>WNGS01167104.1:8850942-8893838 GCA_020271785.1 Procambarus virginalis | reverse complement strand
CTTTCCCCTTTAGTTTCCTATATATATTTGTCAGAATATTTTATATGTCGTGAGCAAGTCTCACCTGAATCTATGTCACAGAGAGCACAGTGTGTGGTGAGGCTACCCAGAGTACTCACAGTATCCGTTTACATATATCTATGTGTCGTGTGTGCAAGCACCAGGATTTACTAAGGAATTTGCTGTGACTATAGTTCATTTCCTGTGATTATTATTATATATATATATAGTAGTGAACCAGTTATTGGTGTTAGGCTATGAGCCCAGAATTTATATATATATATATATATATATGCCTGTGTATTGATTAATGATTTATCAAAGTATATGCCTGTGTACTGAATAATCTCATATATGTGAGGTGATTGCCAGTGATATCGCTTTTAAGAGGAATTATAGATTTAAAGAACAGTACAGTGAGTAAGTGCATTCACAGTAAATATTATTAAGAATAGTGTATCTTCTTGGTATGGTGGAAAATCATTTAGAGTGCAGTGAGAATAAGATATTAATTGTGAGACCAGTGAAGTGGTGTATCGCGACCTAGTAGAATCATAAATATGTCATGTGAATGGTAGAAATAGTGGTCTGCGAAAAGTTAAAGAAACGAGGTGCGCGACGCCAGATCAAACAAGCACGAAACTTTTCTCACGAGCGTTAGGGCCAGAGAGTCAGCTGATATTTGACAAGTGACGTTAATGAGGGAGCGTGATGCCATATTGGTGTCCTTCAGATTATTTGCTGAGGAGAGAGCAGCTGATGTACCCGATTCTGATATGTTTGTTGATATATATATATCTCGTTGTTTTTAAGTAAAATACCAAAACTCTTTGGTGTTTGATATCATCCCCTCCATATATCTTGTGATTGCGAAAAGGAAATAAGACAGAGTGACAGAATTAATTACTTGCCTGATACCACATTATTTGAACTTGCTTTTGCCACAATTACCACAATTACACAACACCACTGTGGTGTTACTGGACACCGGTAAACACCAGTTGGCGATCTTAGTAAGTAGTGTAAGAGTCCTTGCCAGGGCAGGCACACAAATTGAGGGAACAATCTGTGTCTCCACTCACTCCACGACCTGAGGCCGGTTGGGAGATCGACTGGGGTACTCTCCCGGGCGTGCAGTGGCGCTGAGGGGATCGAGTGAAGACCCGTAGGACTACGGTGAGTAACGGTTATCGTCAGAACAACCACCTCGAGAGTATATCATAGTTTACCGTTGCTTTGCCCACACACCGAGAACCCCGATATTGGCGACCTCACCAGGATTATGAAAAAGATCAAGGTTGTAATTGTGGTACATCAGTTGTGGTATTAGATATCAGGCATTAGGTTATCACTCATAGTCACAAGATGGAGGATGATAAAGTAACGAGTTTTATTGACACAAGAGACGAGCAAGTACTGGAGGAGTGCACCAGGGCACAGCTACAATCGATCGCCGACCACTTTGGGATAAGGTTGAGAGCTACCAAAGTGGGAGATAGAAGACTCGAGATCATGGCACAGCTCAGGGCCCGAGATGAAGCCTTTGGAGAGGAACGGCCACAGACACCTGCCAGTATAGGTGAGAACCTGAGCGTAGGTGGAAGCAGTAAGGGATCCAGTGGCAGCAGGCGCAGCATCAAGCTGGAAATAATGAAGCTGCAGATAGAAGCACAGCTGCGCAAGGAAGAGCGCGAACAAGAAGCACAGCTGAAGCGTGAGGAAGCAGAAAGAGAAGCACAGCTGCGCAGGGAAGAAAGAGAAGCACAGCTGAAGCGTGAGGAAGCAGAACGAGAAGCACAGATGTGCAGAGAAGAAAGAGAAGCACAGCTGAAGCGTGAGGAAGCAGAAAGAGAAGCTCAGCTGAAGTGCGAAGAAGCACAACTGCAACGAGAAGAAAGAGAAGCACAACTGCGCATTGAAGAACGAGAAGCAGAAGCACAACTGAAGTGCGAAGAGGCACAGCTGCGCAGAGAAGAACGAGAGGCACAGCTGAAGCATGAGGAAGCAGAAAGAGACGCACAGCTGAAACGAGAGGAAGCAGAAAGAGACGCACAGCTGAAACGAGAGGAAGCAGAAAGAGACACACAGCTGAAACGAGAGGAGCTGGAAGTTAGGGTGAAGGTACAAGAGGTTGAAGCAAACAAGGAGGTTGAGCTGAGGCGAGCTGAGCTAGGGCTAGCTCCACCTGCCCCATCACAGCAAGAAGACCGCCGAGTGAGAGAGAGGGATTTGCCCGTCTTCGTGCCTAATGAGGCTGAGGGCTTCTTCGAGCAATTCGAAAGGGTCGCTACGTTGAAGAAGTGGCCGAGGGCAGAATGGGTGGAGCTAGTTCAGGGAAGGCTCACTGGTGAAGCTCGTGATGCCTACAATATGCTCGACCTCCAAGAATGTACCAACTACGATACAGTAAAAAGGGCCGTGCTCCATTCGTTCAAGCTGACGCCGGAGTGCTACAGAAAGAGGTTCAGAGAATGTACTCGATCGCCAGGAAAATCATATGCGGAGATGGCGAGGGACATGGAAAGGAAATTCTTGAAATGGCTGGAGTCGGAAGGAGCAAGGTCGGCTGAAGACATGAAGGGGCTGATGGTCATGGAAAAGTTCATGTCCGTGCTATCTCCCGAGATTAGGGTGAGAGTAAAGGAGGCGGACATCAAGGACCTGAGAGCCGCAGCCGATCGAGCAGACATGCTGGAAGAAGCCTTACGTCCACGTCGAGAGGGACAGCACCGACCGCCCGCATTCTCCAGTTATGGGAGAAATAATAGAAGGTCGGACGGATGGAGGACAGGAGCGAGTTCTCCCAAGTCCTACCCCTCAAGTGGAGACAGCAGAGGACAGAAGAGTGCTGTGGAACCGTCAAAGAAGTCCCCGACGGAGAGCTCAGGAGCTGTGGTTGTGACGAAGGGGTCGACAGATGGTGCGAGAAAAACACTCGGGATGTCGGCCTCTGGAAGTGTGGCAAGGGCGAGCGGCGGTGGATGGTCACCAACGGGGAAGATTCGCTGCTACAATTGCGGAATACCCGGACACGTCGCTCGCGAATGCAGACGTCCTAAGCACCGGGGGAATGTAGCCTTCGTGAAGACAGAGGACCAGATGGCCGATTGGGTGCGGGATGGACCCGTACTTAGTGGGGAGAAAAGGATTCACCCGTTCGTATGTGAAGGAACCGTAAGGATGGGGGACGCAGACCCCATCCCAGTGAAGATGTTGAGGGACACTGGGGCAGACTTTACCCTAGTGAGCGAAGCCCTGTTCCCTGAGAATTACAGGAATACCAGTGTGGGAGCGGCGAGTGTGACCACTGTGGGAGGCCCGGTGCAGATGCCCCTACACTGGGTAACCCTGAGTTCGGATTATGGATGCCAAACCCTAGTAGTGGGGGTCTGTGCATCGATGCCCAAGATGGAGGCGCAGGTCATCTTGGGAAATGACGCATGTGGAGGACGCGTCCTCCCGAACCTCGTGAAGGACGAGGAGTGCTTGGAGTACTACAGGAAGAAAGGCGGAGTGTTCGACGCCTGTGGGGACGAGAAAGGAATCGCCATGGAGGCGTTCCCTGTCTGTGCCGTAGTTCCGAGGCAGTGCGAAGGTCAAGCAGGGCGTGGGTCTGATAAGGCCGACGAGGAGACGTCCGACGGCCTGGAAAACGATCACCTCTTCAGGGAACCCGGAGAGCGAGTGGAGGGCGAAGGCAGCCCAGAAGGTGAGGTACAGGTGACCCTCACCAGTTCTCTCGTGGTGGACCGCGCTAGGCTCGAGGAGCTGCAACAGGCAGAATTCCCCAAATTGATTCGTGAGGCAAATGGAGGACGGGTTGGTCCCGAGAAGGCCACTCACTTTTACAGGCATAAAGGCATACTAATGAGGCAGTGGAGACGTGTGAGGATAGAGGCATCTCTAGGTACAAGACAGCAGGTAGTGTTGCCGGCCCAGTGCAGAGCGGCAGTGTTGGATCTGTCACACTCTGTTGACTCTGCGGGTCACCTGGGGGTGACCAAAATGTTGCATAGGTCAGGGATCATTTCAACTGGCCAGGTATGGACGCCGACGTGAGGCGTTATTGTAAGACGTGCTTACCGTGCCAGAGGGCAGGAAAGAGCCAATCCGCAATACCAAAGGCCCCGTTAGTCCCTGTTCCAGCGTTTGGGCCTGCATTCGAACGTCTGTTGGTCGACGGAGTGGGACCGTTGCCACGGACAAAGCGAGGGAATACCTACCTAATGACAATAATGTGTGCGTCAACCAGATTTCCGGAAGCTGTCCCGATGAGGCGTTTGACGTCAAAAGGAGTAGATGGGCAGCTAATAAGGTTTTTCTCTTGGGTAGGGATGCCCAGAGAAATTCAGATGGACTGCGGAAGCATTTTCCAGTCTAAGTGGTTCAGGCAAACAGTGACGAGCTGGGGAGTGACACAGATTCGGTCGTCGCCCTACCAACCACAGTCGCAGGGGGCGATCGAAAGATTCCACTCCACTTTGAAGACGATCCTGAGAGTGTTCTACGCTGAGCAGGGAGCTGAGTGGGACGAGGCAGTATACCCTGCGTTATTTGTCATCCGTAACGCAGTGGTGGAATCATTAGGTTTCTCACCTTTCCAGCTGGTATATAGACACGAGGTGAGAAGTCCTCTGTCCATGCTGAAGGAACAGTGGACACCAGGGGTGACCATGGGAGCGGTTAATGAATACATCCTAAAGTTTAAGGAGCGGCTCACCTTAGCGAAGGAACTGGCTGGGAAACATCTAAAAGAAGCGCAGCGCAAGATGTCGGAATGGTACGATAAGAGCGCTACGCCGACGGAGTTCCAAACTGGGTCCCAGGTGATGTTATTACTGCCGGGTAAGAGCAGAGTGAATGAGCCACGGTTCGAGGGACCGTACCATGTGCTACGGCGGTTGGGTCCTGTGACGTACGAGATTGGTAAGCCGGATAAACCCCACAAGAAACAGGTGTGCCATGTCGACCGCCTAAAACCTTTCTTCCCTGAAGAAGGAGGAGCAGTCAAACTGGACCGGACGGCGACTCAAGAACCCCAGGAAAAGGTGATCCTGTGTGTGCAAGTGGACCAAGAGCTTCCAGAGGAGGAAGGGAAGTGGTCCAGGGCGGACGGTACCCGTCTCACCAATTCAGAGAGTTTGTCTAAGATCAGGGACAAGCTACAACACCTGAAAGAGCAACAGAGCGCGGACCTGACGAACCTGTTAATGGAGAACGCCTCCCTCTTCACCGACGTGCCCCGACGTCACCGAAGTGTAACGCACGAGGTGGAGGTGAGGGACGCCAGGCCCGTCAAGCAAAGCGCGTACAGGGTAAGCCCGGAGAAGCGAGAGCTAATGAGGAAGGAGGTGGAGTATCTCCTTGAGAACGACCTTGCAGAGCCCAGTAACAGTGAGTGGAGTTCTCCATGCCTGCTAGTAAAGAAAAGCGATGGAACATTCCGCTTTTGCACGGACTACAGGAAGGTGAACTCCGTCATTGTGGCCGATTCCCACCCCATGCCATGGGTGAATGATTGCATTGACCAGGTGGGCAGTGCGAGGTACGTATCCAAGGTCGATCTGCTCAAGGGATACTATCAAATCTCCTTGACTCCCTCAGCCAGGAAAATATCGGCCTTTGTGACTCCGGATGGGCTGTACCAATATAAGGTGTTACCCTTTGGAATGAAAAACAGCGGGAGCTGTTTCCAAAGAATGATGAATGAGTTGCTCAGGGGCGTCGAGGGCTGCACAGTATATATAGACGACATCGTCGTATACGCCGATGATTGGAAAACGCACTTGGAAAGGCTCGGAGAGTTGTTCAGAAGGCTCGAGGAGGCAAACTTGACTGTGAATTTAGCAAAAAGCGAGTTTGGAAAAGCTCGCCTTGAGTACCTTGGTTTCGTGATTGGCCAAGGGGAAGTGACCTCGGTGGATCATAAAGTGCTGGCCATTAAAGAATACCCCGTGCCCAAGATGCGCAAAGAATTATTAAGATACCTCGGGATGACAGGATACTATCGTGGGTTTTGCAGAAATTTTTCCACGGTAGCACATCCCTTGACGGAGCTCCTATCCAAGAATGTGCGATGGAGATGGGGAGAGGCCTGCCAGGAGTCTTTCGAGGAGACCAAGAGACTGTTGACGGAGGCCCCAGTGTTAATATCTCCAGACTTTTCCGCCAGATTTATCCTATACGTGGATGCCAGCGACGTCGGAATAGGAGCCATGTTTTGCTCAAGAGAGGAGTGAAGTGCATAGGCCGGTAGCATTCTACTCTAAGAAGTTTGTGAAATACCAGCGGGCCTATAGTACCGTTGAAAAAGAAGCTTTAGCGCTAGTAATGGCCCTAAAGCATTTCGACGTGTACGTGGGAGGAGGGGCAAGACCTGTTCTTGTATTCACGGATCATAACCCTCTAACCTTTTTGCACAAAATGAGGAACTCCAACCAACGACTAACGAGGTGGGCACTACTGCTGCAGGAGTACTGGCTGGATATAAAACACATCAATGGAAAGGATAACGTGATTGCAGATGCCCTGTTTCGCATGCACTAACCAGACATGACTCTTATTTTTAGGGGAGGGGTATGTGACGGTGTTCCCCCCCCCCCCTTTCTAATTCTCCCACGCCTGCTGTAAGAGTCATGTCCACTATTCCCGAGCGTGCTCTACGTTGCGGGCCTAAGTTTAACATATGTGGGAGAGCATAGTGTTCTCGCAGAGCCGAGAAATTTATGAAAAAAGAGTATTTTGGCCTGTGGGATAGGCCCTTTAGGAAGCCAAAATGGCGCTGGCTCTGCTGTTCTCCTGCCAAAACTGTGTGACGTCAGTGTCACAAGATTGGTCACCGTCAGCGACGTGGCACTGGGAGCCAATGAAAACCTCCCTTGGCAAATGTGACGTCACATAGGCAGGGGGTCCAGCCGCAGCGACAGGTTGGCGCCATCAGTCTTACACGACACGTCTTCGAGGCAGGACGTGTGCTGAGGAATCCTGTCAGAGTGACGGATTACCCAATCTCCGGTGGATATAAGCGTCTCCTCTTGTCAGCACGCACTCTGTGAGGTCTTCCTACAACCCAAGTGGTGACCAAATAAGGAATTGACGGAATATTGAGCAAGAAGTGCTCTGTGACAGGTGCGTTGCAAGAAGTGGGCCAGGCATCGTCGTGTGTGACGTCCTTGGCAATTCACCAGTATAGGAGGGAGCTTAGTGGCTGGGCCAATCCACCGTGAGCGAACCTAGTTGACCGCCTTGTCAACTTGGTTGGACGTGTGATCGACGATCCTGTCAAGTTTGACAGTAAGACGACAATTCCGTGGAACCCTACGAGTCACCAGATGTATGCAAGCACGTCGAGAAGTCTTCCTAAATACCTAGTGACATACCTAGACGACGAGGGAATTGACAGTGTAGTGAACTTCAAGTGCTATGGAGTCGCCCTATAATCAGCCTAATACCAACTCCAACTTATCACCTGGCAAAAAAACTCAATGAACTCCTAACTCCATACACTCCAAGTAAGTATAGTCTATAATCATCAGCAGATTTCCTAGAATTAATCAAATCTACCCAGCCCGATGAAATCAATGCTTCCCTGGACATGGAATCCCTATTTACCAACGTCCCAGTCGACACAACCATAGGAATGATAATTGACAGAATATACAGAGACGAGAGCACCCCCAAATTAGATATACCTGAGCCACACTTGAAGAGTCTTCTCGAAGCATGTACAAAGGAAGCCCCTTTAATCAGTCCACAAGGAGACATGTATTTACAAATAGACGGAGTAGCAATGGGCTCCCCCTTAGGAGTTTTATTTGCTAATTTTTATATGGGAACCATCGAAGACAGGGTCTTTAGTAGCAGACAAAAACCAGCTGTATATTGCCGTTATGTAGATGACATATTCGTAATAGTAAAAGACTCAGATGAACTAATTGACCTAAAAAGACATCTAGAGAGAGAGAGTCAGTACTCCGATTCACACATGAAAATAGTGAAAATAACAGTCTGCCATTCTTGGATGTACTAATAACAAAAACAGGAACCTCTTTAAGCACCAACGTATATACCAAGCCCACCAACATAGGATTATGCCTGAACGGTAGAAGTGAGTGCCCCCAAAGATACAAAGCCAGTGTTCTCAATGCTTATATTCGTCGAGCGCTTACCCACTGCTCTGAATGGAGCAACGTGAGTAGAGAGTTTGAAAGAGTAACTCAGGTATTGGTGAACAACGGATATAGCAACGCGGAAATAAACGCTGCTATAAGAAGACACTTGGACCGCTGGTATAATCCAGAACCTAGAACAGAAACCACAATATCTCCAATAAAATTATACTACAAATCAACCATGCACAGTGAACATATAAAAGAGGAAAGAATAATGAAAGAAATAATTCGTAAAGGAGTAAAAAGCACTACTCCTGACCAAAACATAAACCTGATAATATTCTATAAAACCAAGAAGACTTCCGAACTCCTTATCAAAAACAGCCCGAAGCCGACAGAGAAACCTCTACAGCAGTCAAGCATTGTATACATGTACACTTGCCCCCACGAAGGATGTAACCTTCAATCTAAGTACATTGGTATGACGTCGACCAAGCTGACGAGGCGTTTGACATGCCATCTTCAATCCGGTGCCCCAAGGAACCACATGAGACAAGCCCATGAGATCACCCTAACAAGAGAAATGTTGAACAAAAATACATGCATAATAGACAAAACACAAGATGCAAGAAGGTTACAAATTCTTGAAGCAATCCACATAAGAATAGAACAACCTACCATGAACACCCAAATCACGGAACTATTTACCCTACCCACAATGAGAGTAAGGACAAGACCAGAACACAACGATGCCAACACAGAAGACAATGTTCAACATAACAGGCCAATTACACTGGATTAATCTTTGTATGTAGATACCAGCTGCCTCGTATGAGCCAACAGGCCTTCTGCGGTTACCTATATTCTTATGTTCATATGTGTGACCCCACTTATATCCCCTTTGTATCCCCTTTTGTTTTCACATTTATTATCTTATCACCTGACCCAGTGCGAGTATAAAATCAAATCACATTGTAAAATTCATTCACTTGAGAATGAACCATGGAGGTTCGAAACGTTGTGCATATTGTATAAATAAGTGTAATACATTCTATAGTAATTTACCTCTTTTCTTCACCCGGAAATTACGAAAATGAGTTTTGGAGAACTCCTATTTCAGCAAAGCCCTGATGCTAAGAAAATAGTTAGAGGGATAGAAGCCCTAAATCAGAAGTTAGTAAATACAGAATATGCGGTCATATTTAATGAGACTTGTTTAAAAGAAAACCTGCTGCCAATATACACCAATATATATATATATATATATATATATATTATATATATATATATATATATATATATATATATATATATATATATATATATATATTGTCGGGGTTTCACGGTGTTCTCGTTAGAGAAGGGTTAAAGCAACAGTAGACTGGATCTCCTTTCCAGGTGGTTGCTCCAACAATAACCCTTACTCACCGTCGTTCGGCGGGTCTTCCCTCAATCCTCTAGGCTCCACTGCTGGCCTCGGAGAGTACCCCAGTCGATCTCACAACCGGCCTTTAGATTACAAGATGAGTGAGGGCACAGATCGTTCCCTCAATCTGTGGCCCGCCCCGACACCGAACTCTTACACAGCCTTCAAGGTCGCCAACTGTTTTTTTAGGTGGCCAGTAACACTGCAGTGGTCAGGTGTAATTGTGGCAAGAGCAAATTCCAGTAATATGGTATCAGGCAGGTCACTCAGCTTTACTTCGTTACACGGTCACAAGATAAATGGAGGGGATGATATCAAACACCAAAGAGTTTTGGTATTTTACTTAAAAGACAACGAGAAATATATATGCATCAATGTATCAGGAATAATATATGACAATTGCTCCATTCATAGCATAATATTCTAGAGCGCACCGATATGGTAACATCGGCACGTGTCACCTGTCAGAATGTCAGCTGACCGGCCCCTCGCGATCGTGGGAACAGACTAGTACTTGTTTTCTAATTCTGTCACGATCCCCGTTTATTTAACTTTTTCCAAAACACTATTCAACATTCACATGGCTTACTTATGATTTCACTGGCCTCACGATCAACATCTTATTCACAATACTCTCACAGTGACTTTCCACCGTACCAAAAGATTACTCTATTCTTAATAATATTTACTGTGAATGCACTCACTTGATCACTGAACTTTTCTTTATATCTATACTTTCTCTTAAAGAGATATCACTGGCAATCACTTCACGTATATGATATTATTCAGTACACAGGCATGTCATATATAAATCAGTAATAAAATGTCAGGCATATATATATATATACATCATGAAGATCAATACACAGGCATTTATATTAATAGATCATAGAGATCAACACACGGGCATTTATATCGATAGATTATAGAGATCAACACAGGCATTATATCAATAGATTATAGAGATCAATACACCAATATCTGGTTTACTACCAATATATATAATAATAATACTCACTGGAGATTAATAATAATAGTCACAGTAAATTCTCTGATGAATCTTGGTGCTTGCACACACCCACACATAGATATATATGTAAACTGATACTGTGAGCGCTCTGGGCAGGCTCACCACATACTGTGCTCTCTGTGACTTAGACTCAAGTGAGACTTGCTCACGACATATAAAATATTCTGACAAGAAAATATTAGCTAACTAAAGGGGAAATGGGAGGGTAACTGTAAACACCTACTTCACCTATCCTAGGATGACAGTTGGGTTGTAGCTCCTGGTCCAGGCTCTCGCCTCGTTCATCATCCAGAAACACAAGCCCACGCCTTAGGATGTCGCGTCTCGCCGCTTCTGTACACAGCAGGTCCGTGCTCCTTCCTCTACAGTACGTCGCAGGGTTGAAGTCGGTCTCCTGGCCGTCAACTTTCCTCCCAACTACGGCAGCCAGCCTACGTCTCGGCGGTCGTCGCACGTTTCCCAATTAGTCCTTGTCACTGTACTCCCAGAGGAACTGCCTCTCACCACTACGAAGTCACTGTGAAGTTACCAGCCGTACCAGACGATGCTGCTTAAGCTTCACACGCACAGCACCCGACTTCAGAGCACTTGAAGCTCACAACACTGTCAATTCCCTCGTCGTCTAGATATATCGCTAGGTATTTGGGAAGACTTCTCGACGTGCTTGCATCCAACTGTTGACTCGTAGGGTTCCACGAAGGTGGGGTTACTGTCAAACTTGACAGGATCGTCGATCACACGTTCAACCTGGTTGACAAGGCTGTCAACCCGGTTCACTCACGGTGGGTGGCCCGGCCACTAAGCTGTCTCTTATACTGGTGAACCGCCAATGACGACACACGTCGATGCCCGGCCCACTTCTTGCAACGCACCTGTCCCCTGAGCACTTGTTGCTCAATATTCTGTCAATTCCTTATCTGAGCCACTTCTGGGTTGCAGGAAGACCTCACAGAGTGCGTGCCAACAACTGGAGACGCTTACGTCCACCGGAGTTCGGTAAATCCGTCACTCTGACAGGACGACCGATCGCGCGTCCTACCTCTCGGACGTGTCGTGAAAGACTGATATCGTCTGGCGCCAACACGGCCGGACCCCCCATGCCTATGTGACGTCACTTTTCCCAAAGTTGGTTTTCATTGGCTCCCAGTGCCACGTCGCTGACGGTGACCAATCTGGCGCCACTGACGTCACACAGTTTTGGCGGGAGAACAGACTCGCCCGCGCCATATTGGCTCCCTAAAGGGCCTATCCCACAGGCCAAAATGTTCTATTTTTGCAAATTTCTCGGCTCTTCGAGAATACTGTTCTCTCCCACATATGTTCAATTGTTGCCTGCAATGTAGAGAACGCTCGGGAATAGTGGACATGACTCTTACAGCAGGCGAGGGAGAATTAGAAGGGGGGGAACACCGTCACAATATATATATATATATATATATATATATATATATATATATATATATATATATATATATATATATATATTGTGACGGTGTTCCCCCCCTTTTAATTCTCCCACGCCTGCTGTAAGAGTCATGTCCACTATTCCCGAGCGTTCTCTACGTTGCAGGCATCAGTTGAACATATGTGGGAGAGAACAGTATTCTCGCTGAGCCGAAAAATTTGTGAAAGTATAGTATTTTGGCATGTGGGATAGGCCCTTTAGGGAGCCAAAATGGCGCTGGCGGGTCTGTTCTCCCGCCAAAACTGTGTGACGTCAGTGTCGCCAGATTGGTCACCGTCAGCGACGTGGCACTGGGAGCCAATGAAAACCTACTTTGGAAAATGTGACGTCACATAGGCAGGGGGAGTCCAGCCGTAGCGGCGTTTTCGCGCCATCAGTCTCACACGACGCGTCCGAGAGGCAGGACATGCGACCGGTCATCCTGTCTGAGCGACGGATTACCGAGCTCCGGTGGATAATAAGTGTCTCCTGTTGTTAGCGCGCACTCTGTGAGGTCTTCCTGCAACCCAGATGTGGCTCAGATAAGGAATTGACAGAATATTGAGCAACAAGTGCTCAGGGACAGGTGCGTTGCAAGAAGTGGGCCGGGCACTGATGCGTGCAACGTCCTTGACGGTTCACCAGAATAGGAGACAGTTTAGTGGCTGGGCCATTCTGCCGTGAGTGAACCGGGTTGACCGCCTTGTCACCAGGTTGAACGTGTGATCGACGATCCTGTCAAGTTTGACAGTAACCCTACCTACGTGGAACCCTACGAGTCAACAGTTGGATGCAAGCACGTCGAGAAGTCTTCCCAAATACCTAGTGACATACCTAGACGACGAGGGAATTGACAGTGAGGTGAGCTTCAAGTGCTCTGAAGTCGGGTGCTGTGCGTGTGGAGCTTAAGCAGTATCGTCTGGACGGCTGATAACTGTCATGATCTCAGCCTGCAGGAGAAACGAGTCTCCCCCTTGAGAGTTATTCAGCAAGCCTGACCTAACTGGAAGGTGCAGGAATTATAGAGGCGATAACACAGATGTAAGATGGTGTGTTGGATTTAAATAAAAATTTGAGAATATGGGCAATGAACTAGAAAACAGATAAATGACTGGTTAGAAGATGTGGACAAGTTGCTGGAGGTGTGAGGCTCGCTTTGGGAAAGCCTTGACCTCACTTGAGGCCAGACTTTGCAGGGGGGAAAGCCGCGCTTCGTCGAGCTCCCGCCAGAAGGGACCCCTAGCGATATTATCTCCAAGAGAAGAGAAGGTGCAGACGTTCCAGCTGTTGAATCGAGCTGAAGACGTTGCGGTCTCAAGTCCTGGACGGTGAGGAGAGAGTATTAAGCCGCCCAGTGACAGTTTTGTGGGCTGTGACAAGCGCCCTGGTCAGACGTTGTCAGAGGGAGAAGCGCCCTCGACCAGATAATCTGTGGTAAGCCCGATTTAAGCCAGTTCATAATGTTTGCTTGTAGTTGGTCGTGTGCCCAGCGACAGTAGCAATGTTGATTTACAAGTTAAACATGTTTTGGTAAGGCAGAGAGCCTAAAATAAGAGAGTGAAGTGGGAGGAGCGCGGAGCGACATCCGTCTTCTCTGAGCGCTGGTGGGCAACTGAAGGAGCCCGGCTCCTGAGGGAGGAGGCCCCTCCCAGCGTGAGTGAGGCTCGCCAAGCGAGGTGGCGCATGGACCCACCCACGGGTAGTCCACTCTCGCTAAATGTTGAGGACAGATAGGGAGTGGAGGCAAAGATATTGTGTGATTAATTTTGTTTATTTAAAGGGGAAACATTTTATTGGAGTGCAAATGGGTTGCAGGTTTGTCTTTGGGGAAGAAGTTGCTGAGGACTTCGAAGCCAGCACAGAGGGAGTGGTTGATGAGACTCCAATTTGCTGGTGTTTGCACTTGTCCCAGTGAGGCTTCCCAGGAAATAGTAAAGAAGGAGAGAGAGAGCAAGAAACAGGAACCACTGCTGTGGACAGGGTAAGACAGAAGTCTAGTAAGAGAAAGGGGATTGAGGAGGTCATATTCCATAAGGAGAGAGTGGGGAGTCACAGCGGCTCGAGTGGGTGTGTGCACGTGACAACAAGGCTGTCAAAGGGGAAACATTTTATTGGAGTGCAAATGGGTTGCAGGTTTGTCTTTGGGGAAGAAGTTGCTGAGGACTTCGAAGCCAGCAGAGAGGGAGTGGTTGATGAGACTCCAAGGCAGGGAAGGAGAGGACCTCGAGCTGTGAGGAGAAGCAGTGAGGAGGAGTGTCATGTGCTTCCGCAGAGGTGGTGAAGTGCCACAGTTATTCGAGGAAACTTTATGGTGCAGCAGCCAGGAGAGATGTGGATGATCCTAATAGGAGTAGGGAAGCACCATAGTTGTTCAAGGAATCTTCATGGTAGCAGCCTGGAGGAGCTGCAGAGGATCCTGGTGTTTAAGCCCTGAGGAACCAGAAGTTGTCAGGGTAGTGAAATGGTTCTAAATGATCACTTGTATGGAGGTGAGAGTATTTGTCATTAGCGTGAACGACGCAGTGAGAGGTGAGTGATCGTTTGCCATTTATGTGCCAAGAAGTGTATATTGAAGTTTAGAGCTACAGACGTAGGCAGGAGTACCTACAGATATATATGTATTCTAAGACTGATAGAATGGTCGATGGATTCGTTGTGTGGCATGGATCATTTATACTGATATATGTATATGTATGTTATTGCATTCAAATGCTGATTTGCCTTATATGTGTTTATAGGTATATATATATATGTATACATTCTCTTGATGGTAGTGTAACATTATATTGTACGACTTAATCTACTTGAGGAGGTTGATAATATTAGGTAATACCAAGAGATAGGATACCACTTAGCAAGCTGAGGATAGAGTTCTGATGGTGTTGGAGTGCAACCTGATTATAATAGTACCGAGTATAGGATTCATCATTATTATATGTATGCGTGTATTGTATATGTACTTCGTCCAGTAAATGTATCCAAATTTGCTGGTGTTTGCACTTGTCCCAGTGAGGCTTCCCAGGAAATAGTAAAGAAGGAGAGAGAGAACAAGAAACAGGAACCACTGCTGTGGACAGGGTAAGACAGAAGTCTAGTAAGACAAAGGGGATTGAGGAGGTCATATTCCATAAGGAGAGAGTGGGGAGTCACAGCGGCTCGAGTGGGTGTGTGCACGTGACAACAAGGCTGCGTGTTGGAGCCGCATCCCCTAAATGTGTGACGTTGAGCCCCTCTCCAAGAGCCAGAAGTGCCTAGTGTGATCTCCTAGTGAAATATGAGCATTTGTCGAGTTGTGGGTTGGGTGGTCCGTCAGCGGTAACACCACCCAAACCACCACCGCAACATAACTTCACAGTGACATCGTAGTGGTGAGAGGCAGTTCCTCTGGGAGTACAGTGACAAGGGACTATTTGGGAAACGTACGACGACCGCCGAGACGTAGGCTGGCTGCCGTAGTTGGGAGGAAAGTTGACGGCCAGGAGACCGACTTCAACCCTGCGACGTACTGTAGGGGAAGCACGGAACTGCAGTGTACAGAAAGCGGCGAGACGCGAACATCCTATGACGTTGGCTTGTGTTTCTGGAGGGTGTACAAGGCGAGAGCCTGGACCAGGAGCTACAACCCAACTGTCATCCTAGGATAGGTAAAGTAGGTGTTTACAGTTACCCTCCCATTTCCCCTTTAGTTAGCTATAGATGTTTGTCAGAATATTTTATATGTCGTGAGCAAGTCTCACCTGAGTAAGTCACAGAGAGCACAGTGTGTGGTGAGGCTACCCAGAGTACTCACAGTATCAGTTTACATATATATCTATGTGTGGGTGTGTGCAAGCACCAGGATTCATTAAGGAATTTACTGTGACTGTAATTCATTTCCTGTGATTATTATTATTATATAAGTAGTAAACCAGATTTGGTGTTAGGCTATGAGCCCAGACTTTATATAAATGCCTGTGTATTGATCTCCATGATTTATTGATATAAATGCCTGTGTATTGATCTCCATGATTTATTGATATAAATGCCTGTGTATTGATCTCCATGATTTATTGATATAAATGCCTGAGTATTGATCTCCATGATTTATATATATATATATATATGCCTGTGATTCAATAATGATTTATCTATGACATGCCTGTGTACTGAATAATATCATATACGTGAAGTGATTGCCAGTGATATCTCTTTAAGAGGAAGTATAGATTTAAAGAACAGTGCAGCGATCAAGTGAACGCATTCACAGTAAATATTATTAAGAATATTGTATCTTTTGGTACGGTGGAAAATCACTTGCAGTGAGAATAAGATATTAATTGCGAGACCAGTGAAGTGGTGTATCACAACCCAGTGGAATCATAAGTATGTCATGTGAATGTTAAATACAGTGTTTTGCGAAAAGTTAAATAAGCGGGGAGTGCCAAAGAGAAAACAGGTACTATTCTTTCTCACGGGTGCTAGGCCCAGGATCAGCTGATATTTGACAAGTGACGTTAATGAGGGAGCGCATTGCCATATTAGTGCGTTCTGGATTATTGGCTGCGGATTGAGCAGCTGTTCTACATTGATCCTGATATGTTTTTTGATGCATATATGTTTCTCGTTGTCTTTTAAGTAAAATACCAAAACTCTTGGTGTTTGATATCATCCCCTCCATTTATCTTGTGACCGCCAAAAGGAAATAGAAGAGACACAGAAGTAATTACTGCCTGAGACCAAACTAGTCGAAATTGCTCTTACCACAATTACCACAATTACACCTCACCACTGCAGTGTTACTGGACACCTAAAAACACCAGTTGGCGACCTTGAAGGCTGTGTGATAGTTCTTTGCCGGGGCGGGCCACAAATTGAGGAAACAATCTGTGCCTCCACTCATCTTACAACTTAAGGCCGGTTGTGAGATCGACTGGGGTACTCTCCTGGGCGCGCAGTGGAGCCTAGAGGATCGAGGGAAGACCCGTAGAACGACGGTGAGTAAGGGTAAGTATCAGAGCAACCACCTCGAGAGGAGATCCAGTCTACCGTTGCTTTAACCCTTAACACGAACCGTGAAAATCCCTGACATATATATATATATATATATATATATATATATATATATATATATATATATATATATATATATATATATATGTCGTACCTAGTAGCCAGAACTCACTTTTTGGCCTACTATGCAAGGCCCGATTTGCCTAATAAGCCAAGTTTTCATGAATTAATATATTTTCTCAAATTTTTTTCTTATGAAATGATAAAGCTACCCATTTCATTACGTACGAGGTCAATTTTTTTTTTATTGGAGTTAAAATTAACGTAGACATATGACCGAACCTAACCAACCCTACCTAACCTAACCTAACCTATCTTTATTGCTTAGGTTAGGTTAGGTAGCCGAAAAAGTTAGGTTAGGTTAGGTTAGGTAGGTTCGGTAGTCGAAAAACAATTAATTCATGAAAACTTGGCCTATTAGGCAAATCGGGCCTTGCATAGTAGGCTGAGAAGTGCGTTCTGGCTACTAGGTACGACATATATATATATATATATATATATATATATATATATATATATATATATATATATATATATATATATATATATATATATATATATATATATATATATATATATATATATATATGTGTGTATATATATATATATATATATATATATATATATATATATATATATATATATATATATATATATATATATATATATATATATATATATATATATATATATATATATATATATATATATATATATATATATATATATATATATATATATATATATATATATATATATATATATATATATATATATATATATATATATATATATATATATATATATACTAGCAGTACCCGCCACACATTGCTGTGGCTCAGTCTGGATAAATGGGAAAGAAAGAAAAGAGAAACCGCACGTTTCTAATATGTTTAATTACACATTGCTTCTGGGTATACAATATTTTTTCTTGTTCCATTGTCTTTGGAAATATAGAGATTGTCTGGTTTGCCGACTCTAGAACACGGAACATATTATTGTCCATGTGAGAAACAATCCGTGTTTATATATAAACTGCACAATTCTAAAGATTGACCCTGAGCTTTGTTGATGGTGATTGCAAACGCCAATCGAATTGGAAATTACAATCTCTTAAAATGAAATTGCATATCTGTTGGAATCATAAGAATGCGAAGAATAAGGACATCTTCACCTTTGGAAGGTCTTGTCAAGATTGTTGCTTCTACGACTTCGCTGATTATTTTTTTTACTACAAGCCGTGTGGCGTTGCAAAGTTTTGGCTGGTTGACATTTCGCAACATGATAATTGGCACGCCGATTTTCAATTGTCGTACGTGTGATGGTATCCCTGGCAGATCGAGTGAAATAAAAAATTCTGTTGGATAATTAACCGCTTCATCTGCTTCCACAACAATGTCGACGGACTTGTATATGACTGCTTCGCTTTGAAAGGTAGACTGAATAATATTGTTAAGGTCCAAGACATCTTTGTTCTTGGCCGCAAGAACAGCTCGTTCATTCATCCATCCATGATTCTTATCATTGTTGTGGAACCAATTACCGCGTAACGTTTTGGAGGTAGGGTCCCTCGAATGTTTCAAGCGCGGGTTGGACATGTATATGAGTGTGATTGGGGTGTTATAGATAGGAGCTGCCTCGTATGGGATAATAGGCCTTCTGCAGTTGCCTTTGTTCTTATGTTTGAATGTTGGGAAATAATTTTCAACCAATTCTTCTTTTGACGTCACTAAATTGCAGAAGTTATGAGGCAATGAAATTTGTCCTGAGGTCAGATCAACCGGCACGTTTACGTTCCCAATTTCCAGCAACTGACGTGAGAATATCTCAGCTGATGGATCGTTTTGCAGCTAAACACGTATATTTTTGGTAAATTTTAACGTCTTTATGTGGCTCTACAAAGTAGCGTATTTCAACCATCATTTATTTCGTCCGCTGGTGTCGATCGAGGAATTACAGGTAATGTTTGCTCGAAATCTCTTGCAAGCAATAATAATGCATTCCCAAATGGTCTGATGTTTCTACACAAATCTTGCAATGGTCGATCAAGAGCCTCGAGGGATTTTTTGTGAGCCATTGTGTATTCATCCAAAACAGTAAATTTGCATTTCTGCAATACTTTTCCCATGCCGGATGCTTTGGAAATGTTGCACATGGGAGT
Organism: Procambarus virginalis; assembly: GCA_020271785.1. Lineage (NCBI taxonomy): Eukaryota > Metazoa > Arthropoda > Malacostraca > Decapoda > Cambaridae > Procambarus > Procambarus virginalis. Next base: position 8,874,617 of record WNGS01167104.1, on the reverse strand, counting down.
TTCAATGAATTGGATGTTCAATGGCAATTTCAAAGCCGAATGAGCAGTTCTTCCACTTGGTAACAATGTCGCAGCTATTCCGGATGACATAAGAGCTAAGGTTATGCCGTTTAGGTATCGAAATGCTGCCAGAATCAATCTAATTAGGAAGGTTTTTACCAATTCCTCTTGGCGCACATAAGAAGATTTCTCCAAACCGTTATTGTCAGTTTGAATTAATTGATTGTAAATGCCTTTTGCTCAAGCGTTAGCTTAGGAATATTGATTGCACATACAACAAACGATCACCGGTATTGTAATTTGGGTTTACGAAACAATTCTACAAAATGAACGAAGCAGCAGCAGCTCGATTCGTGATGGCATTTCAACTGATTGAGAACTTTGTTCACGATTTCTAACCATAAATCTACAATCATTATCAATGCTTCGTTTTAGATTTTGCTGTTTAATCCATGTTCATATTTGAATTTTCCTTGCGTATTCGATGGTCCAATATCTCAAGCCGTGTGCGATTTATATTTTCTCCCACAACTCTGTTGGAGATCAAGGAGAGCCGGTGGTTAATATAATTGCAAACATGCACGAATTTGATTTGGATGTGACGTGTTGGGCGCATATTAATGCATACATCCATGTGTCGGTCGTTCGCCATAATAAATTCAGAGCTTGACATGCACTACCGAAAGGGCATGTGTTTGCCGTTGTGACAAATCTCAGTTGCTGGAAAGCCGTTGGACCGGGCACAATTACCAACAAGGATACGAAGAAGCATTTATCCTGATTGGGATGCAGCGTGTTCAGTCGGCCTATCGTAGTTTCTTCGAATATGCCAGGTTGTCCGTCGACTTGCTCTCCTCGTTTGCGTCGTTCCAAATGATTTTTGCTTGCATCCATATGTAATACGTAGCCACCTGAGCGAATACAGCAGCATTTTCGCAAACACGTCATTTGACGATAACGTGAAGAAAGCAGTTAACATTGTAGTCGGTGAATTCATGACTGTTTGTTGCACATTTGCAGCTGTGAAATAAATGTGTTGTCCATTTCTTGTTTTCAAAACAAAAACAAAAAATACTAACGAAATATTTCAATTCAATCACAGATCAATTGACAAAGCTCTATTTCACCACCAATTCCACTGAAAGGGCGCTCTAGCTGCTGTGAGGTGAGGACGTATCACCTGGCCTCGCTGGTAGTTTGGGGTGTTTGGAGTGTTTCTTTTAACAGGGGTGGGGTTGTCTCTACCCTCCCTGCTGTTCCTGGCTGGAGTGGACGTGGCGCTTTTGACATGGGGGGCCACCTTCCCTTGTTGTGAGGGTAAACTCCGTGGTTTGGAGTTTACGGGGCGTGCAGGTTATCCTGTCATGGAGGTGGTCACGTGTGACATGCTCCGTATTCTGGTTGTGGAAATCTAGAGAGTTGAGCTAGTAACTGCGTACCGTGTGTTATCAAGTTTGGGGGGAAGCGGTGTACCGTGTCTTTCCGGCAGTAGGAGGGGTTGTACTTGCAGCTGCCGAATGGCACCGAATCTGGTCTATATCAGATCACAGCGGTGCTATGATGTATATGAGTGTCATGGGGCCCCCGTGGAGTTTCCCGAGACACTCCTCGGCGCTTCTTCCAGCGGTTTGGCACCGTCGTCAGTGTGGATGCACTCATTGTCTTCTGGCAAGTATGCGGGAGTGAAGACCAATATTCGTACCCTAAGGATTCGCCTGCGGTGGAACATTTCATCCCTGTCCGACTTTTAGGTGTACTATGCACGGCAACCGCAGACATGATTTTGTTGTGGCTTTTGGGCCATCAAGCTGCCGGGTGCACTGATGATGAGATTGCTCCAGTGAACATGTCAAAGAAGAGGATTTTCCACCGCTCCCTCTGGAGGAGGAGTCGGGGGTGAAGAGGGTGAGTGTACCGTTGGATGCTGCGGTTCCCTGCTCCACCTGCATCGCCTGTCCTTTCTTCGGTTGTTGAGGACCCTCCTCTGGGTGTTGCCGTACGTGGGATGATCTTCCTGTTCCCGTCGCTGTCCCCGCTGCTCCCGATGACCTTCCAGGCGATCTCGTGCGTCGTCGGCGCTCTCTCTTCCTCGCCTCTGCTCTGTGCCTGGCCTCTGCCTATCCTTGTGTTTCGTCGTGATGGGTGCTGGGGTGGCGGTTGCGCCGTCTGCTGTGTGCAGTCCGGTCNCCATGCGACCTATTTACCCTATCACAATTGTACAGTTTATTTCCTGGTATCCAGATCTCACTGTCCAAGAATTCCCCTGCATGAGTTTCTGTGAAAGCTCCGAATACTGCATTTGACTCCGTGAGGAGGCCATTTATGATCGGCACTTTGTTTTTTGCACTTGTTTTTAGTCCTTGTATGTCGGCAAAGATGAATGAGGTTACCTACTTGAGGTAGTTTGACTGGGAGACTTTTCTGGCACGTCCATTATATGTACTCACCTTATTGTGCTTGTGGGGGTTGAGCTTTGGCCCTTTGTGTCCGCCTCTCAACTGTCAATCAACTGGTGTACAGATTCCTGAGCCTACTGGGCTCTATCATATCTACATTTAAAACTGTGTATGGAATCAGCCTCCACCACATCACTGCGTAAAGCATTCGACCTGATAACTACTCTGACACTTAAAAATATCTTTCTAACGTCCCTGTGGCTCATTTGGGTACTCAGTTTCCACCTGTGTCCCCTTGTTCGTGTACCGCCAGTGTTGAATAGTTTATCCTTGTCTACCCTGTCAATTCCCCTGAGGATTTTGTAGGCAGTGATCATGTCTCCCCCTCACTCTTCTGTCCTCCAGTGTCGTGAGGTGCATTTCCTGCAGTCTTTCCTCGTAACTCATGCCTCTTAGTTCTAGGACCAGTCTCGTGGCATACCTCTGAGCTTTTTCCAGCTTTGTCTTGTGCTTGACAAGGTACGGGCTCCATGCTGGGATCGCAAACTTCAGGATTGGTCTTACATATATGGTGTATAAGATTCTAAATGATTCCTTTCACAGGTTCCTGAAGGCTGTTTTGATGTTAGCCAGCCTTTCATATGCCGAAGACGTAATTTTTTTTATGTGGGCCTCAGGAGACAGGTTTGGTGAGATATCAATTCCTAGATCTTTCTCTCTTTCCGTTTCATTAAGTACTTCAACTGCTATTCATTATCTTGTGTCTGGCCTCCTGTTTCCACCGCCTAGTTTCATTACTTTGCATTTACTCGGGCTAAACTTTAACAGCCATTTGTTAGACCATTCATACAGTCTGTCTAGGTCATCCTGTAGCCTCCTACTATCATCCTCTGTTTCAATCCTCATAATTTTTGCATCATCAGCAAACATTGAGAGAAACGATTCTATACCCTCTGGGAGATCATTTACATATATCAGAAACAGTATTGGTCCAAGGACTGACCCCCTGCGGGACTCCACTTTTAACGTCACGCCAATCCGAGACCTCACCCCCTCACAGTGACTCGTTGTCTTCTGTTACTTAGGTACTCCCTTATCCAACGGAGTACCTTCCCTTTCACTCAAGCCTGGTTCTCCAGCTTTTTCACTAGCCTCTTGTGTGGTACTGTATCCAAGGCTTTTGACAATCCAAAAATATGCAGTCTGCCCACCCCTCTCTTTCTTGCCTGATTTTTGTTGCCTGGTCGTAGAATTCAATTAGCCCTGTGAGGCAGGACCTGCCATCCCTGAACCTATGTTGATGCTGTGTTACAAAGTTCTTTCGCTCCAGATGTTCCACTAGCTTTCTTCGCAAAATCTTCTCCATCAGCTTGCATGGTATGGTGGTTAGGGACACTGGCCTGTAGATCAGTGCCTCCTGCCTATCCCCATTCTTGTATATTGGAACTACATTAACTGCCTTCCAAGTTTCTGGCAGTTCCCCTGTTTCCAGTGATTTGTTATACACTATGGAGAGTGGCAGGCACCGTGCTTCTGCCCTTCATTTAGTATCCAAGGGGAGCTTCCATCTGGGCTTATAGCCTTTGTCACATCCAACTCTAGTAAACACTTCTTTACTTCCCCGCTGGTAATCTCAAACTCTTCTAGTGGTTCCTGGTTAACTATTCCCTCTCTTATCTCTGGAATCTCTCCTTGATCCAAGGTGAAGACTTCCTGGAATTTCTTATTCAGTTCCTCACACACTTCCTTGTCGTTTGTAGTGAATCCTTCTGCCCCTATCCATATATTCATTACCTGTTCCTTTACTGTTGTTTTTCTCCTGATGTGACTATGCAGCAATTTGGGATGAGTATTTGCCTTGCTTGCGATGTCATTTTCGTATTGTTTTTCTGCCTCTCTTCTCATCCTGACATATTCATTCCTGGCATTCTAGTATCTTTCTCTGCTCTCAAGTGTCCTGTTATTCCTATAGTTTCTCCAAGTCAGGGGATACTGGAGGGAGCCGGGGCAATAGGGGCAATCAGAGTCATCAACATTGAAGACAGTTGCCACCAGGGATGCCGATACAGCACAAGCCCTGAGGGAAAAACGCCCACCCAGAGGTCATCGTGACGACAGTGTTCCCCTAGTCGGTGTCACCAGAGCAAAACCCCTGTGTGTGCTCGAATCCAAGGTGCATAAAGCAGCTTTATCCTTCCCACCAGGTTCAGCAGGTGGGTTCACAGGACTAACACCCAACCATATCAAACAAATGCTCAACCCTGCACTGGGAGACATTGCACAGGGCCTCCTGGTGGAACTAATTAGATTCGCCAACACATGTCTAACTGGCAACATACCAGAGACCATACGGCCTCTCTTTTTTGGCGCTACCCTCTGTGCCCTGAGGAAAAAAGATGGAGGAATCAGACCCATAGCTGTGGGCAATTCACTCCGGCGTCTCGTCGCAAAGGCTGCTGCTCAAGCTGTTAGTCAGGCAGCAGCCGACATGCTGAAGCCAAAACAGCTTGGGTTTGGCATTCCCCAAGGGAGTGAGGCAGCGGCTCATGCATCTAGAGCCTACATTGCCAACATTACGGATGAAAAAGTTCTGATAAAGCTGGACTTCAAAAACGCTTTCAGTCTGGTTAGAAGGGATGCAGAACTCAATGCGGTTCATCGCCTTTTTCCTTCCCTCTACCCGTTTGTAAACTCATGCTACAGCAAGAATCTAACTCTGTTTTTTGGGGAACATGAAATTGAATCACAAGAAGGTGTCCAACAGGGTGCCCCCTTGCTTCTTTTCTTCTCTGCCTAGTCATCAAGGAAGTCACTGATAACCTGTTCAGTGAGCTCAATATTTGGTTTTTGGACGATGGTACCCTAGCCGGCTACCCAGCCTCACTCTTGGACCACATAAGAATAATTCAGGAGCAAGGAGCAAGCCTAGGCCTTACCCTGAACTCTTCCAAGTGCGAAATAACTTCCACCAACCAGCACATAATAGAGCAAATAAAGGTTGTTTGGCCTGACATTCATACAACCAACCTTGAGGACAGCACACTCCTAGGTGCTCCTCTTGGAAGGAATGCCATCGACGAGGTCCTTGGTAAGAAGATCACTGACCTGAAGAGGATGAACGAGAGGATTGAAGACATCGATGCTCATGATGCACTTTACCTCATCACCAGATGCTTGTCCCTCCCCAGGCTGACCTACTTTCTAAGATGTTCGCAATCTTTCAACAATATTAAATTAGAAGAGTACGACAGCTTGCTAAAATCAACACTAGAAAAAGCTCTCAATCTTTCCCTCAGCGACTTACAGTGGAAACAGGCCTCCCTTCCTGTCAGACTCGGGGGCCTTGGCGTGCCCACAGCAACACAAATTGCTGTACCAGCGTTCCTGTCCTCTTCAGTGGGGTCTGACAACTTGGTGAAGGAAATCCTACCTGAGCACCTAGTTCAACAGGCAGGGGTACATGATCCCAGCTTCATAGACTGCACAATCAAATGGGTCTCTCTCACAGGACCAGCACCCCAACCACCGCCTTCTGAAGCCCATAAGCAATCCAGCTGGGATCGCCCCATTGCCGACCAAGAAGTGGCGACTTTGCTAGAAGCTGCGACAACACCACATGACACTGCCCGACTTAGAGCTGTAGCATCTCCCCACGCAGGTGATTTCCCATTAGCAATCCCAATGTCAGCAACCGGCACCCGTCTCACACCGCAGGCCCTTCGAATTGTCGTGGCTCTCCGCCTTATGTCCCGCAACTCTGATGAGCCTGTCGGTCGCCCAGACGAAATCACGGTGAACCCCTGGAAGAATGGTAGACAGTTGGTGTGGGACTACACTTGCGTTTCAACTTTAGCCAATACCTATGTTGACTTCAGTGTTACACAAGCAGGAGGAGCTGCCAATCACCGGGAAGCGGCCAAGTCACGTAAATACAGAGAGCTTGAGCACCAGAGCACCACTACAATTTTGTCCCCATTGCCTCAGAGACACTTGGTGCCTGGGGAAAAAGTGCTGCTAGCTTTTTGAAGGAGCTGGGGTCTAAGCTAATCGAAACAACTACAGACCCTAGAGCTGCCAATTTTCTTTTTCAGCACCTTAGTGTGGCAATCCAGAGAGGAAATGCTCACTGCATCCATGGTGGGGAGCCGGTCGGCTGAGCGGGCAGCACGCAGGACTTGTGATCCTGTGGTCCTGGGTTCGATCCCAGGCGCCGGCGAGAAACCATGAGCAGAGTTCCTTTCACCCTATGCTCCTGTTACCTAGCAGTAAAATAGGTACCTGAGTGTTAGTCAGCTGTCACGAGCTGCTTCCTGGGGGTGGAGGCCTGGACCTAGATTCAGGAAGCTCCGTGTATTTCTTCGTAAGTGGGTTTGCTACGAAGGTTCCTAAGTGTGCCCTAAGAAGATGCTTAGGTGCAATTCAATAAGGTCCACTTAGGAAGAAATTTGTTGGTTCACCTGCGTGCCGATAGAGGTCACTACTGTGTTTCGTTTGGCCAATCAGAGAGCAGCAACATTCTTCATATTGAAGATTTAGCGCTGGCTTATCGGAGCTCTACTGCCTCCTATTTACGTCGAATTTTGTTATAAAATTAGTATATTTCGAAGTAAAACAATGTTTTTTCAACTTCTACAGCCAGCACCTACATTCTAGTAAACAAATATGTTACATTTGTTGTTTACCTACGTAATTCTAAGAGATACTGTGTAGCTGTCCTTGTTGCTCGGAAGATGCGCTGACAATTATTGTATATATTTACTGAATTTACCCAAGGGCCACTAACTATGTAGTGGCCTCGAAGAGGACAGAAAGCTGGCGGCTTGTTAAAGGGCCCGCCAATTGTCTTAATGATATTTTTGAGCTGGAATTTGGCATTTACGGCTTCAGCGGGTAGGCGGTTCCATGGGTTTATAGCCCTCTTGGTGGAAAAAAAAAATCTGTTTTCAGTCCTACTTGAGAGAACATACTCTCCAACACCATATCTGTGATTGCCCTGTTATCAGTGACTTCATACCAAATGGTATGAGGTATTTTGAGCTCTGTAATTACTTCATACACTCAGGAATATTGGAAGATATTCTTGTGCTGCACCCAGATTTTGCCAGTGGAGGCTAATAGATCAGCATTAAGTATTTTGTTCTCTCCTAATTCCATGTATGACTGGCCATCCTGTGAGGTGAGGATGTTGGGTGAGCTTGTAGCTGGTTTTTGATCTACACTGTGTGGTCCTTTATACAGAATAGGGAAGCAGCACATTGCTGTGTATACCTAAACATGTTTAAAAATACATTGTTTGAGAGGAGTCTTGTAGAAACTGGTAAGAGTAATTATAATATAATGTTTCCATGATTCAGTGCTTACCTCTTGTGAAAATTGAGAAGAGTTGTTTAGTCAGAGTTGATTTATTTTTTGTATTGAGGCTGGTATTTTCTAAATTGATTCCATGTACAGTATGTCTAACCATCCTGTGAGATGGGAGTATTAGATAAACTTATAGCTAGTTTTGTATCTACACTGTGTAATATTCCATATAGAATAGAGTAGCAGCACATTGCTGTGTATACCTAATCTTCTTAATAAAAAAATCAGTAATAAAGATTTTAAATTATAGTTTGTATTATTACAAATACAGTACTGTATTATCCTTATTAAATCATGTTGACAATGGATCATTAAGATCTCATGTTGATATGTAATAGTCATATTTCTTTTGAACTGCTAATCCATGCTAATCATTCATTAAATTGTGCATTATGTCTCAATTTTTCACTTCCTTGGATATACTGTACAGTACAAAAAGATAGGATAAAAATAAACCAGTAATATTTCTTTCATTATATTTTTCATTTAAATAACTGCATCAATATTTTTACAGCTGACAGGATTTGTTTTACCATACAGGTGCATTATTTGTTAAAAAAAATTTGGTTTATTGTTACACAATGGTGCTACATAGCTTGGTGCCTTCTTTTAATACTTACTGATTAAAAAATAAAAAATAAATACATTTTATTCAGGAAAAGTGCATACAGTTGATTTACAAACATAATGTTGGATCCCTTGGTTCCCTTGATAATGTTGACATAATGTTAACATTATCACTTGATAATGATAACATAATGTTGGATCCCTGGGTCCCTTGATTTGTAGAGCACTTCTAGTTTGGTTACACACAGCCAAATTGTGTAACAGGAAGAGGTCTTGGACACAAATTTGTTCCATGCTAAATGTAGAGGAATCAGCTGAGTATTCCTCAAATAAAATAAGTTGACTCAGCTTATAAGGTAAATAAAATAAGCATTTCTCAAATAAGTAGCTGCCTCACCTCACTGCCTTACTGCTACATAGCCTTCCCGGCATGGTGCCTTCTTTTGATAATTACTTGTTCCACACCCAAATTGTATAACAGGAAGAGGTCTTGGACCCCTACTTCCCTCTCTCTTTTTTAATAGTCTATATAGTCATAATTATAGCTTTAAGTATTCAGTGAATAAAGTTTTTGACATTTTTACCCTTTTCCTTACCTAACATCATTTGTGCAGCATATTTTTATTTTATGTCTCACCCAGATTTAATTTCAAAATAAAACCAAACTAAATAAATTAGAAAAGGGTATGTATAGCTAAGGTACACCCTTACTACTAGGTGAACAGGGGCATTTGGTGATAGTAAATGATCCCATCAGGCAGGGCTCATCACCTTCTCTCATATTTCATGTTCACCAGTGTTTATTTACTTAATAACTACGGGTATAATATCTTGCTATTATAAAACTAATTCTACTATCATAAAAGACATATTTACTTTAAGTTTCAAGCAGAGAATGCATATATAACTAACACGAAGGACTCTTTTTCACGAGATTCGCCAACTAATAACCTTTTGTTATATTAAAATCGATTCCAGTGTTATGTAGTAGAGAAAAAATGAGTTATATCCAGTTTACGTAAAGCTACGAGTGGTCGAAACCACACTTAAATCCCGGAATGAACTTACGAAGGTTTTTCCACTTAGTGTAACTACTTGAATACCGACGTAGCCGCCACGAAGGCGCTAAGAAGGAAAACATTCTTAGCTAAGAGGAAAAACCTTCGTAAGTACCTTCCTGAATCCGGCCCCTGGTCGAGGACTGGCCGCGGGACACTAAAAAAAAAAAAGCCCCGAAATCATCTCAAGATAACCTCAAGATAACCACAAGATGGTTCTTGCCCGCCATCTCAGGAGGTGGAGGAGCTATTCAAATTGTGACAAGCAGCCTTGTACCCTGCATGTAATCAATATTGTAACTTTTTTTTGTGTAATGACATTTTCAATAAAGTTAGATATATAATACACATACCAAAAGAATATGGGTGGTATTAGAAGAAAATATCAAAGTGTTCAGTGAGGATCCACAAGGTCTTCTCTGAGTACTCTTTACTTCTTCTCCGAGGCTATGGGTCCCTACACTTGCACCAGAGGTGGTACCCATTATTATATATTAGATATAATATATCTATATATATATATATATATATTATATATATAGATATATATATATATTATATATATATATATATATATTATATATCTATATATATATATATGCAACAATGAAACAAAACACTGGATCCAAGTATGCAGAATAACCACATGTGAAAAACAGAAAATGCTTAACGCGTTTTCGGCTAATTCGCCTTCATCAGCGCCAAGTAGAATAAAGAGATCATCTTCATTCTACTTTGCTATGATGAAGGCGAATTAGCCGAACACGCGTTAAGCATTTTCTGTTTTTCACATGTGGTTATTCTGCATATATATATATATATATATTATATATATATATATATAATATATATATATATATTATATTATATATATATATTATATATATATATATATATAATATATATATATGTCGTACCTAGTAGCCAGAACGCACTTTCTCAGCCTACTATGCAAGGCCCGATTTGCCATTAGCAAAAGTTTTCATGAATTAATATATTTTCTCTAATTTTTTTCTTATGAAATGATAAAGCTACCCATTTCATATGTATGAGGTCATTTTTTTATTGGAGTTAAAATTAATGTAGATATATGACCGAACCTAACCAACCCTACCTAAACCTAACTAACCTATCTTTATAGGTTAGGTTGGTTAGGTAGCCGGAAAAAAGTATAGTTAGGTTAAGGTAGGTAGGTTAGGTAGTCGCAAAAAAAAAACAATTAATTCATGAAAACTTGGCTATAGGCAAATCGTGGCTTGCAATAGTAGGCTGAGACGTGCGTTCTGGCTACTAGGTACGACATATATATATATATATATAATATATATATATATATATATATATATATTATATATATATATATATATATATATATATTATATATATATATAATATATATATATATATTGTGACGATAATCTCTTATCAGAGATTTAGCCTGCCATTTCTGCGAATCACTCCTGTCCTCATCAACGTACAAGATACGTTTTGTAGTGGCTAAACGTATTATAAGCTCGCCACACGTACCAGCAACTCCCTCCTTCCCCCCCACTGCTGCACCTGGTCGACGCGCCGAACCCTGCAACGGCCTAACTAGCGACTGCGACCATCCAGCTTCCTCATTGGCCGCCAACCAACACTCCACTCCGGCTCCCCGCCAATCACAAGACCTCACCAGTTATTGTTGGAGTCCCTTACGTTTCTGCCAGCCAGAATATTGTGTGCTCGCAAGCTGTGAACTCCTAAGTGACTCACTCTGTGTGGTCAAGTAGAGGTTCATAGTTAGTGCATATATTCCAGCATTCATATTTTACTTACTTTTGTATATCAATTCTCCTCCCCATTAACGTAATCTATTTTCATGTTTATATTGTTTATTGTTTTTGCCAGTAAGCCAAGTTTTTGCATTTATTTCAATTTGTGTTTTCTTATTGTTATTAAAATCCATATTTTTTATTATTGCTTTTCGTCTTTACAACCTTACCACAGATTACCAAATCACGCAGTCATTCTTTTTTTTCTCTTTTTTTTCCTTTTCTTTTTTTTATATTATATGTGGCCCAGCAATGACAACTGCTAGTTGGAAGACTGCCGACCACCATTTCCAACTCGTTACCGTCACATATAAATGGGGGCCTGTCCACGGAGTCACTATAAATGGAGTTCTGTCCACGGAGTCACTATTAAATAGAGATCTGTCCACGGAGCTTCACTCAGGTTTGGTAATTGTGGTAAGCGCACTTGGCTCTTATTTCCCTTGCTTCCATTATTCACATTAATCATTCTTTATTTTATATGGTGCTGTGTATATTGTACATTACGGGAATAGCATATGGTGAGAGTGAGACAACTTTGGATTACGTGGTGACTGTAGGCCGCAGTCATACTCTTAATTGGTCGTCTCCCCCTTCCGTGTTATCCTCCGTGTTTAACATCTTTGTCCCCCAATATTTCTCACTTTTTGACAGATTATCACATAGGTACCCTGGTACTGTGGTCTGTCTCCGGGTCAATAGCACCCAAGTCCTGCAATCCGACTCTAGGAGGAAAAAGAGGGCTTTAGATCCTCTAGCACGAACTATTATTGGCGAATTGGGACCTCGCCGATAGTTCTCGTCACCAGTTGACACATCGCACCCCTACTCGTCGGTCAGACTGATGGTATTTACTTAAGGTAGGGAATTGGCGTTCTTTCTTTTGAGCACAAAAGTTCGCTAATTCTGTAAATACCATATTCAATTTCAGTGGGTACCATTGCTTATGTTCTATAGTGACTTGGCAAGGTATGACTACATTTTTTGGACTACCTCATTTATTTTGAAGCCATTTAGTGTTTCACTTGTATTTTAAAATTAGTTTTCACTAATTAGTAGGATTTTCTTGCCTTTATCCTCCCATAGTGAGTACCAGGTACAAGATTTCCTGCGACCTTATTCATTTACCATCTTGAATTTACTTTAATTATTAATAATTCTCCACAGGATAGGTATCAGTTGCCACGTTTCCTGTTTCTGACACTCGCCACATTCTCACGATATTCATATCCTTTGTTTTGCTATATTTTCACCATGTTCCGCTTACAAGTTTTCAAAGCAGATCCAGAAAGTGAAATAGGGACCTTACGTCACGCTAAGAGGGTCGATTTGTTAACTCTTGCACATGAGTATCACTTAGAAGTTCCTGATGGAGCCAACAAATTTACCATTAATAATATGATACTGGATCACCTTGCTGAGGAAGATATTATAGATTCTTCTACCCATGAACAGCACATTATTTCAGATAAAGATGACTTGAGAGCGATAAAGCTCAAATTGGAACTTGCCAAGATCGAGCTACAGCAACAACAAGAAGCAGCTGCAATCAGAGAGCGTGAAAGAGAGCGTGAAGCTGCCCTGAAGAAGGAAGAAAGTGAACATGAGTTGGCCTTATACAAACAGCGACTCGAGATACAACGCGACCACGACAAACGACAGGCAGAAGCAGCTCTAAACTGTCGTGACCGAGAACTCACGAGGGACGCTGCACACCAAGCTCAACTCCAACAAGCGGCAGCTAGTCTTCCTCCCAGTTTCAATATCTCCCATGCAAGTAAGTTAATGCCCCCGTTCCTCGAAACGGAGGTTGATGTGTTCTTTACCACTTTTGAGACCCTTGCTGTTCAACTTAATTGGCCTGACGACCAATGGGCTACCCTTCTCAGAGTACATTTAACAGGTAGAGCAGCAGTCACACTCAGCACTTTGGCTTCGGAAAACGACTACACCACCCTGAAACAAGCTGTGTTGGACGCCTACCTTCTCTCCACCGAAAGCTATCGACGAAAGTTTCGTGACTACGTCAAGGCAAGTACCACCACCTTCTTAGAATTTGCTAACACCAAACGAAGATATTTCATGAAATGGCTGGAGGCAGCACATGTCTCTACTTTTTCAGAACTTGTCAACCTCATACTGGTTGAAGAATTTTTGAGACGTGTACCTCCTCCTGTCCGCCTATACTTAGCAGACAAGGAAGAGACGGAATTAGTGAAGTGTGCGAAGTCAGCTGACACTTACAGCCTCATCCACCGGCTGACTCCAGATCCTACCAGAAAGTCTTGGTACAGTTACGAGAAAGCGAGCCCAGATCAAGGTACCTCTCAACTGTACTGCAGGTATTGTAGATTATATGGACACTCCATTGACAAATGTAGCAAGTCCCAATCTAAAGGTAATGTCGAACCCCCTAAGTCTAAAACTACTCACCCTAAGTCCGGTAAGCCTGTAATGAATGTTGGTGTTCATGCTAATGATCTCTCTCTCTTTACCAAGCATCTCTATCCAGGAACTATCTCTACCCGTGGTTCAGATTCAGAGGGACGTTTCGGACTTAAGATCCTAAGGGACACAGCGGCTCTACAATCGATCGTTTTGAAATCGGCTGTGCCCAACGTCGCCTACACAGGAGAGACTGTGTTCATCACTGACCTTACTGCTACAACTCCTTATCCACTTGCCCGAGTTTACCTGGATTGTCCCTTCGTGACCGGTGAAGTCCAAGTCGCCGTCAGGGAAAAGCCTTTTCCCATGCCTGGAGTGCAACTTCTCCTGGGCAACGACTTGGCAGAAGACCAACAACCAAACAACCTGATCATCAAGGACATATCCAAGGTAAGCAACTCTGTGGTGGATAACCCGATTTTTGAACATTTCCCAGTAAAGGTTCAAGAGAGTGATGAAGGTTCTCCTCCTGTTATGGTGACCACCCGTGCTCAAGCTGCACGTCCACAGCCAGCCGACTCTACTGCTACCGCTGTCCCTCAGGACCCTTCGAAACTACCCCCTAACCTGACCACGATGGAGTTCCGTAAGTTACAGAGAGATGATCTTACATTGACACCATTATTCTTTCAGGCTGAAACCCAATCCGACAGTGTTCCTGGGTTCTTTATGGAGAACGAAATACTCTATCGCAGGTATAGACCCAGTAAACTGAAGGACGAGGACGATTGGGCAAATGTTGAACAACTAGTGATTCCCACCAGCCTGCGGCCCACGATTCTACACCTGGCCCACGGCGCTTTGTCACACTATGGGTTCAACAAGACTTACCATGGAATTCGACAAGACTACTACTGGCCAGGTATGGTAAACGACGTCAAATCTCATGTCAAATTATGCCACGTGTGTCAGTTAGCCGGGAAACCGAACGTTTCCATTCCCAGAGCACCCCTGATACCCATCCAGGTGCCTGAGGAACCGTTCCACAAGCTCATTATCGACTGCGTTGGTCCTTTGCCTCGGACCAGTGCAGGCAACTCATATATCTTAACCATCCTGTGTCCTACCACCAGATTTCCGATAGCAGTTCCAGTAAAAATATTACAGCTGCTACAGTGGTGAAGAATCTACTGAAAATCTTCACCCAGTATGGATTTCCGAGGGAGATTCAAAGCGACTGTGGTACCAACTTCACCAGTGATCTCTTCAAACGGACTCTGGAGGAGTTCAACATCAAACAGGTACTGTCCAGCCCCTATCATCCTGCTTCACAGGGTTCTCTCGAGCGTAGTCATCAAACCATCAAGGCACTCTTAAAAAGTTCTGTAATGAGACCTCAAAGGATTGGGATAGGCAAATTGATCTAATTATGTGTATTTTCAGAAGTCTTCCCAACGAGTCACTAGGAGTATCTCCTTATGAGATGCTCTACGGACGTAAGTGCCGTACACCTCTCAAGGCTTTCAAGGATTCTCTACGTGATGACACCTTCAGTGAGCATCAGAGTGTGCCCCAGTATCTCCAAAATCTCCGACACATTCTAGAGAGGGTCCATTCCTTTGCTAGCAACAACCTACAGAAAGCCCAGGAGAGGATGAAGACTCGTTACGACCGGCACTGTAAAGTAAGGAAGTTTACACCAGGAGACTTAGTACTTGCCTATTTCCCTATCCCAGGTTCTCCTTTACAGAAACAGGTTCTCAGGACCCTACCGTGTTAAGGAGTGACGGAACAACTTCAACTNTTGTGTGTGTGTACTCACCTAATTGTACTCACCTATTTGTGTCTGCAGGATCGAACATTGACTCTTGGATCCCACCTTTCGAGCCATCGGTTGTTTACAGCAATGACTCTGGTCTTATTTCCCTATCACACCAAGTTTTAAAATTATGAATAGAATTTGCTTCCACAACCTGCTCCTTAAGTGCATTTCATTTTTCCACTACTCTCACACTAAAAGAAAATTCCTAACATCTCTGTGACTCATCTGAGTTACCAGCTTCCACCAATGTTCCCTCGTTCTGTTGCTATTCCATGTGATCATTTCGTCTATGTCCACTCTGTCAATCCCCCTGAGTATTTTATACGTTCCTATCATATCCCCCCTCTCCCTTCTTCTCTCTAGAGTCATAAGGCACAGTTCCTTCAGGCGCTCTTCATACCCCATCCCTCGTATCTCTGGGACGAGTCTCGTTGCAAATTTCTGAACCTTTTCTAATTTCTTTATGTGCTTCTTCAGATGAGGACTCCATGATGAGGCGGCATACTCTAAGACTGGCCTCATGTAGGCAGTGTAAAGCACCCTAAATGCCTCCGTACTTAGGGTTCTGAATGAAGTTCTAATTTCTGCCAGTGTAAATTATGCTGCTGTCGTTATTCTATTTATATGTGCCTCAGGAGATATATTAGGTGTTACGTCCACGCCCAGGTCTCTTTCTCTTGTCACAGGTAGGCAGTTCCCCTTCAGTGTGTACTGTCCCTTTGGTCTCCTATCCCTAGTCTTATTTCCATAACTTTACATTTGCTCGTGTTGAACTCCAGTAGCCCTTTCTCTGACCATCTCTGCAACATGTTCAAGTCCTCTTGGAGGAAACTACAATCCTCATCTGTCACAACTCTTCTCATCAACTCTGCGTCATCCGCGAACATTGACATGTAGGACTCTACCTCTGTATATATGTCATTAACATATATTAGAAATAGAATTGGTCCCAGCACCGATCCTCTAGGTACTCAACTTGTTACTGTTCGTCAGACCGACTTCTCGCCCCTTACCGTAACTCTTTTGACTCCTTCCTGTTAGGTAGTTCCTTATCCATGCTAGGGCCTTTCCTCCCACCAGCGCCTGCCTCTCGTGTTTGAATAGCATTCTCATGTGCGATGCTGTACCAGAGGCTTTTTAGCAATCCAGAAATATGCAGTCTGCCCAACCTTCTCTGTCCTGTCTTATCCTCGTTATATTATCACAGAATTCCAAAAGGTTTGGTAGGCAAGATTTTCCTTTCCAGAACCCATGTTGATGTTTGTTTACAAACCTAAAGTTCTCCAGGTGTGCAAACAGTCGTAGCCTAATTATTCTCTCAAGTATTTTACAGGGGATGTTTGTCAGTGATACAGGTCCATAGTTAAGTGCCTCCTCCCTATCACCTTTCTTGAAATCGGTACAACATTTGTCTTGTTACAGCAACAGGGCAATTCTCCCAACATAAGTGATTCATTAAAGATCCTGACCAGAGGTATGCTGAGGGCCTGCGCTGCCTCTTTTAGTATCCGCTGTGATACTTTGTCTCGACCAACCGCTTTAGTTGCATCCAGAGTTGTCAACTGTTCATTACCTCCTCTTCTGTCACCACAATATCTGATAGTCTTTCATCTAAGGCAATCTCTTCTAAAAGTGGGAGCTGCTCAGGCTCTGTAGTGAACACTCCATGGAAACTGGCATTCAGTGCCTCACAGATTTCCTTGTCACTTTCTGTATATGCCCCCTCTGTTTTCCATAATCTTGTCACTTGGTCGTTCACCGACATTTTTCTTCTTATATGGCTGTGTAGTAATTTAGGTTAGGTTGTTTTTCGATTTGATCGCAATATAGTTCTCATTGTTTCTTTCCGATGTTCTTCTTATGTTACTGTAATTGTTCATAGCTCTGTTGCATCTGATCCTGGTTTCCTCTGTCCTTTGTCTTCGGTACTTCCTCCACTCCCGCCTGCTGGCCATTTTTGCTTCCTGTCACTGTCTATTAAACCATGGGTAATTATATTCCCTCTTACTTTTTTCCTTTACTTTTGGTATAAATCTCTCTTCAGCCTCCTTGCATTTTCGTATGACTAGGTCCATCATATCTTGGACTGTTTTCCTCTAATTTCTTCCTCCCACTGCACTTCTCCCAGATAATCTCTTATCCTCCTGTAGTCCCCTTTACTGAAGTCAACTCTCCTTTCCCATACCTCTTGTCCCTTAGTCACAAGTTTGAATTCCATCATGTAGTCAAAGACTAGGACGTAATGGTCGCTGGCCCCTAGAGGTATTTCATGTTCCAAATTCTCGATGTCTTCTACGTTCTGGGTGAAAATCAGGCCAAATAGGCTTGGTGCATCTCCTCCTCTTTCCCTTGTGTCTTCCTTCACATGTTTTGTTAGGAAATTCCTGTTTATAACATCTATTTTCTTTGCTCCCCACGTTTCGTCCCATCCATGGGGATTCCTTAATTCCCAATTTATCTCTCCATGACTCATGTTGGGGGGTCACTTATAGGTGTCCTTCCCTTGTTGTGGCACAGATGAATAGGCATATGTATGCCTTAACCGAAGTTTTATCTTTAGTGCTGGTTAATGTTAGGGCTCCTGTGTAGTCTACGTCATTGGTCTCATTATTACGAATGTGGACAATTCCTTACTTAGGGAGTGGTGGAGATCCTGGATAAGGACACACCAAGCGTCGTACCTCCAGTAGATTGCACACTATTTGATTATGGACTTTACAGTTTGGAGACCTTGAGGAAGCCAGAACTGTTGCCTCAATGAGGTGAGGGGTATCCAATTCCCCACCATATAGAGTACAGTGTTTGTGTATATATAACACAATTAGACTGCTAACTTTGCGGTTACGGTGGAGAAATATTAAATGTTTAATTTCTAGGTCTATTTGAGCATACTGTAAGCAGCCCCCCCCCCCCCCCCTTAATATGTAGTAATTGTCTGGGTCAGTCCAGAGATCCAGATCATTAATAGTTTTAACAGGAAAGTTTTAAAAATATATCCTGTAAGTTTCTGTTTGGGTTGTTTTGACCCAGAATTTTAGGGCACTAGGGAATTGATGTTTTATTCCTATTCAGGAAATCAAATTTCCTTTTCATGACACTTAACAATTTATTAAGATCAGAGTACTGATTAGGATCAATTACCAGAGTCCGGGGGGGTCTGGTTTCTCAGTGGGAGCAGTGACATTGTTCACAGTGACTTGTGACTTTTGTTTAGGCTTGGTCAATGACTAGCCACTGGGGTCCATTAAACCACATCTCGGTTTTGGCTAATTACCTTAAAGTTAAGTCTCTGGAGAGGTAGCCAGCTGGATTCTCTTTGGTGGGTATATATCTTAGTTTGTACTCTGATGACAACTCTGATTTCTTTAATTAGATTACTCACATAAGGAGTTTTCCTATTGTTGTTTTTCACCCACTGTAGTACTGCCTCATTGACTGACCATACTACGGTTTCTTCAAAGTGGATATTACTTTAGATTTTGGTCATATATTGAGCCGGGCTTACTCCTAACAGTAGGGTGGTTAATTCAAAATGTGGCAATCACTGCATCTTCAACGGTGCCACCATAGCTTTAGATGTGAGTAAACTTGCCTGCTAATTTCTTACTAAATAGGCTACAGTGCCATATGCCTTTTCTGAGGCATCCCTAAACAAATGTAGCTTGATAGGCTGGTTTGTCATTATGGTGTTACAAGGAAACTTGATGGATTTTAAGACACTTAGATCCGTTGTGAGTTGCTGCCACTGTCTTGTAGGGCAGTTTGTTAGTGAATCGTCACAAACTTTCTTTGCCTGCCAGTATTCTTGCATAATCAACTTCTCATTGATTAATATGGGGCTTAATAGTTCCAAGGGGTCGAAAGGCTTGCTGACGTGGGATAATAGCTTCCTCATAGTTAAATTGGTGGTATTTAATGTCCAACCGATTAAATGGTCAACGTTGTATTTAATGGCCAAAGTTGTATCCTATTTGACAGCAAGTACCTTTAACTACCTTTTTTGCCCATGACTGGAGAGGCATATTTGCTCCCAACAACTCTCGACTGGCCTCATGATATATGTTTAGCAGCTTATTTCCACTGCTAGTTGTTCCTTGGAAATTGTCCACATACATGATATTGCTAATTTCAGTTTTATCTGGGCTGTTAGATTTCTTCAAATGCGTATCTAAAGTTTCTAGAAGCAGAAACTGTGAAGAAGTATTACCAGACAAAACTGATACAAACATATATGTGATTATTTCACAGATTGGATCACTAGGATCCTTGGTTCATAGGAACTTGGTGCAGTTGTGGTCTTCTTGGTGACCTACCCTAATGAATGCTTTACTTATGTCGGCTATGTATGCATATGCTCCTATACGGAACTTTAATAGCACATCGTATAGCCTAAGTCTTAAGCTTGGATCTGTTTCGAGGATGTCATTCAGTGAGGTATTCTGTTTGGCCTTAGCACTGCAGGTAAACACTATCCATATTGGGGTAGTAACTGAGTCTTTCAGTATGGCATGGTGTGGTAAAGTGTCTCTCGTTAGGGTTATCATTGGTTTCAACTTCAATGAATTTGTTATCAAGCTGTTGTTGTATCATGTCATGGTACAATTTCAGGTTCTCAGGTTGTTTATTCAGACACAACACCTGAGACCTTAATTTGTTTTGTGCTATGAAATGATTTATTGGTAACTGCAGATGATTCAGCTTCCATAGTAACCTGACCCAGTATTGATTATCTTTGTAGACTACTGAGTCCAGGTATTGTTTGTACGTCCGAGCCTGGTGTCGTCGGGACTAGGTTGCTCAGGGACTAAGCCTAAAGTTGCTATATCCCACGATTTATGTACAGGTGCCTGACAGCTGAGTGAACAGTCCTTTAGATTCGTAGTCCTGAGGTTCCGGGTTTCAATCCCCGGTGGAGGCGGAAACAAATGGGCACTTTTTTCACCTTGATGCTACTGTTAATCTACCAGTAAATAGGTACCTGGGAATTAGACAGCTGCTATGGGCTGCTTCCCGGGGGGGCGGGGTTACAAAAAAGAGGCCAGGTCAAGGACCAGGCCGCGAGGACGCTAAGCCCCGAAATCATCTCAAGATAACCTCAAAATAAGAAATGGATCAAGTTCATCTTCAGACATGTCTCTGAACTACAGGTGTGTACTTCCTCAGACTCAATACTGGGTCTGTGAGCAATTTGCCTGCCATAGAAAGTAACAGGTTCATTCCCCGCTGTATTGTACTTCCAGTGATGAATTTATGGTAATAGTTTGCACCTTTGAGTATTCCAATGCCGGTGAGGTGATTAGACATGATTTTATTATCACCCAACGTGATTCCCTTTTCTTGCTGGAATTTGAATGTTGTCCCTAGACCATGAACATATAGATCAGATTGGATTTTATCAACTTCTAAGGCCTGTTCATGTCGGGCATAACTGCCTGAGCGTACTACTGGTTGGACCACTTTGTAGTCTTGTGGTCTTGTGTTTGTCAGGAACCCTGATGTTTAATTTTACCTGCCGAACAGGTTTAAATTTGAAAGCATCTGCCACTGCCTGTGTGACAAATGTTTTTTGGGATCCTTGATCAAATAACCCACGAATGGTGACCTTTGTCCTTTTGCTTTTGATGATGAGTTGGGCAAAGTCGCCTTATTATCAAACTACGTTGATAGGACACTTATATCCTTTCGTACTTTGCAGTGCTGTACGATGGTGGAAGTTTCTTCCTCCATCTCGGTTTTGGGAGACTTTGGTCTCATGTCTCCGCACAGCACTGTATGATGTTGACCCTTATTGCACCTGTTGCAGGTGCGTAGTTGTGTTTCACAAGTATTGGGGTCATGTGACCTTAGGCTCCTGGTGCATTTATGCAACTCTTTGAGTCGCTTAATACATGTAGAACGATCAGTTTAATTTGGGCAGTGATATATTGAATGCTCTTCTTGGCAGAACAAACATTCTCTCCATCCTACAGCACCTTTGGGAGTCATCGCCTTGGGTGACACAGTGACTGTAGGTTTGGAGGGACTCATTGCGTACACTGCTTTGTTTCCTCCAAGTTGTAGGTGTAGATGTTTTAGATTTTTTTGAAGCACTGCTTGATACCTGCTTGATGGGGTTCTGGGAGTATGTCAAGCATGGCCCGAGGCCAGGCTTGACTTTTGAGAGCTTGGTCCAACAGGCAGATGCTTGGAGCAGCCCGCAGGCTCACGTATTCACTACAGTCCGATTGGTCCAGCACTTCTGGAAGAAAACTATCTAGTTTTCTCTTGAAGATGTCCACGGTCGTTCCGGCAATATTTCTTATTCTCGTTGGAAGTATGTGAACAACTGTGAACCATACAGTGTTCTCTGATGGTGCATATGGCACCCCTGCTCTTCACTGGTTCAATTATGCATTTTCTTCCATATCGTTCACTCCAGTAATTTGTTATTTTATTCTGTATATTTGGAACTGGCCCTCCAGTATTTTCCCAAGTTTATATTATTTGATATCTCTCTCGTCTCCTTTCTAGCAAGTATATTTGGAGAGCTTAGAGATGATCCGAATATTTATGTGTTTTATCGTGTCTATGTATGCGGTATGTGTTTTAAATATGCTTTTCAAATATTATCTCTCTATGTATGCCGTATATTCTCTGAACTCCCTCTATTTCAGAAATCTCTCGTGCTCTGCAGGGGGAAAGTGAGTACTGAGCAGTACTCAAGACGGGACAGCACAAGTGATTTGAATAGGACAACCATTGTGATGGAATCCTTGGATTTGGAAGCTCTAGTAATCCATCTATTATTTTTCTGGCTGTTGTAATATATGTATGGTTATGCTTCCTAAACGTTAGGTCGTCAGACATCATTATTCCCAAATTTTTGACATGCTGCTTTGTAATTATGGGCAAATCAGACTGTGTTTTTACCTTGTATTATGTTTAATGTCCTTATTTTTACCATACCCGAGTACCTGGAATTTATCACTGTTACACATAATGTTATTTCTTCTGCCAAGTCGAAAACTTCATTAATATCTGCTTGTAGTTTTTCTATGTCTTCAGCAGGGGTAATTTTTATGCTGGTTTTTGTGTCATCTGCCATGGATGATACGAAGTTGTGACTTGTATTTTTGTTTATATCTGATATGAGATAAGGAAAAGCACTAGTGCAAGGACCCTGTACTTGTACCCTGTTAAAAGCTCTGTACCCTGAGGTACAGAGCTTTTAACTGCATTTGACTCTGTTTTATATGGTTGACTGTTACTCTTTGTGTTCTGTTCGACAGAAAATTAAGTATCTACCGTTCTACTTTACCATTTATTCCCATCGACCTCATTGTGTGTGTGTTATCACGCCATGGTCACGTTTATCGAACGCCTTTGCGAAGTCCGTGTTTACCACATCAGCATTCTGTTTTTCTTCTAATGCCTCAGTGATTTTGTCATAGTGGTCAAGTAGCTGTTAGAGGCATGATCTTCCTGCTCTAAATCTATGTTGGTCTGGGTTGTGGACATTGGTCTCCATGAATCTAGTGACATGACCCCTGGTCACTCTCTCAAATACTTTTATTATAGACCAGTGCAACTGGTCTATAATTCTTTGCCAATGCTTTGTTCCCTAAATTGCGTAGAGGCACTATGTCTACTGATTTAAGCGCATCTGGTATTTCCTCCCATGTCCAAGCTCTTCCTTCACCCTATACTGAGTGCCTGTACTACAGGCACTTTGCATTTCTTCATAAATATTGAATTCAATGAGTCTGGACCCGGGGCTGAGTGCATGGGCATGTTGTCAATTTTTTTCTTTCAAAATCTGCCACGTCCACGTTAATATCAGTTATATATACAGGATGGGATATCCCGCATAAAGAATTGTCCGGATCTCCACTTTCATGCTGTTTATTGGAGGCTAAACATGTCCTCATACTGCTTTTTTTCGGATTTCAAAATTTTTCTTTGTCATCCTCAGTGTGTGAACCTTCACTCATACGAATAAGTCCAATACTGGCAGTGGTTTTTGGCGTTTACTTAGCATTGTGGAGAAATATTTTTCTTTTTTTTCTATTTTTCTTGAATGCTTTTTGTTCAAGTGGCCTTTCTTCAATCTGATATGAAAATTTCAGTCTCTGCTCGATTTCTTCAATCTCCCTGATAAAATTGTGCATTCTTTGTATGGAAAGTCTGTCTGCTTAAGCATCTCTGTTATTACTGTCCTCTTTCATAGTGTCGTCTGCATCCTCTTTCTATGTGGACCGCTTTCTGGCTTTCCTAAGAGGAACATGTTTCA
>WNGS01167104.1:8832444-8845226 GCA_020271785.1 Procambarus virginalis | reverse complement strand
CCTGTCTGACTGTATCGTTGCTCAACATCTGTGAGAGAACGGCTGGCATAGGCAATTACTACTCTGGAATCTGGTTGACCAGGTTTGTGTTGGGCTAAAACAGCACCTAAACCAACAGGACTAGCATCCACCGTTAACTCAGTGTCCATTGATGGATCAAAGTACGCAGCAGTCGCATTCTCTACTAGTGCATCTTTCACAGCATCAAATGCATTTTGCTCGATATCGCTCCAGTACCATGATGCATTTTTCTTCAGGAGCTCACGTAGAGGCTTCGTAATAGTAGCAAAATCTGGAATGAAGCGAGAACAGTAGTTTGCCATTCCCAGAAAACTATGTACTTCAGTGGATGTTGAAGGAGGTGCAGCATTCTTGATATCTGCAACTTTCTTAGGATCTGGAGACAGACCTTTGTCACTAAGTACATGTCCAAAGAATTCAATTTTATGTTGATTGAACTCACACTTTGCTCGGCTTAGCGTCAAATTCTTTTCTCGTAAGCGTTGCAATGTTGCACGAAGAGCTTTGTCGTGTTCAGCTTGGGTACGGCCATAAACAATGATGTCATCAGACATGTTGTCAGCATTAGGTATATCTTGCAATACCTGGCTGATGATATGCTGGAATACCTCAGCAGCACTGTTAATACCAAAACTCAGGCGCTTGTACCTATACAGACCTCGATGTGTCGTAAACGTTGTGATGAATCGACTCTCATCATGTAGTTCAAGCTGATGATAGCCCTTGTTTAAATCTAACTTGCTGAATACAGTTGCACCATTCAGGCGGTAAATCATATCATCTACAGTGGGTGTAGGATGGCGTTCATGCATCATTGCCTTGTTGGGAACACACATGTCTACACAAATGCGTATCTCATCTGGATTCTTCGGCTTCGGTGGAGTGACAATTGGGCTTACCCATGGTGTTGGGCCTGTTACCGGTTCAATGATATCTAGTTCTATCAGCCTATCCAGTTCGGCATCGACTTTCTTGCGAGTATGGAATGGTTGTCGGCGATGTGGTTGGGCAACTGGAATTACATCTGGGTTGATATGCAGATGTACTTTGCTATCAGTATAACAACCTATGGATTTAAATCGATCAGAAAATTCAGCAACAATAGCATCAACATTGTTTGCAGATTCCACTGCTACAGCATTAGAAAGCTGAAGTAGCCCCAATTTGGTTGAAGTCTTGTAACTGAGTAAAGACTCCTTTGCATTCCTAACAACATGGAATGTAGTAATGAGCATTGCATTCTTTGACTTAATCTCTGCAGTTAAAGTTCCAATCACTGGTAAGGCTACCTTTGAAGCATAGGCAGTGGCTTTGCCATTGTAGTTTTCAAGCTTTGGGAACTGCTTTTTAAATTTTTCATAGTGGCACTCAGCAATGGTGTCAATGTTTGATCCAGTGTCAATGATGACTTTGAGACAAATGCCATCAATGTATACTACAGTCTCTGGGTTGTTTGGAAGATCATTCCATTCTGTGATTGCTTGTACTCCACAAATGTAATCACATTCACTGTCATCTGAGACTGGTTGTAATGAAATGTTGTCTTGTACATTATTAACATTCTTGATTTGCCGTGCAATATTGTGTTTGCCACCTCGACTCCTATGACTTGATCCTCGTACATTGCTTTTATTTATTGATTGTGGTTTCTTTAGTGCGGAACGACACATAGCACCAAAATGACCTAGTTTTCTACACTGATAGCACTTCTTACCTTGTGCAGGACAAACATTATCTTGGTGTGGGTAGTCTCCTCCACAATTGTAACATTTATTGTTGACAACCTCTGATGTGAGTCGTTGTGACTGCTTGAGTCTTGTTCCATGACTCCAGTTGTGATGTGGTTCTCGGCTCAATTTAATGTTAGGTTTGGCATCATATCTTCTATGATCATGGTGTCCTCCCTGAACCTTACATACTTCATGACTGTTAGTAACAGTGGCAGAACCGTTGTTGGCACTGCACTCCATGGCACGGGCATCACGTGCAGCATCTTCCATTCGACGAGCCATATCCAGTATCTTGTTAAGAGAACTTTCATCATCAACAAGTTCTAGAGCTCTTCGACGGAGACGTGTAGATGTGCATGTTTCAATTATTTGCTGTTTGATTTCTTTGTCAACATCAGCAAAATCACATGGGTTGCTAAACCCTGCAGACGTGTATGGTATTGATCAACAGTTTCATTAGAGAGTTGTCTTGCTCTCCTGAAATGCATAATTTCCATAGCAGTATTTTGCCTTGGTTTGAAATGCTCAGTTAATTTGGCTTTGGCAGTGTCATAATCTTTGGCACCACCAGTGTCTTTCAGTGTATCAAAGATGTCACAAACTCTATCACCTGCATAATGAAGTAGAAAGGCACGCTTTCTTTCAGCACTTTTGATGTCAGAAACTATCAACAAATTTTCAAACCTTTTAAGCCATTTGGTCCACCTCTGTGACAGGTTTGTCTGGTCACAGTCAGAATCAAATGCAGGAAACTGAGGTATATTTGCCATTTTTACTGATTAAATGTAAATTTATCACTTAAATGTTCCTCAGAATATATAACACTTACTGCACTGTATATGTTATTTTAGAATTCACTGTAATTACTTTAATTTTGCAAAGCACACAAGCATTTTAATGCAAAAGTTCACAACAGTGCACAACACAGCAGCAACTGATTTCTTACCTAGCCCTTGTGTACATGTGTTGTTCCTACTCACAGCAACACAGCAGTTGTTAGCAGTTGGTACAGCAGTTGTCAGCAGTTGGTACAGCAGTTGGCAGCAGTTGGTACAGCAGTTGGCAGCAGTACGCAGTAGTTGGCACAGCAGTTGGTTCACAGTGTGAAGAATTTTGTAGCACGGAGGGTTGTTTCGTAACCAAAACATCAGGTTTTGTACACTGCATCAAAGCGTCGTTTCGTACACAGCGTCGGCACACATGTATCGCAGATTCCTCAGTAAACAGCTTGTCAGCACATAGCTTGGGATGCACACAGCATTGGCCAGCACACAGCAACGGTCAGCACAAAGCATGGGGTATGGTGCTCACAGACAGCAGATTTCTCTCCTCCTCCGGGCGTGAGCAAGCATGCTTCTTCCTTGTGTTTTGTTGAACAAAATACCTGCGTTCCCAGTTCATCGTCGTCGCCAATGTGGTATCTGTATATAGATGAGATAGTCTTGGTAGTAAGGTTGATGTAAAGTCATTCCTGGTTACTGACTTTAATACTTATAAACGATTACATGACTAGAGCTCCCAAGCTGGTGTCGTCCTGTATCTTTGTTTTCCTTCTCTCCCAGTAGCGTCCAGCCGCCGCACATAGAAAACGGATGGTACCATTTTCTGTGAACATGACAACCCTGACAACACACACTACCACCTGTCTGTAGACACACAATACCACCTGTCTGTAGTGACACGCACTCTACCACCTGTCTGTAGTGACACACAATACCACCTGTCTGTAGTAACACACAATACCACCTGTCTATAGTGACACACAATACCACTGTCTGTAGTGACACACAATACCACCTGTCTGTAGTGACACACAATACCACCTATCTGTAGTGACACACACACTACCACCTGTCTGTAGTGACACACGTACTACCACCTGTCTGTAGTGACATACACTACCACCTGTCTGTAGTGACACATATTACCACCAGTCTGTGGTTACACACACTACCACCTGTCTGTGGTGACACACACACTACCATCTGTCTGTGGCGACACTCACTACCAGCTTTCAGTAGTGATACACACTACCACATGTCTGTAGTGACACACACTACCACCTGTCTATAGTGACACACACTACCACCTGTCTGTAGTGACACACACACTACCACCTGTCTTTCGGGAACACACGTACTACCACCTGTCTGTAGTGACACACACTACCACCTGTCTGTGGTGACACACACTCACACTATCACCTGTATTTGGTGACATACACACTACCACCTGTCTTTAGTGACACACTTACTACAACCTGTCTTGTTGGGTATCTGGGGCTTGAACTCATATCTTAAATCATTTGATTATTATGTTTAAATAAATCGAAGGACCACCCACTTTTGAGTAAAGAGGGAAAACGAATAATAGTGATCATTAGAATGACACTAGAGAACCAGTGTCTATGGATTCTAATTAAATGAATAATCACTTGAAAGTAATGAATAGACTGTATTATTAATTACAGTCAAAGCCTCAAATATCAACATTGGAGGGGGTATTTCTAGAAGTTCATATATATCTAGGAACCAGTGTGATTCGTCACTAGTTCATTGTTGAGTTAATAACAAAATCTAAACTAAAATAGATTCAAGACTATGATAACTCAAATAATGAATATTTAAAGATTATGAATTTTTGAGCAACAGTAAAGCAAAACACATGAATTACCAAATCATCATTTCTGGCAATAATTTATTCAATGTAAAGATCCTATATGAATTATATAGAAATCAGAAATAATATTAGATAAATTTGTAAGAAAAAAATGTCTTAGCTCTAAGACAATTTCTGTAACGCCATTTCGTCATTCGTCCTCGTGGTCACAGGATCCCAATAAAGAAAGAACCCGAGGTGAATATCACGAATGATGAGAAACAACTTGTCCACTCCTCATACACACGCTGAAATCAGAGAAATTTAAGTAGTAGGCTACGATTTATTTCAAATATTCATGAAACGGAGAAATTGTTGAAATTCAACTAACGTTGTGTATTAGGTATCCTTGCTGTATAACGACAGACTACTCACAAGTATACAACCCAAAATGATGCATCAAAATGAGAAAATATACTTAACATGAGCGTAACAAATACTGAGGTCTGCCGAAATCGCGTCAGCCAGTCCCAGGCGTCCACTGCTGTGTACGTGTAATTACGGGTCGTGGCTTCAATTGTTGACGCGTTATTAACTGGCCGGGCACTATAGAACACGTGGATAAGTAATTGTTAACTGTTAATTGGGTATCAACGTAATTCCTGTCGAAAAAAACTCCCCAGTCACTACCACGTGTCTCGCCACTCTTCACGCCAGGGAAGCCTCCTGTGCAATGGCGTCTCCACCTTCCCTCAGCCCGTCTCTCGCATTCACCACAGAAATTATTAATCACGAACAATTCTTTTCCGCGCAATTATGGATGTAATACGTTAATGAGAACTGGGTTGCAATTATAGGGACTTAAATATTATCATATTCTCGTTTAATGGTCTTAAACGAGAAATGAAGATGATTTTTTATTCTCCATAGCATTCGCACATAACAGATAAACTGCTACTTGATAACTATTTCAGTTAATAACTCTCGGTTTTAGATTATCGGGAGTCATATTATCCGTAGGTAATTATTACACGGAATACTAATAATTTTAGAGAACCACATTCAATTCTCTAACGCATTGGTAATAAACGTGTCTAACTAGACATTATCTGACGCAATGTTGCTACTCGATTTCATGAGAATTCTAGCACTAATACGCAGATGAAATGGCTTAATTTATGTTTACACTACCATTAGTGAAATTAATAACTACTGTAGTTAGTATATAATGATGATGATTTATTATAATACAATAGTAGTTTATTAGTGTTGGAAATTTCCAACATGTCTGTATTGACACACACTCATCTCCATCTGTCTGTGGTGAAATACACACTACCACCTCTCTGTGGTGACACACACACTACCACCTGTCTGTAGTGACACATACACTACCTCCTGTCTGTAATGACACACAATACCACCTGTCTGTAGTGACACACACACACTACCACCTGTCTGTCGTGACATACACACTTCCACCTGTCTGTCGTGACACACACACTCCCACCTGTCTGTAGTGACACATACTACCACCAATCTTTAGTGACAGACAGTACCACCAGTCTGTAGTGACACACACAATACCACCTGTCTGTTGTGACTCACAGTCGACCTCTTGTCTGTGGTGACACAATCACTACCATCTGTCTGTAGTAACACACATACTACCACCTGTCTGTAGTGACACACACTACCACCTGTCTGTATTGACACACACTACCCCCTGCCTGTGGTGACACACACTACCACCTGTCTGTGGTGACACACACTACCACCTGTCTGTAGTGACACTCACACTACAACCTGTCTGTAGTGACACACACACTACCACCTGTCTGTAGTGACACACACACTACCACCTGTCTGTAGTGACACATAATACCAACTGTCTGTAGTGACACACACTACCACCTGTCTGTATTGACACACACTACCTGCTGGTGCTTATGAAGACATACTATTATCAGCCAGTATTCAATATGATGGCAAGGTGTTGAGTAGAGAATGGGGGACCCATGACTCGATGACAGATGATGGCACTATATCCAATATGGGTAAGAAATGGTATGATAACCAGTTATGAGGAAACAACCCCATCTCCCCTTTTATTTCTCTCTGTAGCTTTGTGCAGCATCGCACGTACATAGACGTAATAGACAATTTGATATTAGTATTTGGTACTTTTAACTTTGATGAGTCAGAAAAAATAATGCTTAAAATCCAACTTTAATATTCCTAGGCCAATTAAAGCATCTATGTATGTACTATTATATCCTCAGATAGTGTGCATGAAGCTTAGGATGGTTCGGTTAAGTTAAGTTTGATAACACCATTATAAAACTTTTAAGGGTTGTCTAAATTCAATATTACTGATTTCTACTTTCTAATATTATTCTTTTTAATGTGGGGGATTCTTTTGACATGGGGCTTCAGGAAACAGGTTTGGTGTGATTTCATTTCCTAAATCTTTTTGTCAGTTTCATAAAGGACTTCGTCTCCCATTTGGTATCCTGTCTCTGGCCTCCTATTTCCTCCGCCAAGTTTCATTACCAAACATTCACCTAGGTTGAACGTTACTATCCATTTGTTGGACCATTCCTTCAATTTGTCTACTTCATATTATAACATCTTGCAATCCTCTTCGGTCTTAATCCTCCTTATAATTTTTTCATCGTAACCAAACATTGAGAGAAACATGTCTAATCCCTCTCGACGATCATTTAATATATCAGAAACAGGATAGGTCCAAGTAAAGGATTCTGTGGGACTCCACTGCTAACTTCGCACCATTCTCAGGTCTCACCCCTCACAGAAATTTCTGCTTCCAATTACTTAGGTACGCTCTTATCCACTGGAGCACCCTATCAGTTACTCTTGCCTGTTTCTCCAACTTATGTACCAGCCTCTTATGAGGTACTGTGTCAAGGGTTTCTCAACAGTCCAAGAAAATGGAGTTTGCCCTCCCTTTTCTTTCTTGCTTAATCTTTGTAACATGGTCGTAGAATTCTATTAAACCTGTGAAGCATAACTTGCTATCCCTGAACCCATTTTGGTGGTGTGTCACGAAGTCCTTGTTTCTGCATTCTTTCCCATTGTATCTCACTTAGGACTTTTCTCATCGCCTCATAATTCCCCTTTCGGTACGTCAGCTGTTTGCTTTCTAGTTCTTTCTTGGGGGAGATTACTCCAAAATCTACCAGGTAATCAAATATTATTAAACTGTGGTCACTTATTCCCAAGGAGGGCTTCCAATTTAACATCCCTATATCCAACTCACTTAGGTTGAATATCAGATTAAGTCCAACAGGTTTATCTTCTCTCGTTCTTGTAGATTCCTTGACGTGTTGGCTTAGAAATTTTCTTGTTGCTACGTCCTGCAGCTTAGCTATCCATATATCTGGTCCGCCATGTGGGTCTCTGTTCTCCCAATCTATCTTCCCGTGGTTGAAGTCTTCCATTATTAGCAGGCTGGATCTGTTCCTGCTAGCAACAGAAGCTGCTCTCTCAATTATATTAATGGTGGCCATGTTGTTTCTATTATATTCCTGTCTGGGTCTTCTGTCATTTGTTGGTGGGCTACATATGACTACTACTACTATAAGTTGTTGTCCCCCAATAGGTATGGTACCTGTTATGTAGTCACTGAAACCTTCACATCCCTGGATAACCATCTCCTCAAAACTCCAGTCTTTTCGTATCAGCGGATCTACTCCACCTCTACCGCTTCCTTCCTTACTACACAGTATTCCTGTAGAAATACTGCATTTCTTATGACTTTCGTTAGTTTTGCTTCTGTTAGTGCTATTATGTTTGGGGGTTTCTTCTTGTCACCTTTCACCAAGTTTGCTTGGTTTATTTGTAATCCTGTCTATGTTTGAGTACATTGCCTTCAAGCTCACATTCATTTGTCCCTACTTGTTTCCTCTCCCACCTTGGTGAGCATTCGTCCGGTATAGGAAATTGTTCCATGGGTGTGGAAATTTGTGAAATGGTTAATAGGACCTCAGAGGATTCTGGGGTTAGGGGTGGGGACTAATGGAGGGAATAGAATGCAGGGGATGGGGGGGGGGGTAAGGAATGAACATTTGAATGTGTACTCACCTAGTTATACTCACCTAGTTGTGTTTGCGTGGGTTGAGCTCTGGCTCTATGATCCCACTTCTCAACTGTCAATCAACTGGTGTACAGGTTCCTGAGCCTATTAGGCTCTATCATATCTTCATTTGAAACAGCGTATGGAGTCAGCCTCCACCACTTGTGGTAATTTATCAACCACTCTGACCAAAAAAAAATCTAATATCTTTGTTGCTCATTTGGGCACTCAATTTCCACCTGTCCCTCTAATGCGTGTGCCCCTTGTGTTAAATAGCCTGTCTTTATCTGCCCTGTCAATTCTTCTGAGAATCTTGGACGTGGTGATCATGTCCCCAATAACTCTTATGTCTTCCAGCGACGTGAGTTTAATTCCCGTAGTCTCTCCTCGTAGCTCATACCTCTCAGCTGGGGCACTAGTCTGGTGGCAAACCTTTGAACCTTTTCCAGTTTAGTCTTATCCTTGACTAGATGTGGACTCCATGCTGGGGCTGCATACTCCAGGATTGGCCTGACATATGTGGTATACAAAGTTCTGAATGATTCTTTACACAAGTTTCAGAATGCCATTCGTATGTTGGCCAGCTTGGCATATGCCGCTGATGTTATCCTCTTGATATGTGCTGCAGGAGACAGGTCTGGTGTGATATCAACCCCCCAAGTCTTTTTCTTTCTCTGATTCCTGAAGAATTTTCTCTCCCAGATAATACCTTGTATCTGGCCTCCTGCTCCCTACACCTATCTTCATTACATTACATTGTATTGGGTTAAACTCTAACAGCCATTTCTTCGACCATTCCTTCAGCTTGTCTAGGTCTTCTTGAAGCCTCAAACAGTCCTCTTCTGTTTTAATCCTTCTCATAATTTTGGCATCGTCCGCAAACATTGAGAGAAATGAATCGATACCCTCCGGGAGATCATTTACATATATCAGAAACAAGATAGGACCGAGTACAGAGCCCTGTGGGACTCCACTGGTGACTTCACGGCAATCGGAGGTCTCACCCCTAACCGTAACTCTCTGCTTCCTATTGCTTAGGTACTCCCTTATCCACTGGAGCACCTTACCCGCTATACCTGCCTGTCTCTCCAGCTTATGTACCAGCCTCTTATGCGGTACTGTGTCAAAGGCTTTCCGACAATCCAAGAAAATGCAGTCCGCCCAGCCCTCTCTTTCTTGCTTAATCTTTGTCACCTGATCGTAGAATTCTATCAAGCCTATAAGGCAAGATTTACCCTCCCTGAACCCATGTTGGCGATTTGTCACGAAGTCCCTTCTCTCCAGATGTGTTACCAGGTTTTTTCTCACGATCTTCTCCATCACCTTGCATGGTATACAAGTCAAGGACACTGGCCTGTAGTTCAGTGCCTCTTGCCTGTCGCCCTTTTTGTATATTGGGACCACATTCGCTGTCTTCCATATTTCTGGTAGGTCTCCCGTCTCCAGTGAATTACTATACATTATGGAGAGTGGCAAGCAAAGTGCCTCTGCACACTCTTTCAGTATCCAAGGTGAGATCCCATCTGGCCCAACAGCCTTTCTAACATCCAGATCCAGCAGGTGTCTCTTGACCTCCTCTCTCGTAATTTCGAACTCTTCCAAGGCCGCCTGGTTTACCTCCCTTTCTCCTAGCACAGTGACCTCACCTTGTTCTATTGTGAAGACCTCCTGGAACCTCTTGTTGAGTTCTTCACACACCTCTTTGTCATTCTCTGTATACCTGTCCTCGCCTGTTCTAAGTTTCAATACCTGTTCTTTCACTGTTGTTTTCCTTCTGATGTGACTGTGGAGTAGCTTTGGTTCGGTCTTGGCTTTGTTTGCTATATCATTTTCAAAACTTTTCTCTGCTTCTCTTCTCACCCTGACGTACTCATTCCTGGTTCTCTGGTATCTCTCTCTGCTTTCTGGTGTTCTGTTATTCCGGAAGTTCCTCCACGCCCTTTTGTTCAGTTTCTTCGCTTCCATACATGCCCTATTATACCATGGATTCTTCTGTTGCTTCTCGGATTTTTCCCTTTGGGCCGGGATGAACCTGTTTACTGCCTCCTGACACTTTTGGGTAACATAGTCCATCATACCCTGTACAGACTTATCTCTGAGGTCTGTGTCCCAAGGTATTTCACTTAGGAATCTTCTCATCTGTTCATAATTCCCTTTGCGGTATGCCAGCCTTTTGATTCCTAGTTCTTTTTTGGGGGAGATAATTCCTAGCTCTACCAGGTACTCAAAGTTCAATACACTGTGGTCACTCATTCCCAAGGGCGCTTCCATCTTAACTTCCCTTATATCCCACTCATTTAGGGTAAATATCAAATCAAGCATTGCTGGTTCATCTTCTCCTCTCATTCTTGTTGGATCCTTGACGTGCTGGCTTAGAAAGTTTCTTGTTGCCACGTCCAGCAGCTTAGCTCTCCATGTTTCTGGTCCTCCATGCGGGTCTCTGTTCTCCCAATCTATCTTCCCATGGTTGAAGTCTCCCATAATTAGTAGTCCAGATCCATTCCTGCTAGCAACAGAAGCTGCTCTTTCTATTATGTTAATGGTGGCCATGTTGTTTCTATCATATTCCTGTCTAGGTCTTCTGTCATTTGGTGGAGGATTATATATGACTACGACTATAATTTTTTTCCCTCCATTTGTTATGGTACCTGCTATGTAGTCACTGAAACCTTCACAGCCCTGAATAACCATCCCCTCAATATCCCAGCCTTTTCTTACCAGTAGAGCTACACCACCACCACCTCTTCCTTCCCTCTCTTTCCTCATAACATAATAGTCCTGTGGGAACACTGCATTTGTTATCGTTTTCGTCAGTTTTGTTTCTGTGAGGGCTATTATGTCTGGGTTTTCCTCTAGTACCCGTTCTCCAAGCTCATTTGCTTTATTTGTAATTCCATCTATGTTAGTGTACATTGCTTTGAGGCTCACTTTCTTCTGTCCCTTCTCAAATCGCCTCCTTGGTGAGTGTTCTGCTGGTGGGGGAAGCTGTTCCATGGGTGTGAAGACCTGTGAGGTGGATAACAGGGTCTCAGAGGATACTAGGATGAGGGGCGGGGGATCCAGTGAAGGGGGAGGGGCAGGGAGGGTATGGGGTGAAAGGGGAGGGAGGACAGGAAGGAAAGGAGGGGAGGGAAGACTCGGCGGGAGGAGGGGAGGGGTAGAAGGGTGGGGATTGGGTTGGGGGGGGGGAGGGGTAGGTGGGTTTTCTATGCAGAGGAGGGTGGCGGGGTTGTCCTCCCCTCTGGTGTTACTGGGTAGCTGGTTGTGGGTTCCCCCCTCGCATCTGGGGGTGTTGTGTTGGTAGCTGTGACTTCCTGGTTTTCCCCTCTCGCCCTGCGCCTCTTCCTTGCTTCTGCCGCCACGGCTCTCTCCTCCCTTGTCATGTCTCTTTGGAGGAATACATTTTTGAATTTTACCACGTTTTTCAGGGAGCTCTTCCTTGATAGAATCTTCTCCTTTGAGCTCTCGTTTGCAAACACTATCTTTATCACTCGGTCTCGGTCTTTGTTGTACCAACCTAGCCTGAAAACCTTCTCAATGCTATGCTCAGCCCCTTCCATGTCTAGTGCCTTCAGTACTTCATTCACTGCTGCTTTGTCCTTGTCATTCCACTCTGTCCTGTTAGAGCCTTCCTGCTCTTTAATGCCCACAGCAACCACTGATCTGTTCCTTTCCAGCAGTTGGCTAGTGGAGCGTGCCGCCTCCTGTGAGGTGGCTGCTTTCATGGCCACCTCCATCACTGCAGTCATTACTTCAGAGTTATTTTTTTAGCATTTCTGCAAATGTTGCTTTTATTGTGGCATTCTCTTCCAAAATACCGTTACCACCTGCTACCTGGGTGGTTATCTGAGTCTCAGCATCGATACTGTTCTCTTTGAGGGCCCTAATCTCCTCCTTTGCTGCTGTCAGCTCTCTTTTTAGGTTGCTTATTTCATTCTTCATTTCCTGCATCATTTCCTGCATCTCACTCTTGATGTCCTCCAGAAACTGGGCGAACATTTCCTTCATTTCGTCGCCTGAGCTTTTCCCTGTTCCCCTGTTGCCTCTGGCTGTCATGCTTGACCCTGTTCCTAGTTGTGCCGTGATAGGATTTGTCAGAAGGGCAGATCTGAGTGGGGGAGAGAGGGAGAGAGAGAGAGAGGAGAAAGAGAGGAGAGAGAGAAAGGAGAGAGAGAGTGGGAGAGAGAGGGGGGAGAGAGGGATAGAGAGAGAGAGGGAGGGAGGAGAAGAGGGGGAGAGAGAGAGGAGGAAAGAGAGGAGAGAGAGAAAGGAGAGAGAGGAGAGAGAGAGTGGGAGAGAAAGGAGAGATGAGAGAGAGAGAGAGGGTATGAGGAGGA
>WNGS01167104.1:8810896-8823815 GCA_020271785.1 Procambarus virginalis | reverse complement strand
GTGTGTGTGTGTGTGTGTGTGTGTGTGTGTGTGTGTTATTGTGGGGGTGGCACGGTGGGGGGGTTGGGTTAAGTGCTGGAGGGATGGAGGGAGAGGGAGAGAGGGGAGTGAACGGGAGAGGGGGAGTGAAGGGGAGTGAAAGGGAGTGAGGGAGAGCGAGGGAGAGAGGGAAATAGGCAGAGCAGGGGGGGGGGAGAAGGAGGACAATCAGGGGGGGTGAGGGATGGGGGGCAAGTCCCAGTGGTGAGGAGGTGAGGTCGCGGTAGGCCTGTTTGTGCGTGTGTGTGTGTGTGGGGGGGGGTCTAGTCAGTGGCAGTGTAATGTAACACAGGTGTGAAAACCTAGTACCAAGCTGAGGCTCTTGAGCTAATTTTTGTATTTTAATTAACTTATGTTCAAAGCTAATTACTATATAAAGAACACTGTACACCTTGTATGACTGATTTTGAGAGGCACTCACCTCCAAGCAAGCATCCCACAGCACAATTAGGTGATTTATGAAGCGATGTCCGCCGTAATTGTTGTCGTCCCCGCCAGAGGTCCTCCCACGTGTGGTCCAAGTCCTTCCCTTTTCAGGCCTCTGATGCCACCGTCTTGCCACAATCTCGTTCTTTTTCGATTTTTTTCTTATCCAACGTTATAACAATTCACTATGTTGCGTTATCACTGCGTTGCTGTACCCTTCATATGACCAAAAACTATGTTTTGGGCTCACTGGTACGTAAATATCCCAAGAATATTGAAGTAAATCGCGGACTGCCGTTCTACACTTGTTCCCTGACCGCCGTGTACTGTATGTGTACAGGGTTGATGGCGTTGGGGACGCCGGTAGTTGTGTTGATGGCGTTGGGAGCGCCGGATGTTGATGGCGTTGGGGACACCGGGTGTTGTATTGATGGCGTTGGGGACGCCGGGTGTTGTGTTGATGGCGTTGGGGACGCCGGGTGTTGATGACGTTGGGGACGCCGGGTGTTGTGTTGATGGCGTTGGGGACGCCGGGTGTTGATGGCGTTGGGGACGCCGGGTGTTGATGACGTTGGGGACGCTGGATGTTGTGTTGATGGCGTTGGGGACGCCGGGTGTTGTGTTGATGGCGTTCGGGATGCTGGGTGTTGCGTTGATGGCGTTGGGGACGCCGGGTGTTGTGTTGATGGCGTTGAGGACGCCGGGTGTTGTGTTGATGGCATTGGGGACGCCGGGTGTTGTGTTGATGGCGTTGGGGACGCCGGATGTTGATGGCGTTGGGGACGCCCGGTGTTGTGTTGATGGCGTTGGGAACGCCGGGTGTTTTGTTGATGGCGTTGGGGACGCCGGGTGTTGTGTTGATGGCGTTGGGGACGCCGGGTGTTGTGTTGATGGCGTTGGGGACGCCAGGTGTTGATGACGTTGCGGACGCCGGGTGTTGTGTTGATGGTGTTGGGGACGCCGCGTGTTGATGGCATTGGGGACGCCGGGTGTTGTGTTGATGGCGTTGGGGACGCTGGGTGCTTTGTTGATGGCGTTGGGGACGCCGGGTGTTGTGTTGATGGCGTTGAGGACACCGGGTGTTGGGTTGATGGCGTTGGGGACGCCGGGTGTTGTGTTGATGGCGTTGGGGACGCTGGGTGCTTTGTTGATGGCGTTGGGGACGCCGGGTGTTGTGTTGATGGCGTTGGGGACGCTGGGTGTTGATGGCATTGGGGACGCCGGGTGTTGTGTTGATGGCGTTGGGGACGCCGGGTGTTGTGTTGATGGCGTTGGGGACGCCAGGTGCTTTGTTGATGGCTTTGGGGACGCCGGGTGTTGTGTTGATGGCGTTGAGGACGCCGGGTGCTTTGTTGATGGTGTTGGGGACGCCGGGTGTTGTGTTGATGGCGTTGAGGACGCCGGGTGTTGGGTTGATGGCGTTAGGGACGCCGGTAGTTGTGTTGATGGCGTTGGGGGCGCCGGATGTTGATGGCGTTGGGGACGCCCGGTGTTGTGTTGATGGCGTTGAGGAAGCCGGGTGTTGTGTTAATGGCGTTGGGGACGCCGGGTGTTATGTTGATGGCGTTGGGGATGCCGGGTTTTGTGTTGATGGCGTTTGGGACGCCGGGTGTTGTGCTGATGGTGTTGGCGACGCCGGGTGTTGATAGCGTAGGGAACGCCAGGTGTTGTGTTGATGGCGTTGGGGACGCCGGGTTTTGTGTTGATGGCGTTGGGGACGCCGGGTGTTGATGGGGGTTGGGGACGCCGGGTGTTGATGGCCTTGGGAACGCCATTGGGTGGTGTAGTGTAGTGGCGTGTAGGAGCCGATGGGGTGCCATGTACTCATGGGATCGAGACAGGGGGCTCTGAGGGAATATTTTGCAGGTACAGCGGTCGGGAAGGTGTGAATACAGATGGACACACTCTGGGTAGATGGGCCTAGAGTATAGTGCTACAGCTGTGGTGAGCACAGCAAGGAAGAATGGCTAGAGAGCTGTGACCCTACTGTAACCCCCAACCCCCTACAGCGTTCTGGGGTTGGTACCCCGGGGTTGAACGACCGGCTCGAGGGAGCCGGTCGACCGAGCGGACAGCACGCTGGACTTGTGATCCTGTGGTCCCGGGTTCGATCCCAGGCACCGGATAGAAACAATGGGCAGAGTTTTTTTCATCCTATGTCCCTGTTACCCAGCAGTAAAATAGGTACCTCGGTGTTAGTCAGCTGTCACGGGCTGCTTCCTGGGGGTGGAGGCCTGGTCGAGGACAGGGGCGCGGGGACACTAAAGCCCCGAAATCGTCTCAAGATAACCTCTAGATAACCTGTCTGTGATGACACACACTACCACCTGTCTGAAGTGACATACACACTACCACTTGACTGAATTGACACACACTACCACCTGTCAGTGATGACACACACTACCACCTGTCTGTAGTGACACACACTACCACCTGTCTGTAGTGACACACACTACCACCTGTCTGTAGTGACACACTACCAGCTTTCAGTAGTGATACACACTACCACATGTCTTTAGTGACACACACACTACCACCTGTCTGTAGTGACACACAATACCACCTGTCTGTAGTGACACACACTCTACCACCTGTCTGTAGTGACACACAATACCACCTGTCTATAGTGACACACAATACCACCTGTCTGTAGTGACACACAATACCACCTGTCTATAGTGACACACAATACCACCTGTCTGTAGTGACACACAATACCACCTATCTGTAGTGACACACTGTGACGGTGTTCCCCCCCTTCTAATTTTCCCACACCTGCTGTAAGAGTCATGTCCAATTTAGCCGAGCATTCTCTACGTTGCAGGCCTCAGTTTAGTATATGTGGAAGAGTATAGTGTTCTCGCAGAGCCGAGAAATTAGTGAAAGAAGAGTATTTTGGCCTGTTGGATAGGACCTTTAGGAAGCCAATATGGCGCTGGCTACTCTGTTCTCCCGCCAAAACTGTGTGACGTCAGTGTCACCAGATTGGTCACCGTCAGCGACGTGGCACTGGGAGCCAATGAAAACCTCCCTTGGCAAATGTGACGTCACATAGGCAGGGGGTCCAGCCGTAGCAACCCATTGGCGCCATCAGTCTCACACGGCACGTCTTTGAGGCAGGACGTGTGCTAAGGAATCCTGTCAAGTGGACGTATTACCCGAGCTCCGGTGGATATAAGCGTCTCCTGTTGTCTGCACACACTCTGAGAGGTCTTCCTTCATCCCATGTATGGACCCAATAAGGAATTGACGGAATATTGAGCAACAAGTGCTCCGGGACAGGTGTGTTGCAAGAAGTGGACCGGGCATTGACGGGTGTGACGTCTTTGGCAGATCACCCGTTTAGGAGGCAGCTTAGCGGCTGGGCCATTCCACTGTGAGGGAACCTAGTTGGCCGACTCGTCAACTAGGTAGGACGTGTGATCGACAGTCCTGTCAGTTTTGACAGTAAGACAACAATCTTGTGGAACCTTACGAGTCACCAGTTTTATGCAAGCACGTCGAGAAGTCTTCCTTCATTCCATGTGCGTGGACTGATGAGGGAATTGACAGTATATTGAGCTTCAAGTGCTCTGGAGTCGGGTGCTGTGCAGGTGGAGCTTAAGCAGTATTGTCTTGGACGTCTGATAACTTCACAGTGACATCGTAGTGGCGGGTCCAGTTCCACTGGGAGTACAGTGGCAAGGAACTAATTGGGAATCCGTACGACTACCACCGAGACGTTGGCTGGCTGCCGTAGTTGGGAGGAATGTTGACGGCCAGGAGACCGACTACAACCCTGCAGACGTGGAGGAGGAGCACGGACCTGCAGTGGACAGAAGCGGCGAGACACGATCATCCTGAGGTGTTGGCTTGTGTTTCTGGAGGGTGTGCGAGGAGAGAGCCTGGACCAGGAGCTGCAACTCATCTCTCATCATAGGATAGGTGAAGTAGGTGTTTACAGTTACCCTCCCAATTCTCCTTCAGTTAGCTATATATATTTGCCAGAGTATTTTTCATGTAGTGAGCAAGTCTCACCTGGATCTATGTCACAGAGGGCACAGTGTGCATAGTGAGGCTATACAGAGCACTCACAGTATTCATTTATATATATATATGCGGTGTGTGCACGCACCTGGATTTACTAAGGTATTCGCTGTGAATAGAATTTATTTCCTGTGATTATTATACATATATACTAGTGAACCAGTTATTGCTGTTAGGCTATGAGCCCAGTCTTTATATAAATGCTATAATTGATATCTATGATTTATATATATATATTACTGTGTATTGATTAATGATTTATCCATGTATATGCCTGTGTACTGAATAATCTCATATATGTGAAGTGATTATTTGTGATATCGCCTTGTAAGAGGAATTATTGATTCAAAGAACAATACAGTGATTAAGTGCATTCATAGTAAATATTATTAAGAACAGCGTAACTTCTTGGTACAGTGAAATATCACTTTGAGTGCAGTGAGAATAAGTTATAAATCGTGAGACCAGTGAGGTGGTGTATCGCTTCCTATTGAATCATAAATATGTCATGTGAATGGTAAATATAGTGATTCGCGAAAAGTTAAAGAAACGGGGCGCGTGACGCCAGAGAAAAACAAGCAATAATCATTCTCACGAGTACTAGGGCGCGGACCAGCTGATATTTGACAGGTGACGTGAGGGGGCGGAAGTGTGTTGCCATTCGGTGTGCTCCAGATTATCTGCTGAGGAGAGAGCAGCTGTTGTGCTTGTTTCTGATGTGTGTATTGATGCATAAATATCTCGTTGTTTTTAAGTAAAATACCAAAACTCCTTGGTGTTTGTATCATCCCCTCCATATACCTTGTGACTGCAAAAAGCTATAAAGAAGACAGAGTGACAGGAATAATTACTTGCCTGATATCAAAATAATCGAGCGTGCTCTTGCCACAATTACCACAATTACGCAACACCACTGTAGTGTTACTGGACACCTGAAAACACCAGTTGGCGACCTTGTAAGTAGTGTAAGAGTCCTTGCCGGGGCAGGCACACAAATTGAGGGAACAATCTGTGTCTCCACTCACTCTTCGACCTGAGGCCAGTTGAGAGATCGACTGGGGTACTCTCCTAGGCGTACAGTGGCGCCGAGAGGATCGAGTGAAGACCCGTAGGACTACGGTGAGTAACAGTTATCGTCAGGGCAACCGCTTTGAGAGGATATCAGGGATAAAGTCCTTGCATACCGTTGCATCACCCCCGTGAACCCCGACATTGGGGACCTTGCCAGGATTACGAACAAGATAAAGGTTGTAATTGTGGTACGTTGTTTGTGGTATTAGATATCAGGCATAGGTTTTCACTCATAGTCACAAGATGGAGGATGATAAAGTAACGAGTTTTATCGACACAAGAGACGAGCAAGTGCTGGAGGAGTGCACCAAGGCACATCTGCAAATGATCGCCGACCACTTTGGGATAAAGTTGAGGGCTTCCAAAGTGGGAGAAAGAAGACTCGAGATCATGGCACAGCTCAGGGCACGTGATGAAGCCTTCGGAGAGGAACGACCACAGACACCGGTCAGTGTGGGAGAGAACTTGAGCATCGGTGGCAGCAGCCGGGGTTCCAGAGGCAGCAGGCGCAGTGTTAAGCTGGAAATAATGAAGCTGCAGCTGGAAGCACAGCTGAAGCGCGAGGAAGCAGAACGAGAAGCACAGCTGCGCAAGGAAGAGCGCGAACAAGAAGCACAGCTGAAGCGCGAGGAAGCAGAACGAGAAGCACAGCTGCGCAAGGAAGAGCACGAACAAGAGGCACAGCTGTGCAGTGAAGAAAGAGAAGCACAGCTGAAGCGCGAGGAAGCAGAACGAGAGGCACAGCTGAAGCGTGAGGAAGCAGAAAGAGAAGCACAGCTGAAACGAAAGGAACAAGAAGCTCAGCTGAAGCGCGAAGAGGCCCAGCTGGGCAAGGAAGAGCGTGAACAAGAGGCACAGCTGCGCAGGGAAGAAAGAGAAGCACAGCTGCAACGAGAAGAACGAGAGGCACAGCCGCAACGAGAGGAGCGCGAGATGGAAGCTAGGATGAAGCTGCAGGAGGTTGAAGCAAACATGGAGGTTGAGCTGAAGCGAGCTGAGCTAGGACTATCTCCACCAGCCCCATCACAGCAGGAAGACCGCCGAGCGAGAGAGAGGGATTTGCCAGTCTTCGTGCCTAGTGAGGCTGAGGGCTTCTTCGACCACTTTGAGAGGGTCGCTACTTTAAAGAAGTGGCCGAGGGCAGAGTGGGC
Source organism: Procambarus virginalis (assembly GCA_020271785.1). Taxonomy (NCBI): domain Eukaryota; kingdom Metazoa; phylum Arthropoda; class Malacostraca; order Decapoda; family Cambaridae; genus Procambarus; species Procambarus virginalis. The sequence continues at coordinate 8,817,102 of WNGS01167104.1, read as the reverse complement.
GGAGCTAGTTCAGGGAAGGCTCACCGGTGAAGCTCGTGAGGCCTACAATATGTTCGATCTCCAAGAGTGTACCAACTACGATGCAGTAAAAAGGGCCGTGCTCCATTCGTTCAAGCTGACGCCGGAATGCTACCGAAAGAGGTTCAGAGAATGTACCCGATCGCCAGGAAAATCATATGCGGAGACGGCGAGGGACATGGAAAGGAAATTCTTGAAATGGCTGGAGTCGGAAGGAGCAAGGTTGGCTGAAGACATCAAGAGGCTGATTGTCATGGAGAAGTTCATGTCCGTGCTCTCTCCCGAGATTAGGGTGAGAGTAAAGGAGGCGGACATCAAGGACCTGAGAGCCGCGGCCGATCGAGCAGACATGCTGGAAGAAGCCTTACGACCACATCGAGAGGGACAACACCGACCGCCCATATTCTCCGGTTATGGGAGAAATAATAGAAGGTCGGACGGATGGAGGATAGGAGCGAGTTCTCCCAAGTCCTACCTCTCGAGTGGAGACGGCAGAGGACAGAAGAGTGCTGTGGAACCGTCAAAGAAGTCCCCGACGGAGAGCTCAAGAGATCTTGTTACCGTTACGGCCGGAGATGTTGAGAAGGAGTCGTTGGAAGGCACAAGGGAAGTCCGTGGAAGGAGAAGGATCCGCTGTTACAATTGCGGATTAATTGGACACGTCGCGCGCGAATGTAGACGTCCTAAGCAGCGGGGATACGTTGCTTTTGTGCGAGTGGAGGACCGGATAGCCGAAGGAGTGCGGGATGGACCCGTACTTAATGAGAAAAGAGCTAATCCATTCGTGCGCGAGGGAACTGTAAGGATGGGGGACGCAGACCCCATCCCGGTGAAGATGTTAAGAGACACTGGGGCAGAATTTACCCTGGTGAGCGAAACCCTGTTCCCCGAGGGTCACGGGAGTACCAGTGTGGGAGAGGCAAGTGTGACCACTGTGGGAGGCCCAGTGCAGATGCCCCTACACCGAGTGACCCTGAGTTCAGATTATGGATGCCAAACCCTAGTAGTGGGGGTCTGTGCGACGATGCCCAAGATGGAGGCACAGGTCATCTCGGGAAATGACACATGTGGAGGACAAGTCCTCCCGAACCTCGTGAAGGACGAGGAGTGCTTGGAGCACTGCGAGAAGAAAGGTGGAGTGTTGGACGCCTGTGGGAGCGAGAAGGGAATTGCCACGTTGGCGTTCCCTGTTTGTGCCGTAGTTCCGAGGCAGTGGGACGGACAAGGAGGGTGTGGATCTGATAAGGCCGACGAGGAGACGTCCGACGGCCTGGAAAACGATCACCTCTTCAAGGAACCCGGAGAGCGAGTGGAGGGCGAAAGCAGCCCAGATGGTGAGGTACAGATGACCCTCACCAGTTCTCCTGGGGTGGACCGCACTCAGCTCGAGGAGCTGCAGCAGGCAGAATTCCCCAAATTGATTCGTGAGACAAAAGGAGGACGCGTTGGTCCCGAGAGGGCCACTCATTCCAACAGACAAGACGGCATGTTAGTAAAACAATGGAGACCTATAAGGATGGAGGCCGGAGAGGCATCTCCAGGTACGAGAAACCAGGTGGCGTTGCCAGCCAAGTGCAGAGCGGCAGTATTGGATCTGTCGCACTCTGTTGACTCTGCGGGCCAGGTGGGGGTGACCACGACGTGACGTTCGACGTCGAGAGAAGTAGCCGGACAGCTACAACGTTTTTTCTCTTGGGTGACAAGGCCCAGGGAAACTCAGACTGACAGTGGAAATATATTCCGGTCTGAGTGTTTCAGACAAACAGCGACAAGTTTGGGAGTGATGCAGGTTCGGTCGTCGCCCTACCGATCGCAGTCGAAGTAGGCGATCGGAAGATTCCACTCCACCTCAGAGACAACTCTGAGAATGTTCTGCGCGGAGCAGGAAGATGAGTGGGAAGAGACAGTGCACCCTGTTTTGTTGGCAATTCGCAACGCAGTGGCGGAACCGTTAGACTTCTCACTGTTCCAGCTGGTGAACAGACACGAGGTGTGGAGTCCTCGGTCCGTGCTAGAAAAGCAGTGGGCGCCAAGGATGACCTTGGGAACGGTCAACAGACACATGAGGAGTGTCTCACATTGGCGGCTGGAGTACTGGCTGGAAGTCAAAGCTTTTCAGTGGGCAGGACCACGTAGTCGCAGATGCGTTGTCCCGCTTACACTAACCAGACATGACTCTTATTTTAAGGGGAGGGGTATGTGATGGTGTTCCCCCCCCCCTTCTAATTTTCCCACGCCTGCTGTAAGAGTCATGTCCACTTTAGCCGAGCGTTCTCTACGTTGCGGGCCTCAGTTTAACATATATGGGAGAGTATAGTGTTCTCACAGAGCCGAGAAATTAGTGAAAGAAGAGTATTTTGGCCTGTGGTATAGGCCCTTTAGGAAGCCAATATGGCGCTGGCTACTCTGTTCTCCCGCCAAAACTGTGTGACGTCAGTGTCACCAGATTGGTCACCGTCAGCGACGTGGCACTGGGAGCCAATGAAAACCTCCCTTGGCAAATGTGACGTCACATAGGCAGGGGGTCCAGCCGTAGCAACCCGTTGGCGCCATCAGTCTCACATGACACGTCTTTGAGGCAGGACGTGCGCTAAGGAATCCTCTCAAGTGGACGGATTACCCGAGCTCCGGTGGATATAAGCGTCTCCTGTTGTCTGCACACACTCTGAGAGGTCTTCCTTCATCCCATGTGTGGACCCAATTAGGAATTGACGGAATATTGAGCAACAAGTGCACCAGGACAGGTGTGTTCAAAGAAGTGGACCGGGCATTGACGTGTGTGACGTCTTTGGCAGCTCACCCATTTAGGAGGCAGCTTAGCGGCTGCGCCATTCCACCGTGAGGGAACCTAGTTGACCGACTCGTCAACTAGGTAGGACGTGTGATCGACGGTCCAGTCAGTTTTGACAGTAAGACAACAATCTTGTGGAACCTTACGAGTCACCAGTTGTATGCAAGCACGTCGAGAAGTCTTCCTTCATTCCATGTGCGTGGACTGACGAGGGAATTGACAGTATATTGAGCTTCAAGTGCTCTGGAGTCGGGTGCTGTGCAGGTGGAGCTTAAGCAGTATCGTCTGGGACTTCTGATAACTTCACAGTGACATCGTAGTGGCGAGTCCAGTTCCACTGGGAGTACAGTGACAAGGAACTAATTGGGAATTCGTACGACTACCGCCGAGACGTAGGCTGGCTGCCGTAGTTGGGAGGAAAGTTGATGGCCAGGAGACCGACTCCAACCCTGCAGACGTGGAGGAGCACGACCTGCAGTGGACAGAAGCGGCGAGACGCGATCATCCTGAGGTGTTGGCTTGTGTTTCTGGAGGGTGTACAAGTTGAGAGCCTGGACCAGGAGCTGCAACTCAACTCTCATCATAGGATAGGTGAAGTAGGTGTTTACAGTTACCCTCCCAATTCCCCTTTAGTTAGCTATATATATTTGCCAGAGTATTTTGCATGTAGTGAGCAAGTCTCACCTGGATCTATGTCACAGAGGACACAGTGTGCGTAGTTAGGCTATACAGAGCACTCACAGTATTCATTTATATATATATATATATATATATATATATATATATATATATATATATATATATATATATATATATATATATATATATATATATATATATATGCGGTGTGTGCGCGCACCTGAATTTACTAAGGAATTTGCTGTGACTAGAATTTATTTCCTGTGATTATTATACATATATACTAGTGAACCAGTTATTGGTGTTAGGCTATGAGCCCAATCTTTATATAAATTCTATTATTGATATCTATGATTTATATATATATATATATATATATATATATATATATATATATATATATATATATATATATATGCCTGTGTATTGATTAATGATTTATCCATGTATATGCCTGTGTACTGAATAATCTCATATATGTGAAGTGATTATTTGTGATATCGCCTTGTAAGAGGAATTATTGATTCAAAGAACAATACAGTGATTAAGTGCATTCATAGTAAATATTATTAAGAACAGCGTAACTTCTTGGTACAGTGAAATATCACTTTGAGTGCAGTGAGAATAAGTTATAAATCATGAGACCAGTGAGGTGGTGTATCGCGTCCTATTGAATCATAAATATGTCATGTGAACGGTAAATATAGTGATTCGTGAAAAGTTAAAGAAATGGGGCGCGCGACGCCAGAGAAAAACAAGCAATAATCATTCTCACGATTACTGTGACTAGAATTCAGCTGTTCCGCGCCCTGTACTAGGGCGCGGACCAGCTGATATTTGACAGGTGACGTGAGGAGGTGGAAGTGTGTTGCCATTCGGTGTGCTCCAGATTATCTGCTGAGGAGAGAGCAGCTGTTGTGCTTGTTTCTGATGTGTGTATTGATGCATAAATATCTCGTTGTTTTTAAGTAAAATACCAAAACTCCTTGGTGTTTGTATCATCCCCTCCATATACCTTGTGACTGCAAAAAGCTATAAAGAAGACAGAGTGACAGGAATAATTACTTGCCTGATATCAAAATAATCGAGCGTGCTCTTGCCACAATTACCACAATTACGCAACACCACTGAAGTGTTACTGGACACCTGAAAACACCAGTTGGCGACCTTGTAAGTAGTGTAGGAGTCCTTGCCAAGGCGGGCACATAAATTGAGGGAACAATCTGTGTCTCCACTCACTCTTCGACCTGAGGACGGTCGAGAGATCGAATGGGGTACTCTCCTAGGCGTACAGTGGCGCCGAGAGGATCACTACGGTGAGTAACGGTTATCGTCAGAGCAACCGCTTTGAGAGGATATCAGGGATAAAGTCCTTGCATACCGTTGCATCACCCCCGTGAACCCCTGTGGTATCTGTATATAGCTGAGATAGTCTTGGTAGTAAGGTTGATGTAAAGTCATTCCTGGTTACTGACTTTAATACTTATAAACGATTACATGACTAGAGCTCCCAAGCTGGTGTCGTACTGTATCTTTGTTTTCCTTCTCTCCCAGTGGCGTCCAGCCGCCGCACATAGAAAACGGATGGTACCATTTTCTGTGAACATGACATCCCTCCTTTTCTTTAAAAAGAATGAAGACAGGATGTCTACCATGCTTGTAGCACAAAGCAAAGTTATTGACACAAAGTAAGTTATTAACATATCAAGAGATATTGCATACATTTAACATTAATTAAACACACAAAGAATTTAAACAACTTTACCACAAAGGATTTCAATGTTAAAAATACATATGCAATGTTAAACAAACATGAAAGAAACTGTAATACAAAGTTACAAAATATTGAATGAGAGATCTGCATTATTCAAACAATATTAAATTTAGTTTAGCATAACAAGTAAATACTTTGCATTACATAGTGTGGGAAGTATGTCTCCCAAGATCCTCCCACAGCCGACTTGAATGGCTCATTGCAGTGCACAGTGCACTGATCTTGTGCACAAAGCCTATTTCCCTTAATCCTGTATAGTGACCTAGCCTGTTGTGTATCTCCAGAATGCCCACTTAACCAGGGACACTTGCTAATTCCGACAGCTTCGTGAAGCGTCTGCCACATGTACATTGGCGGCGTACGCATAGCAGTCGTGACAGCAAAAAAAAAGAAAACCCCCACACATAGGAACACAATTAATCATCATATCATATAGGGCGTTTAACATGACGTTTTGGCCGAGAGTCCTTAAGTACAAGAAAATCCCTCGATGAATTGTTTATCTTTATCGAGTTATAACTCATTTTTTCCTTTATTCTTTTGCACGACTTTGCACTTCATCATTTTCTACACTAGTTGGAATCACTTTGAAATAAGCCATATTACGTGTTATACTATGATCTCTATTACTCACTGTTTCCATAGTTCCTTTTACACTAATCACTTTATATGGTTTTGTATCATACGGCATGTCTAACTTTCCCTCTTTTTTCTTTTTAACGAGAACAGTATGTACAACCTTTATGAATTGTTCCTTTGCACGTTGATCATGAGTATTTTTCATTTTGCCCTTGGCTAGCTAGTGCATCCTTCTGAGCGAGACGTTTATCCGTTACTTTGGCTGGCATGACAGGTAATGCGATTCTCATAGGACGTCCAAATAAAAGTTCGCCAGGCGCCTTGCCCCGTGTTCCATGCGGTGTTGCACGGTAGTTCCTGAGAAAAGCATACATAGCTTGTTTCCAGGATCGTCCTTCGGCATGG
>WNGS01167104.1:8785857-8810871 GCA_020271785.1 Procambarus virginalis | reverse complement strand
CCTTTCTTAATACCAGCATATCTATGTCTTCCTATGCCCTTTGCATAAACTTTGCATATGTCTGTTCTTCTGTTCTGACTCGCTCTATGTGGGACCGTTGTAGTGTCTGTACATCTCAATCTGCCAGCGATGTTTGTTATACTTTCAAGGCTACTGTACGTCTGCATTCGGGCATACATAATCAGAGTTTACAACATCCTGAATTTCTGCTTCAGTTTCCTCCCTGACATAGTCTCCGTCCCTGGTCTATTAGAATTATTGTTGTTCGTTTCCCACTCTTTCTGGATGGCTGGTAGGCTTTCAATGAACTAAGTTTTCCGGTCATGCGTCATGTTATCAAGAAGGTTTTTAGGGTATTCCAAGATGACAGGTCATATATACACACCCAGAGCAAATGGCCAGCCTTAGTACCGAGGTGTTACTCACTACTGTACATGCCGAATTAAAACTATTCTTACATATATAACATTCAATTTCCGTTGCCTTCGACTTTAAGGTTTATTACAGTGGCCGCAAATAAGTTTGTTTACTGCCATTTTGCCTTGTTTTGCAGTGCACTTGGAATGGGGGTTGCCAGTGTTCTATATTTGTACGAAAGCAAAGCTCTTGTACTTATCTAATCTTGCAAGTGAGTATTACAACATTCAATATGTAAGACACCTCAATGTTGTTGTTTGTTCCCTTTATCTCAAACCCTACCCAGCTGCATGTTCCAGGGGTATACTGAAGATGGCAACCTGGAGCTCAGTGCAACATACTTTGCCATAATATAACTAGAAAATATAACTGGGCACAATATAACTAGGAAACATCCCAGGTCACAATATGACTACGGAACATCTCTGGAAACATATAACTCGGAACCATCCGTGGACACAAATAATACGGAACATCTCTGGACACAATGTGACTAAAGAACATACCTGGACACAATGTAACTAGGGAAACTACCTGGACGCAGTATAACTAGAGAACATACCTGAGCACAATATAAGAAGGGAACATACCTGAGCACATTTTAAGAAGGGAACATACCTGAGCACAATATAGAAGGGAACATACCTGGACACAATATAACTAAGGAGCATACCTGCACACAATACAACTATGGAACATACCGGGGCACACTATAACTAGGAACATACCTGGACAAAATCTAACTATGAACATACCTGGACACAATATAACTAAGGAGCATACCTGCACACAATACAACTATGGAATATACCTGGACACAATAAAACTAAGGAACATACCTGGACACAATAAAACTAAGGAACATACCTGGACACAATAAAACTAAGGAACATACCTGGACACAATAAAACTAAGGAACATACCTGGACACAATAAAACTAAGGAACAGTACCTGGACATAATAAAACTAAGGAACATACCTGGACACAATAAACTAGGAACATACCTGGACACAATAACTAAGGAAATACCTGGAACAATATAAACTAAGGAACATACCTGGACACAATAAAACTAAGGACATACCTGGACACAATATAATTAACGAACATACTGGGGACACAATATAACTAGGGAGCATACCTGGACCCAGTATAACTAAGGAACTATCTTGACACACAAACTAGGGAACATACCTTGACACAATATGACTTTGACACAAGGCCAAGACTTAACCTAAATTACTCCACAGACACAATAGAAGAAAAACAGGAGTGAAGGAACATGTAATAAAGTTTAGGATAGGGCAGACAGATTCACTACAAAAGGACGAGGAAGTGTGAGAGGAACTCAATAAGAAATTCCCGGAGGTCTTCACATTAGAGGAAGGGAAAGTCCCAGAGATAAGAGAGGGAATATCTAACCAAAACCACTAGATGAGTTTGTGATTACCAGAGGGGAGTTGGATGTGACAAGGATATAAGCCCGGATGGAGTCTTACCTTGGATACTTAAGGAAGGGCAGAAGCACTGTGCCTGCCACTCCAACCCGTCCTCGCAAATCGTATATTCTATTGACTTATTAAATACGTGCATAGGTGATATACTAAACATATAGTTTACCTTGAAAAGCTTCATTAAAAACACCGACCTTACCTAACCTTGTTAGTATGTTAATATAAGCATCTTATTGCTTCGTAATTGCAATTATTACTTAACCAATACCTAAATAGGTTAAGTAACAATTGTAATACGAAGCTATAAGATGCTTATCTTAACATACTAACAAGGTTAGGTAAGGTCGGTGTTTTCTATGAAGCTTTTCAAGGTAAACTATTATGTTTAGTATGCCACCTATGCACGTATTTAATAAGTCAAAACATACGAATTTGCGAGGACGGTTGGCCACTCTCATGGTGTACAACAAATCGCTGCTAACGGGTGAACTGCAAATTTTTGAAAGACGGCTTAAGTGGTCCAGATATCCAAGAGGGTGATAGACAGGAGGCACTGAATTACAGGCCAGTGTCCATAACTTGCATACCATGCAAGATGATGCAGAAGATTGTCCTAAAAAAGCTAGTGGAACATCTGGAGCGAAATAACTTTGTTATTCAACATCAATATGGGTTCAGGGATAGCAAATTATGCCTCACAGGATTAATTGAATTCTATGACCAGCCAACAAAATCAGGTAAGAAAGAAAGGGCTGGGCAGACTGCATATTTCGTTTTGTCAGAAAGCAGGAGGAAGATCACCACACACAGGCAGACAAGCTGATTTGTGAAGCTGTTGTAGGGGGAAGATCACCACACTGGAGACAACTGAGTTGTGAAGCTGTTGCAGGGGGGGGGGGGAAATCACCACATAGGCAGACAAGCTGAGTTGTGAAGCAGTTGCAGGGGGAGATCACCACACTGGCAGACAAACAGCCAAAAACACAGAAAGATAAATATATTATATAAAATTGATAGAAAGACGAACAAACGAACAAATAAACAGATTTTTTAATTTGTTACTGTCTTACAAAACACTGTCTATCAGGAGTCCATAGTCAAGTTACTTCCTAATTGGTCACTCTCCGAGTCTTAACTTAGGACCGCTTGAAGTTAGGTGAGAGATGGTGTTAATGGAGTCAGTGATGAACTGGGTGAGACAGACAGACCGATACAGAGCTCAGCATATAAATCCATGAGACCTGATTACTAATTCACCCTCTATTGCAGGCAGTGCAGGCTATCGATTATTTATATATATTCTATTGAGCTAAAGTTAGCTATCTGTAGGATTTTTTTTAGCATCTTGTGAGCAGAGGAAGAGTTTTAAGTGCTTTAAATGGATATTGGCAGGTTGCATGCTATATTTAATCCTAAAATATCGTATTGGTATCGTTCCAAGCAATGAAGGAAAACTTGATTTTAAACTGAAAGAGGTATTTTGTGAATGAAAATGTTTAAGAATTATATTGGAAATGTTTCAGGAACGTTGTGAACCAACAACATCTTCGGAGGCAGAGGGGAAGGGTGGGAGGGAATTAGCAAGGGAAAGCGCCAAGCCATTATGACTATATATAGCACTTGGAAGGGGATCAGGATAAGAATTTAGGATGGGGCGGTGGGGTGGAGGGGGGAAGGAGTGGTGCCCAACCACTTGGACGGTCGGGGATTGAACGCCGACCTGCATGAAGCGAGACCGTCGCTCTACCGTCCAGCCCAAGGACGCTCTACCGTCCAGCCCACACTTTGTTGAACCAAAAGGTTCACAAAGTGTGAAGGCTCTCACGCTTTGAGGCTGTTAGTGTGTATGTCGGTTTTTCTGTTAGTCGTTGCTCTGAGATTCAGTTACTATGAGATACTCTGTTGCTCTCAGATTCTGTTGCTCTGAGATTCTGTTGCTCCGAGATTCAGTTACTCTGATACTCTGCTGCTCTGAGAATCTGTTGCTCTGAGATTCTGTTGCTCTGATATTCTGTTCCTCTAAGATTCTGTTGCTCTGAGATTCTGTTCTCTGATACTCTGCTGCTGTGAGAATTTGCTGCTCTGAGATTCTGTTGCTCTGATATTCTGGTGCTTGAGATTCTGTTGCTCTGAGAATCTGTTGCTCTTAGAATCTCGTACTCAGTGAGTTTATAAGTCTATATCTCTGTAAAGTAAGGCCGCCCGTCCTCCAAAAATGGGGAGGTAAATGTAACAGCCCCATAAGTGCAATTATGTACTTCGTATGACAGTCAGGAATTTTGTTTATTTTCACTTAGTATTAAATCGTATTGTCAAATATATTGTGAATATTTAAGTTTGCCTGAAAAGCTGAATAGAAAACCACGACCTAACTTTACCGTCTTAGTTTTTGAAGATAAGCATTTGATTGCTTCTTAATTACAATTATTCCTAAACATATAGCTATATTGATATTACAGTTTTATAAAACAAAACTAAAATATATCAATAAATTTTAAAGTAACTCGAATATTTCCAAATTTTGTATAAAATCTCTATTACTTAATAAAACTGAAAAAGAAATTTCTTATATATAAAACTTGTAGTACCAAACTGAGCTATAAAATTCATCCTAAAATTCCGAGGTACTTTAAAATTTATTGATATATTTTAGTTTGTTTTATAAAACTGTAATATCAATATAGCTATAGTTTAGGAATAATTGTAATTAAGAAGCAATCAAATGCTTATCTTCAAAAACTAAGACGGTAAAGTTAGTTCGTGGTTTTCTATTTCAGCTTTTCAGGCAAACTTAAATATTCACAATATATTTGACAATACGATTTAATACTAAGTGAAAATAAACAAAATTCCTGACTGTCATACGAAGTACATAATTGCACTTATGGGGCTGTTACATTTACCTCCCCATTTTTGGAGGACGGGCGGCCTTACTTTACAGAGATATAGACTTATAAACTCACTGAGTACGAGATTCTAAGAGCAACAGATTCTCAGAGCAACAGAATCTCAGAGCACCAGAATATCAGAGCAACAGAATCTCAGAGCAGCAAATTCTCACAGCAGCAGAGTATCAGAGTAACAGAATCTCAGAGCAACAGAATCTTAGAGGAACAGAATATCAGAGCAACAGAATCTCAGAGCAACAGATTCTCAGAGCAGCAGAGTATCAGAGTAACTGAATCTCGGAGCAACAGAATCTCAGAGCAACAGAATCTGAGAGCAACAGAGTATCTCATAGTAACTGAATCTCAGAGCAACAGACTAACAGAAAAACCGACATACACACTAACAGCCTCAAAGCGTGAGAGCCTTCACACTTTGTTGAACCTTTTGGTTCAACAAAGTGTGGGCTGGACGGTAGAGCGTCCTTGGGCTGGACGGTAGAGCGACGGTCTCGCTTCATGCAGGTCGGCGTTCAATCCCGACCGTCCAAGTGGTTGGGCACCACTCCTTCCCCCCCTCCACCCCACCGCCCCATCCTAAATTCTTATCCTGATCCCTTCCAAGTGCTATATATAGTCATAATGGCTTGGCGCTTTCCCTTGCTAATTCCCTCCCACCCTTCCCCTCTGCCTCCGAAGATGTTGTTGGTTCACAACGTTCCTGAAACATTTCCAATATAATTCTTAAACATTTTCATTCACAAAATACCTCTTTCAGTTTAAAATCAAGTTTTCCTTCATTGCTTGGAACGATACCAATACGAATATTTTAGGATTAAATATAGCATGCAACCTGCCAATATCCATTTAAAGCACTTAAAACTCTTCCTCTGCTCACAAGATGCTAAAAAAATCCTACAGATAGCTAACTTTAGCTCAATAGAATATATATAATAATCGATAGCCTGCACTGCCTGCAATAGAGGGTGAATTAGTAATCAGGTCTCATGGATTTATATGCTGAGCTCTGTATCGGTCTGTCTGTCTCACCCAGTTCATCACTGACTCCATTAACACCATCTCTCACCTAACTTCAAGCGGTCCTAAGTTAAGACTCGGAGAGTGACCAAATAGGAAGTAACTTGACTATGGACTCCTGATAGACAGTGTTTTGTAAGACAGTAACAAATTAAAAAATCTGTTTATTTGTTCGTTTGTTTGTGTTATTATCAATTTTTATATAATATATTTATCTTTCTGTGTTTTTGGCTGTTTGTCTGCCAGTGTGGTGATCTCCCCCTGCAACTGCTTCACAACTCAGCTTGTCTGCCTATGTGGTGATTTCCCCCCCCCCCCTGCAACAGCTTCACAACTCAGTTTGTCTTCCAGTGTGGTGATCTTCCCCCTACAACAGCTTCACAAATCAGCTTGTCTGCCTGTGTGTGGTGATCTTCCTCCTGCTTTCTGACAAAACGAAAATATGCAGTCTGCCCAGCCCTTTCTTTCTTACCTGATTTTTGTTGGCTGGTCATAGAATTCAATTAATCCTGTGAGGCATAATTTGCTATCCCTGAACCCATATTGATGTTGAATAACAAAGTTATTTCGCTCCAGATGTTCCACTAGCTTTTTTAGGACAATCTTCTGCATCATCTTGCATGGTATTCAAGTTATGGACACTGGCCTGTAATTCAGTGCCTCCTGTCTATCACCCTTCTTGGATATCTGGACCACTTAAGCCGTCTTTCAAAAATTTCGCAGTTCACCCGTTAGCAGCGATTTGTTGTACACCATGAGAGTGGCCAACCCGTCCTCGCAAATTCGTATAGTCAATATTGACTTATTAAATACGTGCATAGGTGGCATACTAAACATAATAGTTTACCTTGAAAAGCTTCATAGAAAACACCGACCTTACCTAACCTTGTTAGTATGTTAAGATAAGCATCTTATAGCTTCGTAATTACAATTGTTACTTAACCTATTTTAGGTATTGGTTAAGTAATAATTGTAATTACGAAGCAATAAGATGCTTATATTAACATACTAACAAGGTTAGGTAAGGTCGGTGTTTTCAATGAAGCTTTTCAAGGTAAACTATTATGTTTAGTATATCACCTATGCACGTATTTAATAAGTCAATATTGAATATACGAATTTGCGAGGACGGGTTGGAGTGGCAGGCACAGTGCTTCTGCTCCTTCCTTAAGTATCCAAGGTAAGACTCCATCCGGGCTTATATCCTTTGTCACATCCAACTCCCCTCTGGTAATCACAAACTCATCTAGTGGTGTTTGGTTAGATATTCCCTCTCTTATCTCTGGGACTTTCCCTTCCTCTAATGTGAAGACCTCCGGGAATTTCTTATCGAGTTCCTCTCACACTTCCTCGTCCTTTTGTAGTGAATCTGTCTGCCCCTATCCTAAACTTTATTACATGTTCCTTCACTCCTGTTTTTCTTCTATTGTGTCTGTGTAGTAATTTAGGTTAAGTCTTGGCCTTGTGTCAAAGTCATATTGTGTCAAGGTATGTTCCCTAGTTTGTGTGTCAAGATATGTTCCTTAGTTATACTGGGTCCAGGTATGCTCCCTAGTTATATTGTGTCCCCAGTATGTTCGTTAATTATATTGTGTCCAGGTATGTTCCATAGTTTTATTGTGTCCAGGTATGTTCCTTAGTTATATTGTGTCCAGGTATGTTCCTTAGTGTCCAGGTATGTGTGTCCAGGTATGTTCCTTAGTTATATTGTGTCCAGGTATGTTCCTTAGTTTTATTGTGTCCAGGTATGTTCCTTAGTTTTATTGTGTCCAGGTATGTTCCTTAGTTTTATTGTGTCCAGGTATGTTCCTTAGTTTTATTGTGTCCAGGTATGTTCCTTAGTTTTATTGTGTCCAGGTATGTTCCTTAGTTTTATTGTGTCCAGGTATATTCCATAGTTGTATTGTGTGCAGGTATGCTCCTTAGTTATATTGTGTCCAGGTATGTTCCATAGTTAGATTTTGTCCAGGTATGTGCCTAGTTATAGTGTGCCCCGGTATGTTCCATAGTTGTATTGTGTGCAGGTATGCTCCTTAGTTATATTGTGTCCAGGTATGTTCCCTTCTTATATTGAGCTCAGGTATGTTCCCTTCTTAAAATGTGCTCAGGTATGTTCCCTTCTTATATTGTGCTCAGGTATGTTCTCTAGTTATACTGCGTCCAGGTATGTTCCCTAGTTACATTGTGTCCAGGTATGTTCTTTAGTCACATTGTGTCCAGAGATGTTCCGTAGTTATGTTGTGTCCACGGATGTTCCGCAGTTATATTGTTTTCCAGAGATGTTCCGTAGTCATATTGTGACCTGGGATGTTTCCTAGTTATATTGTGCCCAGGTATATTTTCTAGTTATATTATGGCAAAGTATGTTGCACTGAGCTCCAGGTTGCCATCTTCAGTATACCCCTGGAACATGCAGCTGGGTAGGGTTTGAGATAAAGGGAACAAACAACAACATTGAGGTGTCTTACATATTGAATGTTGTAATACTCACTTGCAAGATTAGATAAGTACAAGAGCTTTGCTTTCGTACAAATATAGAACACTGGCAACCCCCATTCCAAGTGCACTGCAAAACAAGGCAAAATGGCAGTAAACAAACTAATTTGCGGCCACTGTAATAAACCTTAAAGTCGAAGGCAACGGGAATTGGATGTTATATATGTAAGAATAGTTTTAATTCGGCATGTACAGTAGTGAGTAACACCTCGGTACTAAGGCTGGCCATTTGCTCTGGGTGTGTATATATGACCTGTCATCTTGGAATACCCTAAAAAACCTTCTTGATAACATGACGCATGACCGGAAAACTTAGTTCATTGAAAGCCTACCAGCCATCCAGAAAGAGTGGGAAACGAACAACAATAATTCTAATAGACCAGGGACGGAGACTATAGTCAGGGAGGAAACTGAAGCAGAAATTCAGGATGTTGTAAACTCTGATTATGTATGCCCGAATGCAGACGACAGTAGCCTTGAAAGTATAACAAACATCGCTGGCAGATTGAGAGGTACAGACACTACAACGGTCCCCGATAGAGCGAGTCAGACCAGAAGGACAGACATATGCAAATTTTATGCAAAGGGCATAGGCAGACATAGATATGCTGGTAATAAGAAAGGATTAGAATGCAGTTACCATCATCCCAAAAAATGTTTAAATATGCATAGGAAAGGTAAGTGTCGATTTGGATCAAAATGTATTTTTTTCCATCCTGATATGTGAAAAACCTTACTCGAGGACAGAAAATGCTATGGCCTCAGCTGCCCATACTTTCACGTGAAAGGCACAGAACGCTAAATGAAGAGTGGCAAGCGAGATAATTAATTTGGAGGAGACTCACTTAATTTCTGATACCATGCCGCAAGAGATTTCAAAAGGGATAACATAGAGAATGTCTAGAGCTGGATGACAGATCCACTTGCATACCAGAATCACAGAAACAGTTACACACCAAAAAGGAACTACCACTACGACAGGCAACTGCCCTACAAGAATCAGCACTGGGCCGGTTTCCAAACTCAATATGTCTACGCATAATGGACATGCCAAAAAAGTCTCCAAGTCAAACTATCCCAAATAGAATAACCTCATTCATCTTTGCCAACATACATGGTCCCGTAACCTACTGGTTCCCGACAGACATCGTCACAGCTCTCTTTCACCCGAGGCCGACTTCGTTCAAGACCAAGTAGAAGCAGGAGTTGTAATTATCAAATAAAACAATTATTATTATAATTATTATTATTATAATAATAATAATAAAATTAATTAATAATTATCCCTCTTCCTGTGTGTACTATCTCAGGACAGTACAAAATCAACCACAAATTAGAGAACTGCTTAGATTCTGTGAAAATTTTCACTCAACCAGCTGATATCAGAGCCAACGAGAAATGAAAATATTCTAGATCTGGTCTTTACAAACAATAAAGACATAATCAGGGACATTACGATATCAGATACCACATACTCAGATCACAAGCTCATTGAGGTGCAAACTACCATCAATACTCAGAATAGACCTAAAACAAGGATAACGCGACAGGGGTTATTTAGTAAATTAAATTTTAATAATAAAAAGATACACTGGGAGACAATAAACAGGGAACTTATAAACATTCCATGGGAAACTGTTCTAAGTAATAAAAATCCTACAGAAGGAATAGAAAAACTGATTTTGGAAGCATATCAAGTCTGAAACATTGTTCCTTTCAGGAAAGCCAGAAAGAGGTCCAACGTAGAAAGAGAACGCAGACACTATAAAACAAGGAAAAACATAACGGAAATGTTTAAGCAGACACGACTTTCCGACAAAGAAGGAATAATTTAAACAGGGAGATTGAAGAAATCAAGCAGAAATTTAAACACTCATATCAGATTGAAGTAAGGCAGCTAGAACAGAAAGCAATTCAGGAAATAAAGAAAAACTTAAAATATTTCTTCACATATTGCGAAATCAAAAGCAAAAACAACTGCCAGTATTGGACCTATTCGTACGAGTGAAAGTTCATGCATAGGGGATGACAAAGATTGTGAAATCCTATGACTGCAGTATGGGGACATGTTTAGCACTCCAATAAGCAGCATGATCCGGACAACTTCTTTATGTGTGATATCCCCCGTAAATATATAGATTTTGAAAGAGAAATTGAAAACATGCCCAAGCACTCAGCTCCGGGTTCAGATACATGGAATTCAATGTTTATAAAGAAATGCAAGTTGCTAGTAGCACATGCACTCAGTATAGTGTGGAGAAAGAGCTTGGACACAGGGGGAAACACCAGATGCGCTTAAAGCATCTCGTATTATCTATGTCAGCATCTTAAAGCCGACATAGCCCCTGTACACACAGTAGGGAGCAAAGCATTAGCAAAGAATTATAGACCAACTGCACTAACGTCCCACATAATAAAAGTATTTGAGAGAGTGATTAGGAGTCAGATCACCGGTTACATGGAGACCAATGACCTTCATAGCCCAGGCCAACATGAATTTCGAGCTGAAAGATATGCCTTTCGCAGCTACTTGACTACTACGACAGTCACAGAGGGATTAAAAGAAAAACAGAATAATGCAGATGTGGTATACCCGAACTTTGCAAAGGCATTCGATAAATGTGATCATGGAGTGATAGCACACAAAGTGAGGTATTGACCTCCATTGAGCTATTGACGGTTATTCCCATTGACCTCACTTGGGAATAACCGGTAAAGTAGGACGCTGGATAATCAGTTTTCTGTCGAACAGAACGCAAAGAGAAACAGTCAACCATATAAAATCGAGTCCAAACGTAGTTAAAAGCTCTGTACCTGAGGGTACAGTCTTTGCACCACTGCTTTTCCTTATTCTCATATAAGATTTAGACAAAAATACAAGTCACAGCTTCGTATCATCCTTTGCAGATGACTCAATAATCAACATGAATATTACCTCTGCTGAAGACTTTGAAAAACTTCAAGCATATATTAATAAAGTTTTCGACTGGGCAGAAGAAAATAACATGATGCTTAACAGTGATAAATTCAAGGTACTCAGGAACGGTAAAAATGAGGACCTTAAACATAATACTGGGTACAAAACACAATCAAATGTGCCCATAGTAGCAAAGCAGTATGTAAAGGATTTGGGAATAATGATGTTTGACGACCTAACGTTTAGCGAGCATAACCAAGCAAATATTGCGTCAACCAGAAAAATGATAGGATGGATTACGAAAACTTTCAAATCCAGGAATACCATCACAATGGTTGTACTATACAAATCACTTGTACTGTCCCGTCTTGAGTCTCAATACTCACTTTCCCCTTCAGAGCAGAAAAGATTGCTGAAATAGACGGGATACAGAAAACATATACGGCATACATAGAAGCGATAGAGCACCTAAATTATTGGGATCGTCTCAAAACTATCCAAATGTACTCACTAGAAAGGAGACTGGAGAGATATCAAATAATTTACACGTGGAAGATATTGGAGGGCCAGGTCCCAAATCTACACAGTAAAATAACAAAGTGAACGATATGGAAGAAAATGCAGAATAGATCCTGTGAAGAGCAGGGGTGTCATATGCACAATCAGAGAACACAGTGTTAACATCAGAGGTCTACGGTCGTTCAACATCCCTCCAGCGAGTATAAGAAATATTGCAACCATGGACATTTTCAAGAGAAAACTAAATAATTTTCTCCAAGGAGTGCCGGGTTGTGGTGGATATGTGGGCCTGCGAGCCGTTCCAAGCAACAGCCTGGTGGACCAAACTCTCACAAGTGGGTAGTAGAAGAACTCCTTAAACACCATAAAGCAGGTATGTTACATAGTTACGTTGTGGCCAGGTATGTTACATAGTTGTATTGTGTCCAGGTATGTTACATAGTTGTATTGTGTCCAGGTATGTTACATAGTTGTATTGTGTCCAGGTATGTTACATAGTTGTATTGTGTCCAGGTATGTTACATAGTTGTATTGTGTCCAGGTATGTTACATAGTTGTATTGTGTCCAGGTATGTTACATAGTTGTATTGTGTCCAGGTATGTTACATAGTTGTATTGTGCCCAGGTATGTTACATATTTGTATTTTGTCCAGGTATGTTACATAGTTGTATTGTGTCCAGGTATGTATGTGTAAGAGAAAAACACACTTGGGCAGTGTTTGTGTACCTAGCGCATAGGTTAGAGTCCTCATCATGGTTCCTGTAGATTTTATTATTTGTTATTATTCAGAGAGTAATCACAGTAACGTCACGTGACTGGGTGTGGGTTGGGAAGGAGTGCTCGGGCAAGAGTGAGCTTAGAAAACCTTCGACAAAGTTTGGCACTCAGGTCTAAAATACAAGATATTGGAGCTAGAGCTTCCACCTATATATATGCTGCCGCATTGTGCAGCTTTATAGACAACAGGACTGCCAGGTACAACATCGGTAGCTACTTGGGTGACATAATAGAAATGAAAATTGGAGTACCACAAGGAAGCTGTCTTTCACCCACTCTTTTCAACATATATACAGCTGACCTGCCCAAACCCTTAACAAAACCACTACTAGCCAATAAGACCAAGGCAGCAATTGAATTTATAAACAACTTTGAAAAGCAATAGAAATAAGTTCAAATAAAAAAGGTCCAGATAATATATATATTGCAAAAAGAAACCCGAATCCGATTATCCTTGACAACCTCCCGATAAAATATGCAGAGGTAGCCAGAATATTGGGGCTCATGATCAAAAGAACAAGTACAAATTTCACGTCAAGGTCAGAATAAACAAAACAAAAACATCTTTAGGAAAACTGAGGAGTTTCCGGAGTCTTCGCATGAAAATACAGCTAAACCTATATAAGGCTCTAACCAGCCGCATCTAGAAAATCTTCCAGTACCACTACATACAGTAGTGGTACTGTAGTTTGTTACATACAGTTTGAAAAAGAAAACAAACATGCAAAAAGTACAAGCAGTGCAAAATAAGGAGATAATGAGAGCAGCAAAACACCGTCCATCATATGATCAGAAAATCTAGAGCTCCTTGAACTTCTGAACACACAGCCACTAAACACCAGACAACGGCACCAAGCTACCAGGCGCTAAACACCATCGAAATGTTAGAAGACCCAATGTTAGAAAGATTACTCCAAGATGAGACTCGCCGCTCCCACAGCTAGTAGCCTAAGATGAGACGCCCCACTCCCACAACTGGTTACCCAAGATGAGACGCCCCGCTCCCACAGCTGGTGGGCCAAGATGAGACGCCCCACTCCCACAACTGGTGGCCCAAGATGAAACGCCCCACTCCCACAACTGGTGGCCCAAGATGAAACGCCCCACTCCCACAACTGGTGGCCCAAGATGAGACGCCCCACTCCGACAACTGGTGACCCAAGATGAGACGCCCCACTTCCACAACTGGTTACCCAAGATGAGACGCACCGCTCTCACAGCTGGTGGCTCAAGATGAAACGTCCCGCTCCCAAAGCTGGTGGCCCAAGATGAAGCGCCATGCTCCCACAGCTGGTGGCCCCAGATGAGACACCTTGCTCCCACAGCTGGTGGCCCAAGATCATCTTGAGAAGCCCCACTTTCACAGCTGATGGCCCAAGATGAGACACCCCACTCCCACAGCTGGAGACCCAAGATGTGACGCCCCACTCCCACAGCTGGAGACCCAAGATGAGACACCCCACTCCCACAACTGGTGACCCAAGATGTGACGCCCCACTCCCACAGCTGGTGGCCCAAGATGAGAAGCCCCACTCCCACAGCTGGTGGACCAAGAGCCTCAGTCTATTCAATGAACACCCAACACCACAGTACATAATTCCTTGATGAAATACTGATCAGAAATCCCTCCCTCCATAAAATGATTAAAGCAAAATATGTATATAAATGAATAATAATAAAATATAGAGCCTTAAACAGAAAATCATAACGTGTAGAAGCATCGGAGTGTGTATATAGAATGATATACCATATTCATCTATAGACATCCATATATGCTGAAATATGTAAAAAACCTCTCACACACTCTGTCGGGCTGTCTCTCTCTCTTACCAGTTACCACCAAGTACTAGTAGTGATAACTGTTACTTACTGTAGCCCTGCGGGCCTTCACTCAATCCTCAAGGTGTCACTGATCACGTGGAGAGTCTCCCAGTCTACCTCCGGCCGGTTTCGAAGCCTGAAGACGAGTGGGAACACAATCTACTCTCTTGATCATATGCCCGCCCCGACAGAGGGCTCTATAGCTACCTAATAGGTCACCAACTGGTGTTTTCTGTGTCCAGTAACACTTCAGTGGAATGGTGGAATTATGGAAGTAGTGGCTCAATTGAACACTAATCAAATTTGGTAACAGGCAGGAATATGTCTCAATCACTCTCTCTTTTCAATGGACTCAGTAGCAACTAAGTAATGGAGGGATAACACAAACACGAAGGTGGTTTTGTATTTTACTTAAAAGATTAAAATATTATAACTCTGGATCAGCAACAAGGCAACGAAGTACATGAGCAGCAATCATTCCTTCTTCATACATCTGGAACACTACGCGATGGCAACACATCCCCACCGCCATACATTTTCCCACACTCCAAATGGTGTATTATCGAACGTTTGGCAACTCGTGAGATGCCACGCCCACTCAAACAGTTCATTGTACTTTCCTCTGCTCACTTGTACTTATTGTCTTGGCGCCAAGCGCCTAGTTCTTTCAATTCACGGTAACTCACTATACTGGCAATAAACACAGTAAATAATTATACTGGCAATAAACACAGTAAATCACTATACTGTCCAAAGACACAGTAAAACACTATACTGGCAAAAAACACAGTAAATCACTATACTGGCCATAAACACAGGAAATCCATATATTCTCCATAAACACATTAAATCACTATATTGGCAATAAGCAAATGAATATACTATTCAATAACTTCAGCATATATATAGATCACTTCATCAATATTTATAATAATGTGGTAATACTGGGCCCACAGCCTTACACTAATAAATGGTACATTTATATATATATATATATATATATATATATATATATATATATATATATATATATATATATATATATATATATATATATATATATATATATATATATCTCTTCGATAAATCACAGGCGTACTCATACACCATATATATCTCATGAGAGCTCTCTATAGCATCTCCCTTCACAACTGTGCCTTACTATAACATGGACATTGGTGAGCCCTACTCACGACATAGAAGATACTCTGGTTAAATAGCTAACTAACGGGGAATGGGAGGGAAAACTGAATTACCTACTTCCACCATCAATGATGTGGACTCGTCCTCTGTCGAGAGTTGAATTGAAGCTCCTGGTCCCGGCTCTCGACTCGTTGTAGGGAACGCCCCCACACACACACTGATGCTCTCTCCAGGAACCCAATGAACATCCAACAACGCGTCTTCTCCGTGCTGCTCTCCTCTGCAGGACCCGTGCTCCTCTACAACCTCTTGAAGGGTTGGAGTCGGTCTCATGGCCGTCGACTTCTCCTCACAACTACGTCTGCAGTCCTTTCTCTCGGCTGCAGTTGTTCATACTCCCAGCTAGTTCACCCTACTCCTGCCTCACTGTGAATTGGCCCAGCTGCTACGTCATCACCTAAGTGGTAAAACTGCACAGTCGTCCCGGACGTCACTGCTCAGACTTCACTTCTTGCAAAGCACCTGTCACTGGAGCACTTGTTGCTCGTTTCTCGTTAATTCCTTCTTCTGTCCAACACATGGAGTTTAGGAAGACCTCACAGGGTGCTTGCAGAATACAGGTGACACGTAAATTCACCGGAGACGGGCGAAACTGTCAGACTGACAGGACCCCCAATCGCACGTCCGACCTCTTCGGCGTGTCGTGTCTAACTCCCTGGCGCCACAGGGTGCGCTACCCGGACCCCCTTACACTCGTGACGTCATACTTGCCACGGGCGTTTCTCATTGGCTCCCTTTACTTCGTCACCATTCTTGACCTATCTGGTGCCACTGACGTCATAACGTTTTGGCAGGAGAACGCAGGGACCGGCGCCATCTTGGCGTCCAAAAGGGCCTAAGCCACTGGCTAAAACACTCTTCTTTTGCTAATTTCTCGTCAACGCTAGAACACTTCGTGCTCCCACATATGTCAAACTGTTCCCTGGAATGCAGAGAACGTTCGGGTAAAGTGGATATGATTCTTACAGCTGGCGTGGGAGAAATATAAGAGGGGAACACTGTCACATACCCCTCCCCTTAAAGTAAGAGTCATATCGGTTTAGTGTACTCGGGACAGGGCATCCGCTACCACGTTGTCCTTCCCTCTGATGTGCTTAATTTCCAACCAGTATTCCTGCAGTAGTAATGCCCACCTCGTCAGCCTCTGGTTGGAGTTCCTCATCTTGTACAGGAAGGTCAGAGGGTTGTGATCTGTAAAAACGAAAGCAGGCCTCGCCCCTCCTCCCACGTACACGTCGAAGTGCATTAGGGCCATTACTAAAGACAAAGCCTCCTTCTCGATGGTACTAAAGGCACGCTGGTACTTCACGAATTTCTTGGAGTAAAATGCAATAGGCCTATGTACCTTGTTCCTTTCCTGGGCCAACATGGCTCCTATCCCTACATCACTGGCATCTACGTACAGAATGAACCTGGCTGTAAAATCTGGGGATATCAACACTGGGGCATCTGTCAACAGGCTCTTCGTCATCTCAAAAGACTCCTGGCAGGCCTCTCCCCACTTCCATCGTGTATTCTTAGAGAGTAATTCGGTCAGGGGATGCGCTACCGTGGAAGAGTTCTTGCAGAAACCTCGATAGTATCCAATCATCCCAAGATACCTCAGCAATTCCTTCCTTGTTCTGGGTACTGGGTACTCTCTAATAGCTGATACTTTGTGGTCCACCGGGGCAACCTCCCCTTGACCGATGACGATGCCTAGGTACTCTAGATGGGCCTTCCCAACTCACTCTTGGCTAGGTTCACGGTCAGGTTAGCATCTTCCAGCCTCCTGAACAGCTCTCTGAGTCGCTCTAGGTGTGTCACACAATCGTCGGAGTACACTACTATGTCATCAATGTATACCGTGCAGCCTTCGGCTCCCCTCAGCAACTCGTTCATCATACGTTGGAAACAACTCCCGCTGTTCTTCATCCCGAAGGGCAACACTTTATACTGATATTGTCCGTCCGGCGTCACAAAAGCTGAGATCTTCCTAGCCTCGGGAGTTAACGAAATCTGGTAATACCCCTTGAGAAGGTCAACCTTGGACACATATCTGGCACTACCCACCTGATAGATGCAATCACTCACCCTGGGCATGGGGTGGGAATCTGCCACAGTGATGGAGTTCACCTTCCTGTAGTCCATACAAAACCGGTATGTACCATCGCATTTCTTAACTAGCAAACACGAGGAACTCCACTCACTGTTGCTAGGCTCGGCAAGGTCATTCTCAAGAAGGTACTCTACCTCCTTCCTCATCAATTCACGCTTCTCAGGGCTGATCCTATAAGCACTCTGTTTAATGGGCCTGGCGTCCCTCACCGCTACCTCGTGCGTCACACTCTTGTGGCGTCAGGGCACGTCAGTAAAAAGAGAGGTAGTCTCTCTCAACAGGTCTGTCAGGTCCACTCTCTGTCTTCCTTCCAGGTGTTGAATCTTGACTTCGATATTCTCCAAACTCTCCACATTAGAGAGATGGGTGCCGTCCGCCCTGTACCATTTTTCCTTCTTCTGCAGGAATTTCCGGATTCACCTGCATGCACAAGACCACTTTCTGCTGGGGTTCTCGTGGCATTGTTCCGTCCCGAACGGCGGCTCCTCTTTCTTCGGGGAAGAAAGGCTTCAGACGAGCAATATGACACACCTGTGTCTTGCGGGGTCTGTCCGGCATGCTGACTTCATAGCTTACTGGACCCAACCGTCGTAGCACCTTATATGGTCCCTCAAATCGCGACTCGGTCACACGGCTCTTCCCTGGCAGCAGCACCATAACCTGGGAACCAACCTGGAACTCTCTTGGCATAGCCTTCTTGTCATACCACTTGGTATGACATCTTTCGCTGCGCCTCCTTCAAATGGTTTCCTGCTAGTTCCTTTGCCAAAGCGAGACGGTCCTTAAATTTCTGTACATACTCGTTGACCGTTCCCACGGTCACTCCTGGTGCCCATTGCTCTCTCAGCATGGACAGAGGACTCCGTACCTCATGTCCATATACTAGTTGGAACGGTGAGAAACCCAACGACTCCACCACAGCGTTCCTTATAGCAAACAAGGCAGGGTACACTGCCTCATCTCACTCGGCTCCTTGTTCTGCACAGAACACTCTCAAAATGTTTTTCATTGTGGAGTGAAACTTTTTGGTCGACCTTTGTGATTGCGGTCGGTAGAGCGACGACCGAATCTGAGTCACTCCACAATTCATCACTGTCTGTCTAAACCACATGGACTGGAATACGCTCCCACAGTCCGTCTGGATTTCCCTGGGCATTCCCACCCAAGAGAAAAATCGCTGCAACTGCCCGGCTACACCTCTTGACGTCAAACGTCGCATCGGGACAACTTCCGGGAACCTTGTCGCCGCACACATGATGGTCATCAAGTAGGTATTTCTCTTTTTCGTCCGTGGCAACGGTCCTACCCTGTCGATCAACATACGCTCAAACGCAGGCCCAAATTCTGGAACAGGGACTAACGGGGCCTTTGGTATCGCAGGTACACTCTTTCCTGCCCTCTGGCAAGGTAAGCAAGTCTTACAGTGACGCCTCACATCGGCATCCATACTCGGCCAGTAGAAATGGTCCCTGATCTTGCGTATAGTCTTGTTCACTCCCAGGTGACCTGTAGAGTCCACAGAGTGCGACAGATCCAGCACTGCCACTCTGCACTGGGCCGTTAACACTACCTGGTGCCTCGTACCTAGTGATTCCTCTCTGGCCTCCATTCTCACAGGCCTCCATTGTCTCATCAGCATTCCATCCTGCATATAAAAATGAGTGGCCCTCTCAGGACCAACACGTCCTCCTTTGGCCTCCCGAATCAATTCTGGGAACTCCACCTGCTGTAATTCCCCCAGACGAGTGCGGTCTACTCCAAGAGAACTGGCGAGGGTCACCTGTAGCTCACCATCCGGGCTGCCCTCGCCCTCCACCTGCTCTCCGGGTTTCACGAAGAGGTGATCGACTCCCAGGCTGCCAGACGTCTCTTCTCCAGCCTCATCAGATCCATTCACTCTGTGCTCGTTGCACCGCCTTGGGATCACAGCGCACACAGGGAACGCCACCTCGGCGATTCCCTTCTCGTCCCCACAGGCTTCTAACACTCCGCCTTTCTTTCTATAGTGCTCCAAGCACTCCTCGCCCTTCACGAGGTTAGGGAGGACACATCCTCCACAGCCGTCATTCCCAAGGATGACTTGCGCCTCCATCTTGGGCATTGATGCACAGACCCCTACCAATAGGGTCTGGCAGCCATAATCAGAATCCAAAGTCACCTTGTGCAGGGGCATCCTCATTGGGCTTCCCACAGTGGTCACAACAGCCACCCCCACACTGGTATTCTCCTAACCCTCGGGGAACAGGGTTCTACTCACAAGGGTAAAATCAGCCCCGGTGTCTCTCAATATCTTCACAGGAACGGGGTCTGCCTCCCCCATCCTTACTGTCCCCTCACACACGAACGGGTGAACTCTCTTCTCCACACTTGGTACGGGCTCACCCCGCATGCTCTCGGCCATTTGGTCCTCCACCCAAACGAAAGCAACGTTCCCCCCACTGCTTAGGGCGTCTGCATTCCTGCGGGACGTGTCCAAATCCTCCACAGTTGTAGCAGCGGAACCTTCTTGGCGGTGACCTTCCACCACCGCTCGCCCTGGCAACGCCTCCAGAGGCCATTGCTCCATGGGTCTTCCTCGCGCCTTCCGTCGTCTCCCTCGTAGCATCTCTCGTCACAACAACAGATCCTGCACTCTCAGCTAGGGGTTTCTTTACTGGTTCACAGAACTCTTCGATCCCCTACCGTCTCCACCCGAGAGGTGGGACTTGGGAGAACTCGTTCCTGTCCTCCATCCGTCCGTCTTCCTATAACTTCTCCCATATCCAGTGTATACTGGCGGTCGGTGCGGTCCCTCTCTGCGTGGTCACAAGGCTTCCTCCAACATGTCAGCTCTGTCAGCAGCAGCCCTCAGGTCTTTCATGTCCGCCTCCTTGACTCTAATCCTGATCTCAGGAGAGAGCACCGGACATAAATTTCTCCATGACCATTAGCCGCTTGATGTCCTCAGCGGACTTGGCCCTTTCAGATTCCAACCACTTCAGAAATCTTTTCTCCATGTTCCTCGCCGTCTCTGCATAAGATTTACCTGGCGAACGGGTACATTCTCGGAACCTTTTCCTATAACATTCTGGAGTCAGCTTGAACGAATGAAGCACTGCACTCTTCACAGCATCAAAATTGGTGCATTTCTTGAGCTCAAGCATGTTGTAAGCCTCGCGAGCTTCACCGGTGAGCCTACCCTGGAACAGCTCCACCCACTCTGCTCTTGGCCACTTCTTCAAGGTAGCGACCCTCTCGAAATAGTCAAAGAAGCCCTCAGCTTCATTAGGCACAAAGACCGGTAAATCGCGCTCTCGCACCCGGCGGTCTTCCTGCTGTGGGGGCGCGGGTGGGCTAGCCCTAGTTCAGCTCGCTTCAGCTCAACCTCTCTGTTAGCTTCAATTTCTTGCTGCTTCAGCTTGGCTTCCAGCTCGCGCTCCTCCCGTCTCAGCTGTGTTTCTTCACGCTTCAGCTGTGCTTCTGCTTCTCGTTCTTCACGCCTCAGCTGTGCTTCCGTTTCTCGTTCTTCATGTCTCAGCTGTGCTTCTGCTTCTCGTTCTTCACGTTTCAGCTGTGCTTCCAGTTGCAGCTTCATCATCTCCAGCTTGACGCTGCGCCGGCTGCCGCTGGATCCCCTACTGCTTCCACCAATGCTCAAATTCTCCCCTGCACTGGCAGGTGTCTGTGTCCGTTCCTCCCTCAAAGCCTCATCTCGGGCCCTGAGCTGTGCCACAATCTCAAGCCTCCTTTCTTCCACTTTGGAGGATCTCAACTGGAATCCAAAGTGGTCAGCTGTTAACTGCAGCTGCGCCTCGGTGCAATCCTCCAGCACCTGTTCATCCCTGGTGTCAATAAACCTTGCTACCTTCTCATCCTCCATACTTGTGCTATGAGTGAATACCTGTTACCTGTACCTAATACGTATGGCCACTATTAAGCACCACAATCTTAATCGTTATCTTGATCATTATCCAGATCGTTATCCTCATCGTTATGCTGATCGTTATCCTGATCGTTATCCTGGTCGTTATCCTGGCGAGGTCGCCAATGTCGGGGTTTCTCATCGTTCCAACTGGTATATGGACATGAGGTACGGAGTCCTCTGTCCATGCTGAGAGAGCAATGGGCACAAGGAGTGACCGTGGGAACAGTCAACGAGTATGTACAGAAATTTAAGGAGCGTCTCGCTTTGGCAAAGGAACTAGCAGGAAAGCATTTGAAGGAGGCGCAGTGAAAGATGTCAGAGTGGTATGACAAGAAAGCTACACCAAGAGAGTTCCAGGTTGCATCCCAGGTTATGGTGTTGCTGCCAGGGAAGAGCCGTGTAACCGAGTCGCGATTTGAGGGACCGTATAAGGTGCTACGACGGTTGGGTCCAGTAAGCTATGAAGTCAGCAAGCCGGACAGACCCCGCAAGACACAGGTGTGTCATATTGACCGTCTGAAGCCTTTCTTCCCCGATGAAGGAGGAGCCGTCGTGAGGGACAGAACAATGCCATGAGAACCCCAGCAGAAAGTGGTCTTGTGCATGCAGGTGAATCAGGAAATTCCTGCAGAAGAAGGAAAATGGTACAGGGCGGATGGCACCCATCTCTCTAATGCGGAGAGTTTGAAGAATATCGAAGTCAAGATTCAACACCTGGAAGGAAGACAGAGAGCGGACATGACGGACCTGTTGAGAGAGAATACCTCTCTTTTTACTGACATGCCCCGACGCCACAAGAGTGTGACGCACGAGGTAGAGGTGAGGGACGCCAGGCCCATTAGACAGAGTGCTTATAGGATCAGCCCTGAGAAGCGGGAATTGATGAGGAAGGAGGTAGAGTACCTTCTTGAGAATGACCTTGTCGAGCCTAGCAACAGTGAGTGGAGTTCCCTGTGTTTGCTAGTTAAGAAAAGAGACAGTACATAACGCTTTTGTACAGACTACAGGAAGGTGAACTCCATCACTGTGGCAGATTCCCACCCCATGCCCAGGGAAAGTGATTGCATCGATCAGGTGGGTAGTGCCAGATATATGTCCAAGGTTGACCTTCTCAAGGGGTATTACCAGATTTCGTTAACTCCCGAGGCTAGGAAGATCTCAGCTTTCGTGACGCCGGACGGACTATATCAGTATAAAGTGTTGCCCTTCGGAATGAAGAACAGCGGGAGTAGTTTCCAACGTATGATGAACGAGTTGCTGAGGGGAGCCGAAGGCTGCACGGTATACATTGATGACATAGTAGTGTACTCCGACGATTGGGAAACACATCTAGAGCGACTCAGAGAGCTGATCAGGAGGCTGGAAGATGCTAACCTGACCGTAAACCTAGCCAAGAGTGAGTTTGGAAAGGCCCATCTAGAGTACGTAGGCTTCGTCATCGATCAAGGGTAGGTTACCCCAGTGGACCACAAAGTATCAGCTATTAGAGAGTACCCAGTATCCAGAACAAGGAAGGAATTGCTGAGGTATCTTGGGATGATTGGATACTATCGTGGTTTCTGCAAGAACTTTTCCACGGTAGCGCATCCCCTGACCGAATTACTCTCTAAGAATACACGATGGAAGTGGGTAGAGGCCTGCCAGTAGTCTTTTGAGAAGACGAAGAACCTGTTGACAGAGGCCCCAGTGTTGATATCCCCAGATTTTACAGCCAGTTTCATTCTGTACGTAGATGCCAGTGATGTAGGAATAGGAGCCTTGTTGGCCCAGGAAAGGAACAAGGTACATAGGCCTATCGCATTTTACTCCAAGAAATTCGTGAAGTACCAGCGTGCGTATAGTACCGTCGAGAAGGAGGCTTTAACTTTAGTAATGGCCCTAAAGCACACCGACATGTACGTGGGAGGAGGGGCGAGGCATGTTCTCGTTTATACAGATCACTACCCTCTGACCTTCCTGTACAAGATGAGGAACTTCAACCAGAGGCTGACGAGGTGGGCATTACTACTGCAGGAATACTGGTTGGAAATTAAGCACATCAGAGAGAAGGACAACGTGGTAGTGGATGCCCTGTCCTGGGTACACTAAACCGATATGACTTATTTTAAGGGGAGGGGTATGTGACGGTGTTCCCCCTCCTTATATTTCTCCCACGCCAGCTATAAGAGTCATATCTCCTTTACCCGAACGTTCTCTGCGTTCCAGGGAACAGTTTTGACATATGTGGGAGCATGAAGTGTTCTCGCGTTGACGAGAAATTAGCAAAAGAAGAGTGTTTTGGGCAGTGGCTTAGGCCCTTTTGGACGCCAAGATGGCGCCGGCCCCTGCGTTCTTCCGCCAAAACGTTATGATGTCAGTGGCACCAGATTGGTCAAGAATGGTAACGTAGTACAGGGAGCCAATGAGAGACGCCCCCTGACAAGTATGACGTCACGAGTGTAAGGGGGTCCGGGTAGCGCGCCCCGTAGCACCAGGGAGTTAGACACAACACGTCAAGGAGGTCGGACGTGCGATCGGGGGTCCTGTCAGTCTGACAGTTTCACCCATCTCCGGTGAATTTACGCGTCACCTGTATTCTGTAAGCACCCTGTGAGGTCTTCCTAAACTCCATGTGTTGGACAGAAGAAGGAATTAACGAGAAACGAGCAACAAGTGCTCCAGTGACAGGTGCTTTGCAAGAAGTGAAGACTGAGCAGTGACGTCCGGGACGACTGTGCAGTTTCACTAGTTAGGTGATGACGTAGCGGCTGGGCCAATTTACCGTGAGGCAGGAGAAGGGCGAACTAGCTGGGAATATGAACGACTGCAGCCGAGAGAAAGTACTGCAGACGTAGTTCTGAGGAGAAGTCGACGGCCAGGAGACCGACTCCAACCCTTCAAGAGGTTGTAGAGGAGCACGGGTCCTGCAGAGGAGAGCAGCACGGAGAAGACGCGTTGTTGGATGTTCATTGGGTTCCTGGAGAGAGCATCAGTGTGTGTGTGGGGGCGTTCCCTACAACGAGTCGAGAGCCGGGACCAGGAGCTTCAATTCAACTCTCGACAGAGGACGAGTCCACATCATTGATGGTGGAAGTAGGTAATTCAGTTTTCCCTCCCATTCCCCGTTAGTTAGCTATTTAACCAGAGTATCTTCTATGTCGTGAGTAGGGCTCACCAATGTCCATGTTATAGTAAGGCACAGTTGTGAAGGGAGATGCTATAGAGAGCTCTCATGAGATATATATGGTGTATGAGTACGCCTGTGATTTATCGAAGAGATATATATATATATATATATATATATATATATATATATATATATATATATATATATATATATATATATATATATATATATATGTACCATTTATTAGTGTAAGGCTGTGGGCCCAGTATTACCACATTATTATAAATATTGATGAAGTGATCTATATATATATGCTGAAGTTATTGAATAGTATATTCATTTGCTTATTGCCAATATAGTGATTTAATGTGTTTAT
>WNGS01167104.1:8712355-8727440 GCA_020271785.1 Procambarus virginalis | reverse complement strand
GTGTGTGTGTGTGTGTGTGTGTGGTGTGTGGTTGGGTGTGTGTGTGTGTGTGTGTGTGTGTGTGTGTGTGTGTGTGTGTGTGTGTGGTGTGTGGTGTGTGTGTGTACTCACCTAATTGTGTTTGCAGGGGTTGAGCTCTGGCTCTTTGGTCCCGCCTCTCAACTGTCAATCAACTGACATACAGATGTGTGTGTGTGTGTGTGAAATCAAATATTAATTAGGAGTTAGTAATAGTTGATTGACAGTTGAGAGGCGGGACCGAAAGAGCAAAGCTCAACCCGCGCAAAAACAACTAGGTGAATGCACACACACACACACACACACACACACACACACACACACACACACACACACACCACACACACACACACGCAACAAACCAACACCCAACACAACCACCCAAACAAACCAAACCCACACAACCCACACACACACACACACACACACACACACACACACACACACACACACACACACACACACACACACACACACACACACACACAGGAATTAAACCTCACTTCGTTGGAAGTGACACAGGTGGAAACTGAGTGCCCAAATGAGCCACAGAGATATTAGAAAGAACTTTTTTAGTGTCAGAGTGTTGACAAATGGAATGCATTCGGAAGCGATGTGGTGGAGGCTACTCCATACACAGTTTCAAGTGTAGATATGATAAAGCCATTAGGCTCAGGAAACTGTACACCTGTTGATTGACGGTTGAGAGGCGGGACCAAAGAGCCAAATGATCAACCCCAGGAATTAAACCTCACTTCGTTGGAAGACAGAAGAGTTAGGGGAGGACATGATCACGACATTCAAGATTCTCAGGGGAATCGACAGGGTTGATAAAGACAGGCTGTTTAACACAAGGGGCACATGCACTAGGGGACACAGGTGGAAACTGAGTGCCCAAATGAGCCACAAAGATATTAGAAAGAACTTTTTTAGTGTCAGAGTGGTTGACAAATGGAATGCATTAGGAAGCGATGTGGTGGAGGCTGACTCCATACAGTTTCAAGTGTAGATATGATAGAGCCCAATAGGCTCAGGAAACTGTACACCTGTTGATTGACGGTTGAGAGGCGGGACCAAAGAGCCAGAGCTCAACCCCCGCAAGCACAACTAGGTGAGCACAACTAGGTGAGTACACACACACACGCACACACACACCACACACACACACACACACACACACACACACACACACACACACACACACCACACACACACACACACACACACACACACACACACACACACACACATGTCAAGGGACCGTCAAGAATGAGAGGAGGGGATGAACCAGCCTTGCTTGATCTGATATTTACCCTAAATGAGTCGGATATAAGGGAAGTTAAGTTGGAAGCCCCCTTGGGAATGAGTGATCATAGTGTATTGAGCTTTCAGTACCTGGTTGAGCTAGGAATTATCACCCCCAAAAAAGAACTGGGAACCAAAGGGCTGGCGTACCGAAAGGGAAACTATGAGGAGATGAAAAAATTCCTATGGGATATACATTGGGACACAAAACACGGAACCAAGTCCGTACAAGACATGATGGACTATGTCACCCAAAAATGTCAGAGGAGGCTGTAAGCAGGTTTGTCCCAGCCCAACAGGAAAAAACAGAGAAGCAAAGGAAGAATCCGTGGTTTAATAGGGAATGTTTGAAAGCAAAGGAGCTGAACAAAAGGGCATGGAGGAACTTCCGTAATAACAGAACACCAGAAAGTAGAGAGAGATACCAGAGAAGCAGGAACGAGTATGTTAGTGTGAGAAGAGCAGCCGAGAAAGGTATGAAAATGATATAGCTAATAAAGCCAAGACTGAACCAAAGCTACTACACAGTCACATCAGGAGGAAGACAACAGTGAAGGAACAGGTGATTAAACTTAGGGTGGGCGAGGACAGGTACACAGAGAATGACAAAGAGGTGTGTGATGAACTCAACAAAAGGTTCCAGGAGGTCTTTACAATAGAAACAGGGAGATATCACGGCGCTGGGAGAGGTGGCAGCAAACCAGGTGACCTTGGATAGGTTTGAAATTACAAGAGATGAGGTCAAGTAGGTGAGTACAAACTAGGTGAGTACACACACACACACACACACACACACACAAACACTCACTCACACACACAGGAAGCAGCTCCGTAACAGCTATCTAACTCCCAGGTACCTATTTGCTGCCAGTAACAGGAGCATTCAGGGTGAAAGAAACTTTCCTTTTTGTTTCTACCTGCTACGGGAATCGAACCCGGGCCACAGAATTACGAGTACTGTACGCTGTTCACTCAGGTACCAGACCCCGTGTGTGTGTGAGTGTACTCACTTAGTTGTACTTGGTGGTTTAGCTCTTTGGTCCCACCTCTCAACCATCAATCAACAGGTGTACAGGTTCCTGAGCCAATTGGGCTCTATCATATATACACTTGAAACTGTGTATTGAGTCTGCCTCCACCACATCACTTCCTATGCATTCCATTTATTAACTAATCTGAAACTAACAAAATTCTTTCTAGTGTCTTTATGGCTCATCTGGGCACTCAATTTCCAATGTGTTCACTAGTGCTTGTGCCTTTTTGAAACTGTCTTTGTCTACCCTATCAATTCCTTTGAGAATCTTGTATGTGGTGATCATGTCCCCCTGATTCCTGTCTACCGACGATATGAGATTTAATTTTTGTAATCTCTCCTCATGCCCCTCAGTTTGGGCACTGATTTGGTGGCAAACCTCTTAACCTTATCCAATTTAGTTTCATTCTTGATTAAATATGGACTCCATATTTCTGTTATTTTTGAACTGCTGTTCTGATATTTCTGTTTGTTCTGTTCTGTTATCTGAAATTCCGCCACGCTCTTTTTTCAGTTCCTTTGCTTCAAACATGCCGTATTAAACAATGGATTCTTCTTTTGCTTCTCATTTTGTTCCTGTTGTGTTGGGATAAACCTGTTTACAGCCTCCTAACACTTTTGAGTGACAAAGTCCGTCATGTTTTGTTGTGGGCATTCTCCCAACAGGAATTTATTAATTTATTTATTTATTGAATTAGTCAATTTATTAATTTTATTGTAATTTATTAATTCAAAGCGGATTGAATGTTTTGAAAGCGGAATGTATTTAGAGATTTTCCTGCTGGGAGTTTCTTCTTTCAGAAACTTGGGGGGCTTAATAGCCTAAGCTATCAATCTAATTAATCAGCTAACAGAAATTTGCTATGATTGTTAGTCTACAACTAACAATGGATTAGTTAACGATAAAATGCAGCTTAGCAGTTGTGTAGGATATTTCTTAGTTAATAAGCCATACATATGTCCTGATCAAAGAGTTCATAACATCTCGTGGTCGAGCAATTATGNATTTGGTGGAAATTGTCTTAAATTAGGTCGATTTAAGTGGCATAGTTTAAATTTCACCAACTTAAACTAAATCTAGGTTTGGATATGTTAGGTTAGGTTAGGTTGCGTAGGGTAGGTTGGATAGGGAAAATGTAGGAAAAAATGGGCTTTGGCGATGCTATGATACACAACATTTGGATATATTTTGGTGGAAATTGTCTTAAATTAGGTCAAATTTAAGTGGGAATAGCTTAAATTTCATCAACTTTACCAAATCATCTAGGTTGGATATGCTAGGTTAGGTTAGGTAAGGTTGCACAGGGTAGGATGAATAGAAAAAATGTTGAAATGGGCTTTGACAGTGCTATGATACACAACATTTGGGTATATGTGTAGAAATTGTCTTAAATTAGGTCAAATTAGGTGGAATAGCTTAATTTTACCAACTTGAACTAAATCTAGGTTTGGGTATGCTAGGTTAGGTTAGGTGCGTAGGGTAGATGGAAATAGGAGAAAATGATGGTAAAAATGGCTTTGGCGATGCTATGGTACACAACATTTGGATATATTTGGTGAAATTGTCTTAAATTAGGTCAAATTTAGGTGGGAATAGCTTAAATTTCATCAACTTTAACCAAATCTTTGTTTGGATATGGTAGGTTAGGTTAGGTAAGGTTGCATAGGGTAGGATGGAATAGGAAAAAATGTAGGTAAAATGGGCTATGGGAGTGCTGTGATACACAACATTTGGGTATATTTGGTGGGAATTGTCTTAAATTAGGTCGAATTTAGGTGGCGTACCTTAAATTTTACTAACTTGAACTAAATCTAGGTTTGGATATGCTAGGTCAGGTTAGGTGAGGTCGTGTAGGGATGGTTATATAATATCTTAGGGCTAATGAACTAGCATGTTTATGAAATAGTGTAATTTTCCTATTTGAGGTTCGAGCTATATGACCAACTCATGTAATGTATGGACAGAGGCGACATAGCTTGTATGTTTGGATATGGGATGCTCATATTTAGTTAGTTTTTTAGCTTTTGCTAGGTTGAATTTAGTCAAATTTGTGTAGTATAAGTATTTTTTTGATAGATTTAGATGAATTTAGGTTTTAATAGGATGCATTTTGATAAGATATAACAATTTGTTTAAAATTATCATAGAAAATACTGACTTCACCTAACCCCACCTGCCCTAACATAACTAATGCTAGAACAAATAAGTCTGTTAGATGGTTTGCATAATAAATATGGGTGGCCTGATTGGAGAGGATGTAACAAGGGAGGTATTAATAAGACATTAAAACAATGGACATATGTTAGATGAATAGTTTAGCACTAATAATTGAAATATTAATGGCAAATGAATGTGTTTTATATTGAGCTCATAGGAAGTTATATGTACCATTTTATATGCGAAATTCGGACTTTTGGGGAGTTGGTTAAACTCAGCATATTTAATTAATGTCATAAATATACCTAGAAAAATATCGTGCAAATTGTGTATTGTTTGACCTAGTTGGTTGTGTTTGTATTTGTACATATATAGCACAATTAATATACTTGTGCATTACTTGTGTAGGTTATGTATTTGCAAAAGTTGTATGATTATTGATTACATTTCCATAAATTGTGTATTGTTTTGTGCAAGTTGTGTATTAATTGTATATATTTTTGTATGTGTATTTGTGGAAATTGTGTATTTAATGAGTATGTGCTAGTTATGTATTGTTCATATTTTGGTAAGTTGTGTATTGATTATATTTTGAGCAAGTTGTGTATTAATTGTGTAAATGTCGTAATTGTATTTGTGTGTAAATCGTGTATTTGTGCTGGTTGTGTATTTCATATTTGGGGTAGTTATGTATTGTACGTATTTGTGCTAGATATGTATTTGTGCAAGTTGTGTATAATTATGAAAGATGTGCAACATTTGTGAAAGTTGTGTATTAATTGCGCATGTTGTGTAATTGCATATGGACGAGTTGTTTACTTATACCTTTGTGTATTGATTGTCATTGTGCAAGTTGAGTAATTATATAGCAAGTTTTCTTGTATTAATTGTGCAAAGATGTATAATAATTACACAAATTGTGTAACAATTGTCCATGTTTATAATAATTTTTGTGATAATAGTACATTTATGCAAGTTGTGTTTTTAAATTTGTTGAAGTGGGGCCAGTGCAACTGTATTTTTTGTGTGCAAATTGTGTATTTTGTGTAAGCTCTGTAATCTGAAAAAATATATCTTCATGGTGTAAGTGTATTTTGGTTTATGAGACAATGTGTGGGTATTTTGTGAAAATTATGTTGTGAAATTGTGTAATTTTAGTGAAAGTGCATTTTTGATTGTCTAAATGTATAAGCATTTTGATATATTTGTGCAAATACCATACTTCGTGTAAATGTCATACTCTGAGTGTACATGCAATATTGTGTAAATGGTATATTTTTGTGTGCAACTGACATATTTTGTATGTAAATGACATATTTTTGTCTATAAATAACATTTTGTGTGATGGTATATTTTGAGTGTAAATAATATATTTTGTGCATAAATGGCATATGGGTGTGGTAAATGCTGTATTTTCTGTGTATGGCATAAATTACATCTGATTAATGGGGAAATGGTGGCAAAAACTAGGCTATTCTCTATGAATGTATGGGTTGTGAAGTATGTGTAGGTATGTATGCTTGTATTTGTAACTGTTTGTTTAGAAACAAGTTACCTGATTTGCGTAGCAAGACTAGGATTTTTTGAGGTGTAGAAATGAGTAGCCTATGAATATAGTGGTTAGCATCCAGCTGAGTTGCTAGATGGATGAATTGAGGTGCGACATTTGGATTGCTATTTGATGGATGTGAGGACAGTTGACTAGCCTATGAACACAGCTACTAATCCGCTGTGCTGCTAGATGTGTGGTAACTACTTGTGGATTATAGTACGATATCTAGCTATAGGGTTTCATAATTGCTGTTGTGTAAAAAACTAGAATGAGAGCTATTTATTAAAACTATTATTGTAAACTAATACTTTAAGTTGGATCCCTTGGTTGTTTTAAGCATAAGGTGGACATGAATATGAATGAGATTGGGTGGAAATATATAGGAGCTGCCTTGTATGGGCCAATAGGACTTCTGCAGGTTCCTTTATTCTTATGTTCAGCTCGCCTATAATGCTGCCAGATGGACGATTCTGCTTAAATTGCAGTACGATATTTGGGTTTCTGTTTTACTTTTGCACTTATTACTGAATAATAATTACAGTTGTGGATGATTAAAATGTATATTCTTAAACCTCTGATTAGGTTAGGTGGGGATGGTTAGTCATTTTTGAATAATAATATGCTAGTAGGACGCTAAAGGCCGCATTGGCCATCTGGTGACGTCACACATAGTTTGACAAGTCAGGTGCTGTGATACCTTGACACTTATATGCTAATGGCCTCATCCCTATACCTGAGGTCGCTTTTCGTGATGTCACTAAACAATGTCAGCAACTGGTCTGTAGAATGTACTTGTTTGTTATAAATAATAATAATAAGTTAGGTTAGGTTAGGATGGTTTAATAGGGTTTACGAATAACAGAAAATATGAGCAATGAGCGAAAACACGAGCAAATGTAGACGAATATCGACTCTGGTGAAGCACAGAGTATAGGTGAGGTATTAGGAGTGATTAAGAGTTCACACTTATGTGTGAACCTCCTATAGGACCGGCATTAGCACGTTGGCTGGGAGCTCATTGGGTGGCTTACAGCGCATTGGGATGATGACGTCAGAAAAGAAGATGACTGCAGAAGGTCTTATTTTAAAACATGAGAGACTTGCTTTTACTGAATGAATATTTGAATTGTTATATGCTACAGTAAGGTGTAGGGGAGGCATGTTTTTGAGTGAATGTGAGATATATATTTATGTACGTGCATATATATTTATGTACATACATATATATTTATGCGTTATGAAGCAATATTGGATTAGTACTGAAATTGCATTGAAGTCACCATGCCTGGCAGGGGTCTGTTTTCATGCAAATGGATGATAGTGGGTTTTCATTTTTATTTGCCCTATGATCATTAAACGAGCCTTGAAGAACGATGGACAACGCTTAAATTACATTCTCTAGAAAGGCGAAGAAATAGATGTAACATGATAGAGCTGTGAATGAATGAACATGATAAACTGGGATATTCATAGGCTATTAAAATTATCAACACTAGACAGAACATGAATTAATTGGCATAAATTGGAATAAGTTTTAGATTTAGGAAAAAGACCTGGGTAAATACTGGTTCTGTAACAGGGTTTGAACTCATTTCTTATGTTGATATGAAATCTTAGACAATGGGAAACAGTACAGTAATACCTTATTGAGAAAAAAACGAGCATATAATGGTTAGCGCTATTGCACATTAGGCTTGACAGAAGACAGCATTTGAATCCCCCTTTGCTATAAATATTGAAAAAATGGGAATAAATACACTATTACAGAAAACGGACTTATTAAGGAAGATGAAGACAGGGTGACGTCATTAACCATTAGCGATGCCTGTGCACGGGTCACTGGGGTAACTAAAAACGGGTATGCCATATCGCGGCCGTCAAATTTCACTGGGGTAACTAAAAACGGGTATGCCAGAACGCTGCCGTCAAATCGCACTGGGGTAACTAAAAACAGGTATGCCAAGTCGTGTCTGTCAAATCTCACTGGGGTAACTAAAAACAGGTATGCCAAGTCGTGTCTGTCAAATCTCACTGGGGTAACTAAAAATGGGTATGCCAAGTCGTGTCCGTCAAATCTCACCGGGGTAACTAAAAACAGGTATGCCAAGTCGTGTCCGTCAAATCTCACTGGGGTAACTAAAAATGGGTATGCCAAGTCGTGTCCGTCAAATCTCACTGGGGTAACTAAAAATGGGTATGCCAAGTCGTGTCCGTCAAATCTCACTGGGGTAACTAAAAATGGGTATGCCAAGTCGTGTCCGTCAAATCTCACTGGGGTAACTAAAAATGGGTATGCCAAGTCGTGTCCGTCAAATCTCACTGGGGTAACTAAAAACAGGTATGCCAAGTCGTGTCCGTCAAATCTCACTGGGGTAACTAAAAATGGGTATGCCAAGTCGTGTCCGTCGGAAAAAGCAAAACGAACACGACTTGGCATACTTTACACTACTACCATGGGCCAGCTGTTACACAATGAACCAGGTGCTTGCTGTAAGAGGATGAACCAGGAGCCCGCTATAAGAGGATGAACCAGGAGCCAGAAGAAAGAGAATGAACTGGGAATCAGCTTTAAGAAGATGAGCCAAGAGCCAGCTGTAAGAGGGTGAAGCAGGAGCCAGCAGTAAGAGGGTGAACCAGGAGACAGCTGTAAGAGGATGAACCAGGTGCCAGCTGTAAGAGGATGAACCAGGTGCCAGCTATAAGAGGATGAACCAAGAGCCAGCAGAAAGAGGATGAGCCACGAACCAGTTGTAAGAGGATGAACTAGGAGGCTGGAGTAGGAAGATGTACAAGAAGCCTGCTGTAAGATGATGAACCAAGAGCCAGCTTTAAGAGGACGAACAAGAAGCCAACTGCAGGAGGATGAACTAGGAGCCAGCTATAAGAGGATGAACTACGAACCTGCTTTAAGTGTACGAGGATAAACCAAGAGCGTGCTGTAAGAGGATGAACCAGGAGTCCGGTGTAGGAGGATGAATCAGGGGCCCGCTGTAAGAGGATGAAACAGGAGCCAGCTGTAAGAGGATGAACCAAGAGCCAGCTGTAAGAGGATGAACCAGGAGTCCGGTGTAGGAGGATGAATCAGGGGCCCGCTGTAAGAGGATGAAACAGGAGCCAGCTGTAGAAGGATGAACCAAGAGCCAGCTGTAAGAGGATGAACCACGAGCCAGCTGTAAGAGGATGAACCAGGGGCCAGCTGTAAGAGGATGAACCAGGGGCCAGCTGTAAGAGGATGAACCAGGAGCCAGCTAAAATATGATGAGCTGGGAGTCAACTGTAAGAGGATGAACCAAGAGCCAGCTGTAAGAGGAGAAAGAGGGAGCCTGCTGTAAGAAGATGAACCAAGAGCCAGCTGTAACAGGATGAACCAGGAGCCTGCTGTACGACGATGAACCAGGAACCAGCTGTATGAGGATGAGCCAGGACCCAGCAGTAAAAGGATGAACCATGAGCCACCTGTAAGAGGATGAACCAGGAGCCACCTGTAAGAGGATGAACTAGGAGCCAGCTGTAAGAGGATGAACCAGGAGCCACCTGTAAGAGGATGAACTAGGAGCCAGCTGTAAGAGGATGAACCAGGAGCCCCTGTAAGAGGATGAACTAGGAGCCAGCTGTAAGAGGATGAACCAGGAGCCACCTGTAAGAGGATGAACTAGGAGCCAGCTGTAAGAGGATGAACCAGGAGCCACCTGTAAGAGGATGAACTAGGAGCAGCTTTAAGAGGATGAACCATGAGCCAGCTGTAAGAGGATGAATCAGGAGCAGCTTTAATAGGATGAACAGGAGCCAGCTGTAGAAAGATGAACTAGGATGCAGCTGTAAGAGGATGAACCAGGACCCA
The DNA here is from genome assembly GCA_020271785.1 of Procambarus virginalis. Taxonomy (NCBI): domain Eukaryota; kingdom Metazoa; phylum Arthropoda; class Malacostraca; order Decapoda; family Cambaridae; genus Procambarus; species Procambarus virginalis. The sequence goes on along the minus strand of WNGS01167104.1, from coordinate 8,717,533 downwards.
GCTGTAAGAGGATGAACCAGGACCCAGCTGTAAGAGGATGAACCAAGAGCCAGCTGTAAAAGGATGAATTATGAGCGTGCTGTAAGAGGATGAGCCAAGAGCCACCTGTAAGTGGATGAACCAGGAGCTGCTGTAAGTGGATGAACCAAGAATCAGCTGTAAGAGAAAGAACCATGAACCAGCTGTAAGAGGATGAACTAGCTTTCAAGAATTGGCTGTGTCAAGCAGTAGTGTAATGCATAAATAAGGGGAGGGGGGGGGGCACAATACACGATTCCCTTCATCAATATATATATAATTACATTAAATTATTTCTATACATATGTGCAAAGTGTCTTTTACTCAGGACACATAACACTAGCAGTGTTCATCAGTTCCGATGAATCCAGTTGCAGGTACCAATCGTACACACCTATTTGCAAACACCGGCGAGTTCATCTTCCACATGGGCCAGTTCACACACACCATATCTTCATACATGATGTGCCAATACCCCACTTCCGCTCTCCAGATGCACACTGGCAGAGGTGTTAGCAGCATTCTGATAGGGATCTCAAGCAATCATATACAGGGGTAGCTAACACCCTGGCAGAAGTCTTTAGTGACTTGCTAGCAGTACTTTACGACAGACGCACCACTGTCTTCGTGTAACCCTTCACAGGCCAAATCCCGGGTACATCGGACTATGCAACACTGCGTACATTAGCAGCCAACACATTACTATAATCCGACGGCGGTCACTTAGTCCTCTTCACAAGTCCAAGCCAAGAGTTTGTGGACTGCCCAAGGTGAACGCCTTCCTCGATGCAATTGCCTCCATATGTCACCTCTGTGGACATAAATACATCATTAATTAGATGGACAGTATACTAGGCGACCCTGGGATAACACTCATTCACTGAGAACATGACAATGTGACTTGTAGCCACAACCTAGATGGCGTTGATCTTGATATGCCACCCACAAGAAGTCACCATAGCATCATCGACCTCTCATTTTGACTGAGGCAGGAAACCAGAGTCAATCTTCGCTGCCACGCCACCACCAACAGATGGCATTGTCCGAGGTGCACTAAATACAGAGGAGTAGGAGTGCAGACCCATAGATGGCGATGACATCACCACTCCACACTCCGACGATGGTGACGATACCGTAACTTTCATTTTTGTCTCTCCTCTCACCTTGACATATTCATTCCTGGCATTCTGGTATCTTTCTCTGCTCTCAAGTGTCCTTTTATTTATGCAGTTTCTCCACGCCCTTGTACTTTGTTGCCTTACTAGCATACCAATCTGATTAAACCATCGTATTCTCATCTGTTTCGTTTTTTTCTTTCGGAATTGGACAAACTTTTCTGCTGCCTCCTTACACTTCTGTGTGATGTAGTCCATCATGTCTTGGGCTGTCTTTCCCCTGAGCTCTGTTTCCCATGTTTTATCTGTTAGGAATTCTCTTATCTCCTTGTAGTTTCCATTTCGGAATGCCAGCCTTTTTGTTTTCAGGTCCCTTCCCTGAGAACATCAACCTTTCTTCGACCAGATACTCAAACGTCAGTACACTGTGATCTCTCATTCCTACTGGGGCCTCGAAACTGAGTTGCCGTATATCGGAGTCATTCAGATTTAAGACTAGATCGAGTCTCGCTGGTTCATCATTTACTCTCATTCTTGTGGGCTTCTCTGACATGCTAGCTTACAAGTTTTTTGTCACCACCTCCAATAATTTTGCTCTCCGTGTTTCCTCACCTCCATGCAGTTCCTTTTTCTCCCAGTCTATCCTTCCGTGATTGAAGTCCTCCATGATGAGCAGATGGGATCTATTTCTACTGGCAGCAACGGCAGCAAAGACTGCCCTCTCAATTATATTTTTACAGCCATGTTGTTTCTCTCATACCCTTGCCTTGGTCTTCTGTCGTTTGGTGGAGGGTTATATATCACTGCAACTTCAACTCTTGGTCATACTATCATCATTGTGCCAGTTATGTAAACTCTGAACCCCTTGCAGCCCGGGATAACCATCTTTTTGAAACTCCATTCATCTCTCATTAGTAGGGCCACTCTGCCTCGCCCCCTTCCTTCCCTCTCTTTCCTTATTGCAATGTAGTCTTGGGGAAACACCACATTCATTATGATTCCTGAGGGTTTTGTTTCTGTGAGTCCAATTACATCCGAGCTCACTTCTTGTGCTCTTTCTCTAAGTTCACTTCCCTTGCTTGTAATTCCATCTATGTTCATGTACATCACTTTGAAGCTGACTTCTTCTGTCCATCTTCAGTTTCTGCTGATTCCACTGGAGTAGGGAAACAAGAAGGATCTGGGATGGGAGGGCCTTGGAGTAGGAACCTGGGGGATCTGAGGTGTGAAGGGACTGGAAGGGTCTGGTATGGAGAGAGGTGAGGACGATTGAGGGCTTGGAATGGGGGAAGGAAGGGCTTGTTAGGGTGGGGGAGGAGGAGGGTTTGAGAGGGAGTGGGAAAGGAGAGGACTTAGGGGTGTGTGAGATTGTAAGGCTTGTGGGGTAGGGTAGGGTAGGGTAGGAGGGAGAGCATGGGGGATAGGGGATGAGGTAGGACTTGGGATGGGTGGGGGAGAAGGGAGGGCTTGGGAGGGATAAGGGTTGACCTAGGGCCTGGGGTGGGGGAGAAGGTAGGGCTTGGGAAGGGAGAAGGATGGGCTTGGTGGGTGGAGGGAGAAGGAAGGGCATGGGTGGTGGGTAAGAAGGGAGGGCTTGGGAGTGAGGAATAAGGGAGTGGCGGGAAGGGTGAGCAATTAGTGGGGAGCTGGCAGGGGTTGAGGCAGGTAGGACATCAATTGGGTGAAAGAGGAGGGTGATGCTCCTCCCACTGGTGATGTTGAACTGCCTGTGGAGGGTTCCCCCTCACTCACCTTTAAGATTGTAGGGTTCAAGGCTGTGGTTCCCTGATTCCTTTCTCTTTCAAAGCACTCCTTTCTCGTTGCTGCTGCCCATATTCCCTCTTCCTTTGTCATATCCCTTTGCAGGAATACCATTTTGAACTTCAGTACATTGAGTAGTCTATCCTTCCTTGCTGAAATATCCTCTTTTGTGTTCTCACTTGTGAATACCACTTTTATCAATCTGTCTCTGTCCTTTTTGTATTGGCCAATCCTGAAAATCTTTTCAATAATCTGTTCATCCCCTCTCCATCTGTACCCCTTTAAGCATCTCTTTAATTAACTGTGACTTTTTCTTTATCTCTCCATTCCACTGGACTGGCCCCTGCTTGTTACTTAATACCTACTATGACTACTGCTCTTTTCCTCTCTATCAGCCAGATAGTACAGCTTGCTGCTTCTTGAGAAGTAGCAACTTTCATTGCAATTTCCCTTATGCAGACATAGCTTCAGGGTTCTTTCTAATGTGACGGGAAAGTGTTGGAGTGTTGATGTTCGGCAGTCCTCCAATGGCAGGTGTCAATGCCTGGTCACACTTACAAAAAAAGATAGACTGCTTGCCTGTTGTCTGTGGTAAGTTAGAGGGAGGAACACGTAAAACACAAAGTATGAACAATGATATTTAATATATTTACTTTGAACATAAATGAAAATAAAGACAAATCTCGGGTAAATGACTAATGCAAAAATGGCAAAGATAAATGTAAAAACACAATAGATTAATATTATAATGGATAAATGGTGAAAAGGTGTTATGGTGTGGTGTGCAGGTGTGCGGTCGGCGAGTCACCAATCAGGAGCAGGCAAGCTGGGATGGGTAGTTGGCTGGTTGAAGACGGGTGGCGAGCCGGCGTGAAGGGGGTTCAGGGTACGTTTTGCCTCCTGGTCAAAACGTTTTGTGCTACTGGTGACGTATCTTGAATGTAGCATCTTGTACTTGTAGAATTGACGTAACTTTAAGTCGGAAAGAGCAGGCTCAATCTCTCTTGAAAGAGATTATCGTCACACTAATTATATCTGCAAACGAGAGTTGTATTGTAGAGGTCGCTTCTACAGATACATTACGCGAATCCTGAGGGATGGTGCGTGTCTGGTACTGAGGACGATTCTCTTTCAGGCTTTTTAATTACTCATTTGCCTCCTTCAGCTCATCCTGCAGGTTGATTACTAGCTCCCTCATTAACCTCAGTTCTTTCCTGAATTGGCTCCATATGTGAACAATTGCTTCCTTAAACGAGTCATCTTGTCCCTAACCTCCCTCTTTGTTTTGGTGTCTCCCTGCCATGTTTGTTCCCTATTCTATTGCTCCAATCCAATGTGTGTGTGTGTGTGTGTGTGTGTGGGTGTGTGGTGGTGTATGTGTGTGTGTGTGTGTGTGTGTGTTGTGTGTGTGTGGTGTGTGTGTGTGTGTGTGTGTTGTGTGTGTGTGTGTGTGTGTGGTACTCACCTAATTGTACTACCTAATTGTGCTTGCGGGGGTTCAGCTTTGGCTCTTTGGTCCCGCCTCTCAACTGTCAATCAACTGGTGTACAGATTCCTGAGCCTACTGGGTCTATCATATCTACATTTGAAACTGTGTATGGAGTCAGCCTCCACCACATCACTTCCAAGTGCATTCCATTTACTAACTACTCTGACACTGAAAAAGTTCTTTCTAATGTCTCTGTGGCTCATTTGGGTACTCAGCTTCCACCAGTGTCCCCTTGTTCGCGCCCCTCCAGTGTTGAATAGTTCATCCTTGTTTACCGGGCAATTCCCCTGAGGATTTTGTAGGTTGTGATCATGTCCCCCTTACTCTTCGTCTTCCAGTGTCGTAAGTTGCATTCCCGCAGCCTTTCCTCATAACTCATGCCTTTTAGTCTGGGACTAGTCTAGTAGCATACCTTTGGACTTTTTCCAGCTTCGTCTTGTGCATGACAAGGTACGGGCTCCATGCTGGGGCCGCATACTCCAGGATTGGTCTTACATATGTGGTGTACAAGATTCTGAATGATTCCTTACACATGTTCTGAACGCCGTTCTGATGTTAGCCAGCCTCGCATATGAAGCAGACGTATTCTCTTTATGTGGGCTTCAGGAGACAGGTTTGGTGTGATATCAACTCCTAGATCTTTCTCTCTGTCTGTTTCATTAAGTACTTCATCACCTATTCTGTATTGTGTCTGGCCTCCTGTTTCCACTGCCTAGTTTCATTACTTGCATTTACTGGGTTGAACTTCAACAGCCATTTGTTGGACCATTCACTCAGTCTATCTAGGTCATCTTG
>WNGS01167104.1:8690843-8711005 GCA_020271785.1 Procambarus virginalis | reverse complement strand
ACCCTGACCTAGCAGATTTGATTAAAGTTGGGGAAATTTAAGCTATCGCCACCAAATTGGAGACAATTTCCACCAAATATGCCTAAATGTTGTGTATCATAGTACAGCCAAAGCCCATTTTTACCCACATTTTCACCCATTCCATCTAAACCTGGACCTAGCCTCTGATACGACATATACTCAGAGAAGTGATGTTTTTGGTGATGAACCTAAATGCCCGTGCCTAACCTGCAAGAGTCCTGGAGCTTTGTTGAATATTTCATCTATTTCCTTCGAAAATGGAAGTTTTGGATATGAACCTATCCGCACTGTCTAACCTACTAAGTTCTTTGTTGAACATTGTAACCATTTTCATAGAAAAGCGATGTTTGGATATGGACTCAACAGTCCCTCTCCTTTAAAACTTGGAATTGTGTTCAATATTGTAGCTATATTGTTGGGTAGGTGTTTTGTGTTTACACATCAACCCAACCGTCCTGGACCTAACCTCCCTTTATCTAACTTCAAATTTATCGTAAATATGGGAGGAACGTGTTGTTTGTGCATCAACCCAACCGCCCTGCACCTAACCTCCCTTTATCTAACTTCAAATTTATTGTATTTATGGGAGGAAAGTGTTGTTTGTGCATCAACCCAACCGCCCTGCACCTAACCTCCCTTTATCTAACTTCAAATTTATTGTATTTATGGGAGGAAAGTGTTGTTTATGCATCAACCCAACCGCCCTGGACCTAACCTCTGATACATGGATCTTAGTTCAATATTGCAACATATTCGTAGCATTTTTTCACATCAATATAACCATCCTTAACCTAACCTTTATTACCTGAGGGAGGGAGGTTAATGGAAAATATGGTAATAATGGGAATTTTCTCTACATCTGTTCAACTTAACCATCCTTAACCTAACCTTAGTTAGAAAGAGATATAATTCACTAAAACTATTCAATGACCATTTACCCAATGTTCCTTATCCTAACCCATAACCAGGAGGTTTAGACCCCCCCTTACCTCGAAATTATGCTATATATTTAAGGTGGGAATATATTTTCACATATAACCCTAACATTCCCTAATTCACCCCTATAATTTTTAATTGCTCCTATACTATAATAACCAACTTTAATCAAATCTGCTAGGTCAGGGTTAGGTAAGGCTATGTAGGGTTATCTTGAGAGGTTATCTTGAGATGATTTCGGGGCTTTTTAGTGTCCCCGCGGCCCGGTCCTCGACCAGGCCTCCACCCCCAGGAAGCAGCCCGTGACAGCTGACTAACACCCAGGTACCTATTTACTGCTAGGTAACAGGGCATTCAGGGTGAAAGAAACTTTGCCCATTTGTTTCTGCCTCGTGCGGGAATCGAACCCGCGCCACAGAATTACGAGTCCTGCGCGCTATCCATCAGGCTACGAGGCCCCAACCTACGAGGGTAGGTTGGAATATGTGAAAACTCGGCTAAAATGGTCTTTGGCTGTGCTATGCAACAAAACATTTTTGGATAATTGTCTTAAATTAGGTTAAATTTAGGTGTGTAAGCATAAATTTCACGAACTTTAATTAAATCTAGCTTTGGGATATGCTAGGTCAGGTTAGGTAAGGTTGTGTAGGGTAAGATGGAATAGGTGAAAACTTGGGTAAAATGAACTTTGACTATGCTAAGATACAAAACATTTGGGTATATTTCGTGGAAATTGGCTTAAATTAGGTTGAATTTCGGCGTGAAAGGCTTAAATTCTGCCAACTTTAATCAAATCCAACTTTGGATATGCCAGGTGAGGTTGGGTAGGGTTGTCTAGAGCAGGTTGGAATAGGTGAAAACTCAGCTAAAATGAGCTTTGGCTGTGCAATGTTACAAAACATTTTTGGGTATATTTGGTGGGAATTGTCTTAAATTAGGTCAAATTTATGTGGGATAACTTAAATTTCACCGATTTTAACCAATTCTAAGTTAGGATATGCCGAGTTAGGTTAGGTAAGGTTGCATAGGGTAGAACGGATATTGGAGAAAATGTTGGTAAAAAATATGGGCTTTGACAGTGCTATGATACACAACATTTGGGTATATTTGGTGGAAATTGTCTTAAATTAGGTCGAATTTAAGTGGCATAGCTTAAATTTCACCAACTTGAACTAAANTTTTTCGAGCACTTTGAAAAAGGTGGCCAGCATCAAGGAATGGCCACAGGAGGAATGGGCCAGCTGGTCCAGTTAAGATTGACCGGTGCAGCCAGAGAGGCTTACACCCAATGTCTCTAGAAGAGTGCCAGGATTATGCCACAGTAAAGAGCAGCATATTGCGCTCGTTCCAGTTAACCCCAGAAGCTTATAGGAAGCGCTTCAGAGAGATGATCAAAGTTGGAGCATGTACGTTTGCTGAGACAGCAAGGGATCTGGAAAGACGATTCCAGAAGTGGATTGAAGCTGCTGGAGTTGGATCTTACGCTGACCTGAAGCAATTGATGGTCATGGAGAAGTTCTTGGAGATGATGCATCCGAAACAAAGTTCAAGATCCAGAAGCAGGGATAAAGGAGGTGAGAGATGCCGCAGATAGGGCGGACATGATTACGGAAGCATATAAGAGCTTGAGGGAGAACAGAGTGAAGAATGAGGTGAGACGCAGCAATGGCAGATCCAGTGGAGCCTGGGGAGGAAGAAATTACGAAAGACCCAGAAGAGTCTGGGGTGAGAAGAATTTGATAAATGGGCGGATAAACGTAAGTACCCTAAAACTCAGAAGAGTAGGTCGCGCACTTCGTCTGAAAGTGAAGATGAAGGAGCTAAACGAGAAACAAATCATTATCCAGGAAATCAAGAGTTCAATGAAGCTCCACAGAGCACGAGTAGTACGTCTGGCCCGAGGAACTCTCATGCGAGTGGACAAAGTCAGAACCACTCTGGTACATATAGAAGAGACTTTTCCCAGGTGAGATGTTACAACTGTAACGGATTGGGTCACGTGATGCGAGATTGTCGGCAGGGCAAGAGAATTGTGACCCTGGCCATGTGTGACCCCCGAAGTAAATATACTAATGTGTTCCGAGACAAACCACAGATGGTGAACTTAGTGAACGAGAGGTATAGGCCGTTCATAAGTAAAGGTTGGATCAGTATAGGAGGCCAACCTGAGGTAGAAGTTGGTATCTTAAGAGATACCGGAGCTAATCAGAGCGTGATTGCGAGAAGCCTGATTGGGAATGATCGACGGTTAGCTGGCAGGAGAAAGATGAAAGTATATGGGTTATTGTCTGAGAGTGACATGCCCGTTTGTACTGTCCAGCTAAGGTCGGAATATGTGTCGGCGGAGGTGATGTTGGGAGTGTGCCCCGACATACCTGTTCCAGGAGTCCAAGTGATCCTGGGGAATGACTTGTGCGGGACAAAGGTGTTGCCAAGAGTCATAGCGGAGACTGTGCCAGAGGAGTGCCCAGAAGGCCACGGCACGGGTGGGACACCTGAGAGTGTGAACCTGACTGACATCCGAGGAGATGAGTCAGGAGACCGCCAAGCCATTGAGTACCCTGTCTCGGTAGTGATGAAGGCAGAGGTGGCCGACGAGGAAGACGCTGGAGAAGATGAGACAGTGTCTATTCAGCCGGTAGAAGATATCGACGTAGATATAGCGTGGCTGTTTGATGAAGGTCCAGCTCAGGAAGATGAAGTCTCGGTGAGGCCAAAAGTGAAGATGGCCCAGCCAAAGAAAAATCATGTGAAGAGAGCGAACCTGAGTAGACCCCAGCCTGCTGAAATTAAGGGTCGGAAGGTGAATGCAACTGTGCTGAGCAGAAGTGAGGAAGGATGTGGACATACTGAGGACGGGAGTAGAGCGTCAAGTTGTCCACGAGCACAGAGGCATTTGGATAGTAGAGTTAAGTTGTTTGAGATGTCAGGAGTTGACATGTTTCACAGAAAACGCGGAGGAGAGATAGTGAAGAAGAGTAATAGCCAAGAAAATGGAGGAAGAAGAGACAGTATGTGTGGAGAGATGCTTAAGAGCACTCTAGGAGAGGTAAAGCTACATGTACGGTCGAGTGCTGTTGGATGTAGTACAGGACTCGGAGAAACTGTTAGAGAACAAAGAAGAGTTGAAGGAGAAGAAATGGAGTTGTGTAGAGACGAGAAGTGTGAGAAGAGGAGGATGATACAGGCATGGAGGAGTAGAAGAAAGCCGAGGACTCGATGGAAGTCAAACAGGATGAGGTCTCGGATAAATGAGGAGACGAAAGGGAGGGTCGTCGGTGAAGACGAGGGAGTGAAGTATGATGGCAGGAGACGAAAGTATAATGGCAGTATATGGAAGTGTGAAGACGGCAGAGGAGGTACAGACAGTAGATGTCTGACTCTGGACGTGAAGAGAAGAAGACAAGGAAACGGAGGGTGGAAACAATAAGTAGAGTTGACCGATGGAGTGCGGGCGTCCAAGGAGGACAGCCTAGCCAAGAGGTGTCAGAGAAGTCAAATCGTTTGTGAGAAGATCATGTTTCTGGCGAGTTGTGAGCCAGATGTTACCAGGTGCAACGAAGTAGTTGTATACTTATAAAGGAGTACGTAAGCAGATCAACCGGTCGAACCAATTGGTTGGAGAACGAGACAGTGTGGTGGCGGACGTATTATCCCGAGCTTTGCCACTGGAATAACTCTCAAAAATAAGGGGAGGGGAGTGTTATGATCTCAGCCTGCAGGAGAAACGAGTCTCCCCCTTGAGAGTTATTCAGCAAGCCTGACCTAACTGGAAGGTGCAGGAATTATAGAGGCGATAACACAGATGTAAAATAGTTTGTTGAATTTATATAAAAGTTTGAGATTATGGGCATTGAACTAGAAAACAGATAAATGACTGTTTAGGAGATGTGGACAAGTTACTGGAGGTGTGAGGCTCGCTTTGGGAGAGCCTTGACCTCACTTGAGGCCAGACATTGCAGGGGAGAAGCCGCGCTTTGACGAGCTCCCGCCAGGAGGGAACCCCTAGTGATATTATCTCCAAGAGAAGAGAAGGTGCAGACGTTCCAGCTGTTGAATCGAGCTGAAGACGTTGCGGTCTCAAGTCCTGGACGGCGAGGAGAGAGTATTAAGCCGCCCAGTGACAGTTTTGTGGGCTGTGACAAGCGCCCTGGTCAGACGTTGTCAGAGGGAGAAGCGCCCTCGACCAGATAATCTGTGGTAAGCCCGATTTAAGCCAGTTCATAGTGTTTGCTTGTAGTTGGTCGTGTGCCCAGCGACAGTAGCAATGTTTATTTTCAAGTTAGAAATGTTTTGGTAGGCAGAGAGCCTAAAATAAGAGTGAAGTGGGAGGAGCGCGGAGCGACATCCGTCTTCTCTGAGCGCTGGCGGGCAACTGAAGGAGCCCGGCTCCTGAGGGAGGAGGCCCCTCCCAGCGTGAGTGAGGCTCGCCCAGCGAGGTGGCGCATGGACTCGCCCACGGGGGAGTCCACTCTCATTAAATGTAGAAGACAGATAGAGGTTGGAGACAAAGATGTTGTGTGATTAATTTTGTTTATGTGTTAAAAAGGGAAACAATTTATTGGAGTGCAAATGGGTTGCAGGTTTGTCTTTGGGGAAGAAGTTGCTGAGGACTTCGAAGCCAGCACAGAGGGAGTGGTTGATGAGACTCCAAGGCAGGGAAGGAGAGGACCTCGAGCTGTGAGGAGAAGCAGTGAGGAGGAGTGTCACGTGCTTCTGCAGAGGTGGTGAAGTGCCACAGTTATTCGAGGAAACTTTATGGTGCAGCAGCCAGGAGAGCTGTGGATGATCCTAATAGGAGTAGGGAAGCACCATAGTTGTTCAAGGAATCTTCATGGTAGCAGCCTGGAGGAGCTGCAGAGGATCCTGGTGTTTAAGCCCTGAGGAACCTGAAGTTGTCAGGGTAGTGAAATAGTTCTAAATGATCACTTGTATGGAGGTGAGAGTGTTTGTCATTAGCGTGAACGACGCAGTGAGAGGTGAGTGATCGTTTGCCATTTATGTGCCAAGAAGTGTATATTGAAGTTTGAGTTACAGACGTAGGCAGGAGTACCTACAGATATATATGTATTCTAAGACTGATAGAATGGTCGATTGATTCGTTGTGTGGCACGGATCATTTATACTGATATATATATGTATGTTATTGCATTCAAATTCTGATTTGCCTTATATGTGTTTATAGGTATATATATATGTATACATTCTGTTGATGGTAGTGTAACATTATATTGTAAGACTTAATCTACTTGAGGAGGTTGATAACATTAGATAATACCAAGAGATAGGATACCACTTAGCAAGCTGAGGATAGAGTTCTAATGGTGTTGGAGTGCAACCTGATTATAATAGTACAGAGTATAGGATTCATCATTATTATTATATGTATGCGTGTATTGTTAGGTACTTCGTCCAGTAAATGTACCCAAATTTGCTGGTGTTTGCACTTGTCCCAGTGAGGCTTCCCAGGAAATAGTAAAGAGAGAGAGAGAGAGAGAGAGCAAGAAACAGGAACCACTGCTGTGGACAGGGTAAGACAGAAGTCTAGTAAGACAAAGGGGATTGAGGAGGTCATATTCCATAAGGAGAGAGTGGGGAGTCACAGCGGCTCGAGTGGGTGTGTGCACATGACAACAAGGCTGCGTGTTGGAGCCGCATCCCCTAAACATGTGACGTTGAGCCCCTCTCCAAGAACCAGAAGTGCCTAGTGTGATCTCCTAGTGAAATATGAGCATTTGTCGAGTTGTGGGTTGGGTGGTCTGTCAGCGGTAACACCACCAAATCCACCACCGCAACAATAGCCAATGACTGAGCCTGTACCAGCCATTGGAGTTAGAATATCCTGTGCACTCAAAGCTGAAACAACAATCTGATATACGCTCTGTTTATTAGTGGATGTTCCCAGCCAGCGCTTTATTCTCAGCACCTGTTAATTCATTTCTTGTCTTTATTCATTTTAGAGTAACGTCACCACTGTCTTATTTTATGTTATTTTTTACTTTATAATCTTGTTTGTTTGCACTGTACATAGCCAAGGGATTATCTTTGTTCATTGTTGTTTTGAAGTTAAATTAAAGTTTCATTGTTCATACTATTTGTTTTGCGTGTTTTCCCTTACTTTTCCACAGAAGGCAACAGCCAAGCAGTCAACTTTTTTTTTGTAAATGTGATTGGCATTGACACCAGCCATTAGGTGGACTGCCAAACACCTACACTTCTTTTTTCCATTACATTTAATGGGGGCCTGTCTGGGAGCCTCACTCAGGTACTAGTGCTAGAACATCAATTTGTGGTAAGTGTACTTGGCTTTGATACAGTTGCTTTTCAATATTTTCATTACTTTTAATATTTATATGGTGCTGTGTATTTTGTGCATTCCGAGGGTAACATATTGTGAGTGTTGGATAACTGTGGATTATGTAGTGACTAGTGGCAATAGTCATTTTCTTAATTGGTCGTCCATCCCTCAGTGTTATTTCTTGTGTATTCCACCTTTTTTGTCCCTAGGATATTTCTCAAATTCAGACAGATCATCATTTTGGTACCCTGGTACTTTGATTTGTCTTCGGGCCAAGCACCCTATCTTCTGCAATCTGACCAAAGGAGGATACAGAGGGCCATAGTTCCTCTAGCACGGACTACGCTGTTGAGTTGGGACCTCAACAGCAGTTCTCGTCACCAGTTGACACTCGCACCCCTACAAGTCAGTCAGAGATGATGATATTTACTCAGGTAGGGAATTAGCTTTCTTTTTTCATAACACGAAGAACGCTAATTCTGTAAGTATCATATAATTAAGTAAGAAACTCCTTGTTTATGTCCTATAGAGACCTCGGCAAAGTATCTCTACATTCTTGGACTACCTTATTCACTTTTGAAACAATTAAAAGTGTCATTTATTTTAAAAACTATCGGTTTCATATATTTAGTAGGATTTTCTTGCTCTTATTCTCTTATATTGAGTACAGGGTACAAGATTTCCTGCGATTTTGATTGACTAATCATTTACCATCTAATATTAACGTTAATTGTTAACGATTAAATTTCCACAGGATAGTTACCAGTTGCCACGTCATCCTGTTACTGACACTTATAATATCACAGGTATGTTCGTTGTACATTTATTTGCTATCTCAACATGTTTCGTCTCCCAGTATTTCGTAATGATCCAGCAAGTGAAGTAGGGAACTTAATTCGTGCCAAGAGGACCGAATTACAAACTCTAGCACACTAGTATCAACTATATGTTCCCCATGGAGCCAACAAAAATGACTTGCACAATATTATCCTGGATCACCTCTTAGATGAAAGAATTATAGACTCTGATGCTCACGATAACTATTCTATTGCAGATAAACATGCTCTGGCAACTATGAAGTTAAAGCTCGAACAAGCTAAAATCGAGCGTGAAAAAAAGAAAGAAGAGGCTGCCCTAAAGAAAGAAGAACAGGAACGAGAGGCTGCCCTACACCGTGAGCGTGAGAGGGAACAGCTTGAAGCAAGAAAACGTCACCTGGAGATGCAATGAGAGCACGATAAGAAGCAAGCTGATAGTGTTTTAGAATATCGTCGACAAGAACTCACCTTGGAAACTACATGCCACACTCAGCGCCAACAAGCTACAGCTAGTCTCCCAGTAAGCTTCAATGGCTCCCATGCAAGGAAGTTAATGCCACCATTCGTTGAGACAGAGATATATGTGTTTTTTACTACTTTTGAGGCCCTAGCTAAAAATCTTAGCTGGCCTGAAGATCAATGGTCTACCATTCTCAGAGTGCATCTCACAGGTAGAGCTGCGATTACTCTCAGTACCTTAGCGTCTGAGAATGACTACCAGACCCTGAAGCAAGCAGCCTTAGACGCCTACCTTCTCTCCACCAAAAGCTACAGACGAAAATTCCGTGACTATCTAAAGGCAAGTACCACCACCTTTTTAGGATTTGCCAATACAAAGAAAAGATATTTCATGAAATGGCTAGGAGCAGCACATGTCTCTACATTTTCAGAACTCGTTAATTATTAACCTCATTCTAGTTGAGGAAATCTTTAGACGTGCTCCCCCTTCCACCTGTTTATATTTAGCAGACAAAGAAGAAACCGACAACATCAGATGTGCGAAGTCGGCTGACGCCTACAGCCTTATACACCGACTAACACCTGACCCACCTTCCAGTAAGAAGTCGTGGTATAGTTATGACAAAGTGAGTACCGTTCAGGCGAGCTCTCAATTATATTGTAAGTATTGCAAGCTCTATGGACATACCATAGATAAATGTGGAAAAGCTCAATACAAAGGCTATAGTGAAACTCCTAAACCCAAACCGACTCCTCCTAAGTCCGGTAAGCCTGTGATGAATGTTGGTGTTCTTGTTAATGATCTTTTTCTCTCTTCAGCAAACACCTGTATCCTGGAACTGTCTCTGCCAACAATACAGATTCGGAGGGACATTTCAAATTGAAGATCTTGAGGGACACAGCGGCTTTTCAGTCAATAATATTGAAATCGGCTATGCCTAACATCACCTACACTGGGGAAACCGTCCTTATCACTGACCTCACTGCTACCACTCCGTATCCACTCGCCAGAGTCCGCCTGGATTGTCCTTTCGTGACCGGTGAAGTCCAAGTCGCCATCAGGGAAAAGCCTTTTCCCATGTCAGGGGTACAACTTCTCATTGCAATAACTTGGCCGAAGATCTGCAACCTTCCAACCTGATCATCATGGACAAACCCCAGGTATGTGACTGTAGTGGACAACCCCATCTTAAAGTATGTTCCAGCAGAGGTCCAAGAAAGTGATGAAGTTTCTCCTCCGGTTTTGGTGACCACCCATGTGCAAGCTGCACGCCTTCAACCAGCTGACTCTACTGCTACCGCTGTCCCTCAAGACCCTCAGAATCTACCACCGAATCTTACTATGTTGGAGTTCCGTAAGTTACAGAGGGAGGATCTTTCATTAACACCATTATTCTTCCAGGCTGAGACTCAAACTGACAATATCCCTGGGTTCTTCCTAGAGAATCAGTTGCTCTACCGCAGGTACAGACCCAGTAAGCTGACGGAGGATGACGATTGGGTTAATGTCGACCAACTAGTAGTTCTCACCAGCCTACGGCCCGATATTCTACACCTGACCCACGGAGCACTTTCTCACTATGGTTTTAACAAAACCTATCACGGAATCAGACAAGACTACTACTGCCAGGTATGGTTAAAGATGTCAAAAGTTACGTACAACAATGTCATATATGTCAGATGGCAGGGAAACCTAACATCCCGATTCCCAAGGCTCCTTTAATTCCTATCCCGGTGCCTGCGGAACCTTTCCACAGACTGTGTTGGTCCTTTACCTCGGACCAGTTCTGGCAACACTTACATACTAACCATCCTGTGTCCAACCACCAGATTCCCCATAGCAGTTCCTGTAAAGAACATTACGGCTGCTACGGTGGTGAAACAACTATTGAAGATATTTGCCCAATACGGATTTCCTCGGGAGATTCAAAGTGACTGTGGCACCAACTTCTCCAGTGATCTCTTCAAGAAGACACTGGAAGAATTCCACATCACTCAGGTAGTGTCCAGCCCCTATCATCCTGCTTCACAGGTTTCTCTTGAACGTTGTCACCAAACAACTCCTAAAGAAATTTTGCAATGAAACCATGAAAGACTGGGATAAACAACTTGACATCATCATGTGCATTTTCAGAAGTCCCCCAAATGAGTCTCTAGGAGTATCTCCTTATGAGATGCTCCACGGACGTAAGTGCTGTACTCCTCTTAAAGCTTTTAAAGATTCTCTACGTAATGCCACCTTCAGTGACCCTCAGAATGTGCCCCAGTTTCTTCAAAACTTAAAGCACATTCTAGAGAGAGTACGTAAATTTGCTAATGACAATCTATTTAAAGCTCAAGATAGGATGAAGACTCATTTTGACCAATGCAGTAAAGTCAGGAAATTTAAAACAGGAGACTTCGTGTTGGCACATTTTCCGATCCCTGGTTCTCCATTGCAAAATAAGTTTTCAGGACCCTACCACATCAAGGAGTGCAGAAACAACCACAACTATGTTCTTGAGACTCCAGATAGGCGGCGGAGGACCCAGTTGTGCCACGTCAATCTTCTAAAGGAGTATAAAAGTATTCCCCCCACTGTGCTAATATCACTTTCCACTTTCAAAGATCCATACCTCCACAGTGAGACCTTCCCTGCTTCTCCTCTGGAAAGCACTGACTCTGAGTCAGTGCCTTCCAACTCAGAAATCCTTAATGATCTTTCTACCTATTTACATGACATTGTTGTTGTTAAAGATTCGCTACCTGGTTACATGACAGTAATAGTGCTCCTCTCATCAAAGTTCTTCATGAACATCAGAAGTTGTTCAGCGATGATCTCCAGGAGTGTAATGTGGTTCAGCACAACATCCAGCTGCTTCCTGCTACCCGGCCGATTCGTCAACCCTTCTACCATATCAGCCCGTACAAAAAGGAAGTTATGCGTGCTGAAGTACAATACCTTCTGGATCATGGGCTGGCCACCCCTTGTGAGTCCCCTTGGGCCTCACCCTGCATCTTGGTGCCGAAACCGCACGGTAAAGTACGCCTTTGTACCGATTATAGGAAACTGAACCTTGTGACCGTCAAGGATGCTTATCCTTTACCATGTATAGATGATATCCTTGACGCAATAGGTAATGCCAAATATTTATCCCAAATTGATTTGTTAAAGGGCTATTACCAAATCAGCCTGACAGAGAGAGCTATGGAAATATCTGCCTTCACCACTCCTTTTGGCCTATACAGATATGAACGCCTTCCTTTTAGACTGTGTAACGCCCCGGCCACCTTCCAGAGAACTGTCAACCACGTCATCTATGGCCTAGATCACACCTACGCCTATTTGGACGACATCGTTGTGGCAACCAACACGTGGAGAGAACATCTGCTCCAGCTGCAACGATTGTTCTCCAAGCTTCTGACAGCTGGCCTGACCATCAACTTGTGCAAGTCCACCTTTGCCATAGGTAAAGTGTGTTATCTGTGTCATGTTATAGGGAGTGTCAGCATAGCTCCTTTAACAATTCACAGTGAAGCCATTCAGCATTACCCACAACCTACGACCAGGAAGCAGCTCCTGCGCTTCCTTGGACTTGCATCTTACTATCGTAGGTTTGTGAAGAATATTAGTACGGTAGCGACACCATTGACCAATCTGACCAGCCCCAAGCAACAGTATCATTGGACCATTCAACAGACCGTTGCCTTTGAACAACTTAAATCTCTGCTATGTTCTGATCCCATTCTCGCCTCTCCAGTTATCACGAAGCTCTTCATCATCAATGTCGACGCCAGTGGTACCGGCATCGGGGGCGACCTAATGCAACAACGAGGCGAGGAGGTTCTTCCTGTCAGCTACTACAACTACAAGTTGAAGCCCCATCAAAAGAACTACAGTACTATAGAAATGGAACTGCTCTCCATCGTCCTGAATCTGCAACAATTCGAACCTTACCTACAGGGGAATTGGTCTATTACCATCTACTTGGACCACAATCCCCTGCGGTTCCTACAACAGGCCCAATTCAGCAATCAACGTCTTCTACGCTGGGGTCTGTACTTGCAGAATTTTAATCTGGAGATCTTCTATATCAAAGATTCGGACAACATCATAGCCGACGCCCTCTCCAGAGTCTACGAGGTAGAGACAGCTACTCCTACCTCTAGACCAGCTACTGAAGTAACTTAACCCGTAAGAGCAGGCTTTGGGGGAGAGCTGTTATGATAATCTTCTTCAAGAGAGATTTGGCCTGCTCTTTCCTATCATCACGTTACTTCAGTACATCTACAACATCAAGATACTACAAGCAAGTGTAGTATGTATTGAGTGAAATACGTTTCTGGCAAGCGGATACGAATCAGACACTTGCTCTCCACCTCCCCCCTCCATCGTCGTCGATCACCAAACCACCACTTCCAGCCAGCCCGCTTCTGATTGGTGAATCGACGTCTGCACCACTGCACCTCTGCACTTCAGCGCCTCCTACATAGCCAATGACTGAGCCTGTACCAGCCGTTGGAGTTAGAATATCCTGTGCTCTCAAAGCTGAAACAACCATCTGATATACGCTCTGTTTATTAGTGGATGTTCCCAGCCAGCGCTTAATTCTCAGCACCTGTTAATTCATTTCTTGTCTTTATTCTTTTTAGAGTAACGTCACCACTGTCTTATTCTATGATATTTTTTTACTTTATAATCTTGTTTGTTTGCACTGTACATAGACCAGGGATTATCTTTGTTCATTGTTGTTTTCAAGTTAAATTAAAGTTTCATTGTTCATACTATTTGTTTTGCGTGTTTTCCCTTACTTTACCACAGAAGGCAATAGCCAAGCAGTCAACTTTTTTTTGTAAATGTGATTGACATTGACACCAGCCATTAGGAGAACTGCCGAACACCTACACTCTTTTTTTCCATCACAACAGCGATATGGGTTGGGTGGCCAACAGTGGAGTATGACTGGAAGACAGCCATATGGGTTGGGAGGCCAACAGTGGAGTATGACTGGAAGACAGCGATATGGGTAGGGAGGCCAACAGAAGAGAAACTCAAAGATTTTGAATGATTATGATGGAAAATTACCAGATGAACCATTATCTGAAGAAGGTAAATAATCTGTGTGGAAGGAGATTATTTAATCATTTCAAATGTCAAAGAAGTATTAGGGGGAAACGAAGACAATTAGCGAATGAAGGTGATTAATTAACTGGTGGTGACAAGACAGCGCTGACACGACCCATGGTCAAGAACAATCACACAACGGGGAGTTGAACACAGTGAGAGTGTGTGAGAGCGACCTATGGACGGGCTACCCAACCCGCCCTCCTAATACAGCATCGCATTTTGACACATTCTCTTCCTAAGAGTAAATATTGTCGTACTAGAAAATGGTAGTGGCTCTCGAAATTGACGTACTGTCCCGTTTTCTGTTTTGGTTCCTCTGGTAGGTTGTGATAAGGGCACTTTAGTACGACAGTTTCTTGACGTTGGGAAACCTTAGGAGGACGGTCTGGGTTACTAACCAGCAGGTCTTGTGTTATAGTAAGCTGCAGAACCTAAATGTTGAATACTGTTATATCTGCATCATCGAGAATTACCCAGTTGGTGCTTTTCCTGATTAGGTAGTTTTTTCTATTTTGAAAGTGTGGCGGCGGGTCGCAGGTATTTTGAGAATTTGAAAATAAGGCCGTGAGGCATCCACCTTAACGAGCAGGCAGGAGTGATCTGGCCAACAAGCGTCCATTACCCTATCCAAATTGGACATGGAATAAATAGTTCACTAACCTTTGGCAAAATAAAAACAGCAATGAAGGGTAACATTAAATTTGTGTACACGAAGACTGATTTACCAATACTGGGGGTAAAGTTTCTAGAATCGATCGCACGAAGACAATTATATACAATTGTAATAATGGAGACGAAATTGGAAAGTATTGTAGGAAATGGACTCTTGGCAGAAGGATATATGATATAACAATAGTAAGTAAGAGTGTAGACTGTGTTGCCCTTCGCTGCCACTGCTGGAGCTTCGACCAAGACCAGTTTTCAGTGGGAACCGCTCAGCGAACTGAGTGCATCAGCCAAACTTAGAGCAGCAACAGTGGGTGACAGGATGATATTGGAAGCATTGACTTATAATTCACTACCAAATAATAGAAGGCTTCAGGAAGAATGTGACAAATGCAACGAGACATGTCTACAGGTAATGGAAAAAGTAGCTACAGTTGAAAGAGGAAAAAGGGCATAGAATCTAATGCTTCAGGATTTTAATCACAGGGACTAGAATGGGCAGATACGATCCCCCTCTCTGGAGTGATTATATGTGACGAGCACAGGTGGTAGACCTCGGACAGAGAATTCTTGAAGCAATATATTCCTGAACAGCAAGAGTAGAGGTATGGAACCCACCAGCAAGGCTAGACCATAAGCTTACCCATAGTGAGGCAGATTCAAATTCAAATTCTTTATTAATCTTTACATAGAAAATACATATGTACAAAAGTACATACATAGTTGATTTACAAACATAAAGTTGGATTTATAGATAGAGCTAGTACATACAATATCTTAAGTCACTAATACGCATAGCATTTCAGACAAACGAAATATAGTTATTTATAGATAAGTTAATATATAAGATAAGATATATATAGATAGTTAAGTTATATATAGATATAGTTAACATAGAGCAAAAGAAGCCTCAGGGGCTAATAACAACTCAGTTATCGTGCTTCAATACATAATGGATATAAAGGAGTTGGATTGACCAAGAAAATGTGTTTAGCCCTTAAATTGGGCATCGCATCATATGAAGCTTTGCCCGACTTGCAGTAAATTGCGCATCGCATCATATGATGCTTTGGACTACCACGCACAATTTGAAAGTCCCGCAAGGTATAGGAGGTCCCCATACGCTACCCAGGGGCTATAGTAAACAGCCGCCATTTTGAAAAAAAAAAACCAGCTCACGCTACTATCACGTGGGAGGCCTCAGTTACCCAGCAGCCACCATGTCGAGTGCATGGCCGAACGCTTCCTGGACACGCCCCACGCAATCACTCACCCAAGAGCAAATAACCAGTGATTTTTTTTGGGAGATATATACAAGAGTTGTTACATTCTTGTACAGCCACTAGTACGCGTAGCTTTTCGGGCAGGTCCCTGGAATACGATCCCCCGCCGCGATGAATCGTTTTTTCATCCAAGTACACATTTTACTGTTGCGTTAAACAGAGGCTACAGTTAAGGATTTGCGCCCAGTAAATCCTCCCTGGCCAGGATATGAACCCATGACATAGCGCTCGCGGAACGCCAGGCGAGTGTCTTACCACTACACCACGGAGACTGTAAATTATTATTATATAGAATTATTTTCCGATGGTGAGGACAGTGACTTTGATGACTCTGATATAAAGACTACACACAATTGACTGATGAAGATAGCACGGGACAGTGAAAATGAGATACAGCCGCCTCCCATGGCGAGGCCTATACGCTCACCCAGGCCATCTCACCCAGTGTCTTTCTCAATTCACCTTCGACCACACAGTTCATGTGCTTATTTAGAGTCTGAGGATATGTTCGGTGACGAGTCAGAGGAAGCTGACTCTTTTTCTGGTTTTAGTGAAGTGGAATCAGAACATAGCGTTACCGAGCTTGGTGCCAGTACCAGTGGTGTTACTGGGCGAGATTTTGTCGCGTCAGCATCGTCTCGCCCAGCCAAGCGCCACCGCATGGAACAACATGAGGCACCAAGAGCCTCATGTTCACGTGCTTCTACCTCACGTGCACGTAGCGGCCGTACTGTGCGGAGGCGGGCTTCAGCTCCTGGTCCACTGGGTGCATCGCTTCCTCGCCGTAGTGCCCCTGTTGCACCCCTTGCGTCTCGCAGGACACCAGGTGTACTAGTGTGGAGTGATGGTGCTGATTTTATTCCCCGAATTCCTGCCTTTGACAATAAAGACTTTGGGATTACAAAGCTTTTCCCTGATAATGGAGAGGATATTGAGTGAATGTGATTATTTTACAGCATTCTATGATGAGCCGAATATATTGTACACTAAACGAACCTTCATGCGGCTCATCTCATTAGAAGAGAGATAACAAAATTTTCCCGATTTGCAACGTTGGAAAAACACCAATGTATCATAATGACATAATATCATCGTGGCTGCTGAAGGACGCTCCAGAACTACTTCATCACCTGCTAATTATGATTTTCAATGAAACACTTGAGCAAGGAACAGAACTGTGGAAAACATCAAACATAATCCATATATTCTTATGTTAAAAAGATGGGACAGACAGGTGTCACTAAATTACAGATCAATGTCACTGGCAAGTATTAAGTGTAAAATGCTGGTGAAAGCAATCAGGTTGATAATAATAAAACACCTGGAATGGAAGGGAACTACCAGGAGAAAGAAGCTATACCTGGAATGTATACACTTTGTAAGGTACGACCAACATGGAATTAAAGAGAGATATAATGGACAAATGGGGGGAACCTTTGACAAGCCGCTGGCTTCATTTCCTCATAGAGGCCACTGGAGTGTTTGTGGCCCTTTGATAAATTCAGATAAAAGGGGAAGTCTTGCCTTGCAAACTTCATCGAGTTCTACGTCAAGGTCACTAAAATATGACTGGAAAAAGGAGGTTGTGTATACTGAATTTTCTATGATTATCGAAAGGTATTTGACACTGTTCCTCTTGAAAGGCTGATGAAGAAGATGGTAATAACGCAGTGGGATAACAGTACGGACACTGAACTATCTGAAGAACGGCAAACAAAGAGTTACAGACAGAGAGAAGGAAGGTATCGATATGGAGAAATATAATGAGTGGGGTTCCCCAAGGATCAGTCCTTGGACCACCTCTGTTCTTATATATGTGAGCGACCTACACGAGAGAGCGAGCTCCTACATGTCAAACTTTGCAGACAACAAAACGCTATTTAGTTATGTACTGACCGAGGAGTAGTGCACAATGTTACACGGGGAGTTTAACAACCTCCAGGAAAGGACGGTCAAGTTAATTCCCAACAATTATATTGTAATGAAGATGGGAAAAGATAAAACAGGAGACCTGGATGCATCTATACAATAGGAGGCAAGTTAACTACACTAACGCACATAAACAGGGTAACAAAGTTAGAATTCTGGATGCTGACATTAGAACGTCGTTTATAAATCTAAATTAGGACTCTGGGTTAAGGCACTCTACATAACTTATAACTGACCAGTCCTGGAACATGTAGCGCTGCCTTCATTCTTCATTCTGCCTTATGATGCATAAAACCCTAATTAAGAGAATACAACAGTTTGCTTCATTATTGATGTCAGAACTATGGATATTAAGCTAAGAGAATAAGTTAAGGGAATTGGACCTCACTGCCCTACTGGAGAGAAAAGGCAAAGAAGACATGATCACAACATGATCTTCCCTTCTGTAACGGAAGGGAAGATCATGAAGGGAAGGGAAGGGAAGGGAAGACACAAGTTTGACAAGGATCGCAGTCTATTTTAACTGAGAGAGAGCAGAACAAGAAGGCAACAATCGAGGCTGGAAAGACAAATGATTTGAAGAAAAATAAGAGAATAATATTCATACCCTGTTTGGGGGATCGAGAAGTAAAATGCACAGAAAAAAGAAGTTGTGGAAGCCACCTCCTTCCGCAACTTTAAGACCATACTTGATAAGGAATTAAAACGTCAGATATAATGCAACAGGAATAAGTTTAATAGGTAAAATATAAAAAGTTAGACGTCACAAACACACTCGTCTGGCGTCATTCTGAGTAGGATTCACTGGGCATCAATCCTTTGCTCTAAGACTCTCATAACAGAAGAAATGGTTCTAATCCGACTGGTGATTCGTGTCCTAGGAAAACCTTTAAAGAAATTGATTATCATGAGCTATAGAAAGGGAAAGCTCTCAGTCTGTTAAGTGAAGTCAGAAATCGTGTACCGACCTGTGTAAAAACAAAAGAAAGCGAGAAATTTTATTAATTTGGAAATGTGTCTAAGGAATGGTATACAGCAGTTTCGTACATACAAATTGGATCAATTTGCTGCAATGGATTCCCAGTAATAGGGCTCTCGAGGTTGGTAGGTAATGAGGATGCTTCTGGAACGGGTTTGAATTACCTTAATTATGCTAAGAACTACATATCTCCCTCTCCCTTCCTCCTTCTCTCTCTCTCTCTCTCTCTCTCTCTCTCTCTCTCTCTCTCTCTCTCTCTCTCTCTCTCTCTCTCTCTTAACATTAGTTATTTAGTTTCATGTTTATTAGAGGGGTCCCAAGGTCCCGGTAGTACAGTGGGGTTCGTTCTTGCTTCCAGCAATCGATGATTCCGAGTTCGAGTCCCGGGTGAAACAGAAACAGTTGGGTGTTTTCCTTTCACCTAATGCTTCTGTCCACCTGGCAGTAAACAGGTTCCCAGGAGTTTGATTGTTGTGAGTTAGCATCTCGGGAAGGGTCAGTAATTCGATCCTGAGGGTGGGAAAGGGGGGAGGATTGACCTCGATATAAATATAACATGGCTTATACCAGCTGTAAGAGGATGAGCTAGGAGCCAGCTGTAAGAGTATGACCCAGGAGCCAGCTGGAAGATGATGAACCAGGATTCTGCTATAAGAGGATAAACCATGAGCCTGTGGTAAGAGGATGAACCAGGAGCCAGCTGTCAGAGGATTAACCAGGAGTCAGCTGTAAGAGGATGATCCAGGAGCCTGCTCTATGAGGATGAACCAGGAGCCAGCTGTAAGAGGATGATCCAGGAGCCTGCTCTATGAGGATGAACCAGGAGTCAGCTGTAAGAGGATGATCCAGGAGCCAGCTGTATGAGGATGAACCAGGAGTCAGCTGTAAAAGGATAAATCAGGAGAAACTGTAAGAGGATGTACCAGCAGTCAGCTGTAAGAGGATGAACCATGAGCCAGCTGCAAGAGTATGAACCACGAGCTTACTATAAGAGGATGAACCAGAAGCCAGCTGTAAGAGGATGAACCAGGAGCCAGCTGTAAGAGGATGAACAGGAGCCAGCTGTAAGAGGATGAACCTGGAGCCAGCTGTAAGAGGAAGAACCGGCAGCCAGTTGTAGGAAGATGAACCCAAAGTCAGCTGTAAGAGGAGAAACCGGGAGCCTGCTGTAAGAGGATGAACCAGAAGCCAGCTGTAAGAGGATGAACCAGGACCCAGCTATAAGAGGATGAACCAGGAGCCAGCTGTAACAGAGTGAACCAGGAGCATGTTGCAAGAGGATGAACCAGGAGGCTGCTGTAAGAGGATAAGCCAACAGCCAGCTGTTAAAGGATGAACCAGGAGCAAGCTGTTAAAGGATGAACCAGGAGCAAGCTGTTAAAGGATGAACCAGGAGCAAGCTGTTAAAGGATGAACCAGGAGCAAGCTGTTAAAGGATGAACCAAAGCAAGCTGTAGGAGGATGAATCTGGAGCCTGCTGTAAAGGAAGAACCAAGAGGCAGCTGCATGAGGATGAACAGGAGCCAGCTGTAAGTAGATGAACCATGAACCAGCTGTACGGGGATGAACAAGGAGTCAGCTGTAAGAGGATGAATCAGGAGTCAGCTTTAAGAGGATGAACCAGGAGTCTGCTGTAGGAAGATGAACCATGACCCAGCTGTATGTG
>WNGS01167104.1:8659698-8672366 GCA_020271785.1 Procambarus virginalis | reverse complement strand
CTCCACCACCAACACCACGACCACCAACAGCACCACCAGCACTCCACCCCCGCAACTATCACTTCACCATTACGAACATCCACCACCAAATATTTATTGTTGGTGGTGGTGGTAGTGGAAATTTAAAATGTAATGAAATTTGGAAATTAACCAAATTTCAGCAACATGAATTTTTTTTTTAGATTTCGTGTTGCTGCAATGTTATTAAAAAGGAAGTACAAACACAACTTTTACACAATGATAGTTATAAAAAAGACCAATATCCACTGTCAGATATTCTCGACCTTAACGGTTCATCATAAATTTAAATCTAATTTAACACAGCTAAATAATAAAGAGTAATTTCAATATATCTTGACAAAAAATAATTAGATATTGAATGAATATTTTTAAGACAGCTTCGAAACAACATTTATAATTAACATCCTTTAATGTGACTTAAAAGACGTATATTCAATATTATAACAAGAAAAGAAAATTGGCAAAATGTTAGAGAGAAAATAGTGTTATAAAAACCAATATAAACAAAATTAAATATAAAACAATATTTATAAATTTAGTGGTTTAAATGAAACATGAATATACGTTTACTGTTCTCACGAAATTGACATGATCACACCCTTGCTGCAACGTTGGCGATCACATTAACAACTTCTGCACCTGCCTTACACACGACGACATGACGACGTTGCTGCAACTTTCGAATAAAGTGGAACACCTAACAAGTGGTAACAACTATTTAGCAAATTGTAAAAACTTTCTAACACCTCATAAATTTTTTATAACAAAATGTAACAACTTTGTAACAAGGAAACAAAAGGGACTGTTACATTGTGTTTTTTTCAGGAAGGTGCTTGCAAGCTGGAGTAATTTATATTGTTACACTCCTGAGTACTATCTATCGTTACTCTCTGGGGTAATATCTATCGTTACTCTCTGGGGTAATATCTATCGTTACTCTCTGGGGTAATATCTATCGTTACTCTCTGGGGTAATATCTATCGTTACCGTCTGCGGTAACATATATTCCAACACTTTGTGGAAATATAAATCAATATGACTTGAGGTATATATTACATCTATTGCTTCACTTTGTGGTAAATTCTGTCCAATACACTGAGGTAATGAAAATTACTACACACTGAGATAAAGTATATGACAACCCATCCTCCTGTTTAGATACAAATATTAATTAAATGAAAATTAGATAGTGGTATTTGGTACTATTCACTTTATAGAGTCCGAAAAAAACTAAAGCTAAAACACAAACTTATATATTCAGTGGCCTAGTATAGCATAGATTTAATATATTGTGCTTCAGATAGCCTGTATTATGCCTAGAAAGATAGGTTGGGTTAGTTAAGATTTTCTGTGCAACATAATTACACAATCTTTACAGGTTTGTCAAAATTCAATAGTATCGATTTAACCTATTTTATAACAATATGTGTACGATGGTCCTCATTGTTACTACAAGTGCTACCTAAACAGGCGGCTGTGCTGTATATTACTACACACTGAGGTAATACATATTACTTCACACTGAGGTAATACATATTACTTCACACTGAGGTAATACATGTTGCTTCACACTGAGGTAATACATATTGCTTCACTCTGAGGTAATACATATTGCTTCACACTGAGGTAATACATATTGCTACACTCTGAGGTAATACATATTGCTACACTCTGAGGTAATACATATTGCTATACACTGAGGTAATACATATTGCTTCACTCTGAGGTAATACATGTTGCTTCACACTGAGGTAATACATATTGCTACACTCTGAGGTAATACATATTGCTACACTCTGAGGTAATACATATTGCTTCACACTGAGGTAATACATATTGCTTCACTCTGAGGTAATACATGTTGCTTCACACTGAGGTAATACATATTGCTACACTCTGAGGTAATACATATTGCTACACTCTGAGGTAATACATATTGCTACACACTGAGGTAATACATATTGCTACACTCTGAGGTAATACATATTGCTACACTCTGAGGTAATACATATTGCTTCACACTGAGGTAATACATATTGCTACACTCTGAGGTAATACATATTGCTTCACTCTGAGGTAATACATATTGCTTCACACTGAGGTAATACATATTGCTTCACACTGAGGTAATACATATTGCTTCACACTGAGGTAATACATATTGCTTCACACTGAGGTAATACATATTGCTTCACACTGAGGTAATACATATTGCTTCACACTGAGGTAATACATATTGCTACACTCTGAGGTAATACATATTGCTTCACACTGAGGTAATACATATTGCTACACTCTGAGGTAATACATATTAGTACACACTGAGGTAATACATATTGCTACACTCTGAGGTAATACATATTAGTACACACTGAGGTAATACATATTGCTACACTCTGAGGTAATACATATAAGTACACACATATTGCTACATAATAATACATAGTAATACATATTGCTACACTCTGAGGTAATACATATAAGTACACACTGAGGTATTACATATTGCTACACTCTGAGGTAATACATATAAGTACACACTGAGGTATTACATATTGCTACACTCTGAGGTAATACATATAAGTACACACATATTGCTACATAATAATACATAGTAATACATATTGCTACACTCTGAGGTAATACATATAAGTACACACTGAGGTATTACATATTGCTACACTCTGAGGTAATACATATAAGTACACACTGAGGTATTACATATTGCTACACTCTGAGGTAATACATATAAGTACACACATATTGCTACATAATAATACATAGTAATACATATTGCTACACTCTGAGGTAATACATATAAGTACACGCATATTGCTACATAATAATACATAGTAATACATATTGCTACACTCTGAGGTAATATATATTAGTACACACTGAGGTAATACATATTGCTACACTCTGAGGTAATACATATAAGTACACGCATATTGCTACATAATAACACATAGCAATACATATTGCTACACTCTGAGGTAATATATATTACTACACACTGAGGTAATACATATTACTACACACTGAGGTAATACATATTGCTACACTCTGAGGTAATATATATTACTACACACTGAGGTAATACATATTACTACACACTGAGGTAATACATATAAGTACACACATATTGCTACATAATAATACATAGTAATACATATTGCTACACTCTGAGGTAATACATATAAGTACACACTGAGGTAATACATATTACTACACACTGAGATAATATATATTACTACACACTGAGATAATATATATTACTACACACTGAGGTAATTTTGTCACTATACTCTTGGAAAATATCTATTATTACACTTTGGAGAAGTGTCTAACATTACACTCTGGAGTAGTATCTATCATTTCACTATGGAGTAATAAATATCATTACACTATTGAATAGTATCTATCATTATACTCTCGAGTGGTATCTAGCATTACACTATGGAGAAGTATCTATCATTACACTCTGGAGAAGTATCTATCATCACATCCTGGAGAAGTATATATCATTACACTATAGGGAAACATATTTCACTACTCACTGGTATAATATATATCCCTCTCATACTAGGATAATTAGACGGTTGTTTGCTTCCCATCAATCGCCAGAAGCGGCCATCATTAATCCTCTCTCTCATCCATGTCAAAGGACTAAAGGAAACCATTATTCTCTGCTAAACCCCATTCATTTTCCTCTCCTTGTCCCTAGATAATTTAAAGCCTTTATCTCTGTTATCTGGTCTTACAAGGTGGACATTCTCAGCGTTCTCGCAACTGTTGAGGCACGTGCAAGTTATCTGATGGGTAAGGAACAGATAAGTAAGTTTAAGTGAGAAGAGATTAGGTTTGGATTTGATACTCTAGATTAGAATAGTTAGGATTGGTTAATTTAGATTATGGGTTATAGTTAGGTTAGGTTTTATTTTTATTTTTAGAATAGGGGTTTATGACATGTTTAGGGAAGGGTTAATTTAGTTAGCATAAGTTATATCAGGTTAGGTTTTGTCCTAGTTAGGTTAGGTTATGTCGTTGTTTTGAGTAAATAAAGGGGAAGTAAGGTTAATGTTATGTTAGCATAAGATAGGTTAGGTTTTCCTAGATTGCTTGGTAAGGGTAGGTTAGATTAGGAATCGTTACGTTAGCATGTGGTAGGATAGTTTAGGTTTCGTCAGATTAACTTTGAAAGTGAAGGTCGTTCAGAGTAGGTTAGATTAGTATATGTCAGATTAGATGATCGCTGCTGGTCTAAAAAGAATGGTTATAAAATACTTTTATGAAACTGATGACTTCTGTGCTGCTAAATCACGGTTGAAGATTGGAATGACAACTGGCCAGCTGGGAGATTTGTTCTCAAACGTAACTAATACCAGCTGACAAAAGAAGAACAACTTGCTGATGACATTCTTGGTGCTGTTCAGCGCCTGGACACCACACTTCCCAAACCTGAAGTTTATTTGGGCAAGTTAATGCAACATGCTCCATACGAGTTAGCAACACTATCAATGTGCGCTGGAGAAGATGCTTTAGAAGAGTCTGACTGTGATTGTTGGTTGCGGATGATGCTAAGACAATGGAGAAGATAAGAGACGTTGACGAGTGTATTGCCCTTCAACTTAATCTAGATAAAATAGGTGCTTTGAGCGGCATGTGGCAAATTAAATTCATTGTGAATAATGCCATGTTATAGATTGTGGAATTGGAGAAAATAGACCACACATAACTTACAAATTAGATGGAAAGGAATTAGAGAACTCTAATCAAGAACGAGATCTAGGGATAGTAAACATTGTGAGAGGAACATGTGTGTCGCTTTCCAACTTCAGACTTGCTTTTAATTAAATGTATGGTGAAATACTAAAAAAATTGTTCATGGCTTATGTGAGACCAAAATTGGAATATGCAACAGTTGTATGGTGCCCAATCTCTAGAATCACATTAATAAATTGGAAAAGATGCAAAGGCATGGTACCAAATGGCTTCTGAAAATGAAAGCAATAGTTATGAGAAGCTAGATGCGCTGAATATGCCAAAGCTAGGAAATGGAAGAAAAAGAGGTGAATGATCACCACTTACAAAATAAAAACCGGAATCGACCAAACTGACAAACTCAAATTCCTGAAACCAGCAACTTCAAGAACAAGAGGTCATAGATTCAAGTTAAGGAAACAATGGTGCCGAAAAAAAAACTAGAAAGTTTTCTTTTGTAAACATAGTGGTAGAAGGTTGGAACAAGTTAAGTGAGAAGGTGGTGGAAGCAAAAACCGCCAGCAGTTTCAAGGCGTTATACGACAAAGAGTACTGGGAAGACGGGACACCACTAGCGTAGAGGTGTCACACACATCTAAGTACCTAAGTAATAGAAGACAGCGAGTCACTGAGCGGTGAGGTCTAAGATTGTCGAGACGTCATCAGTGGAGTCCTGCAGGGCTCAGTCCTTGGACCTATACTATTTCTGATACATGTAAATGATTTGCCAGAGGGAATAGAATCGTTCTGAATCATTGATTCTGAATAGAATCATTGTTTGCTGATTATGCCAAAATTATAAGGAGAATTAAAACAGAGGATGATAGTAGGAGGCTACAGGATGACCTAGGCAGACTGAATGAATGGTCCAACAAATGGCTACTAAAGTTCAACCCGAGTAAATGCAAGGTAATGAGAGTAGGCAGTGGAAACAGGAGAACAGACAGAGGATACCGAATGGGAGATGAAGTACTTTATGAAATGGACTTTGGATAAGCATCTCCAAAGGATACCTGATCAGCCAGGCTGTGACTCATACGTCAGGCTGCGAGCAGCCGCGTCCAACAGCCTGGTTGATCAGTCCAGCAACCAGGAGGCCTGGTCGACGACCGGGCCGCGGGGACGCTAAGCCCCGGAAGCACCTCAAGGTAACCTCAAGGTAAACCTGTCTCCTGAACCCCACATAAAAAGAATTACGTCTGCGGCATACGCGAGGCTGGGTAACATCCGAACAGCCTTTAGGAATCTGTGTAAGGAATCATTCAGAACCTTGTACACCGCATATGTAAGACCAATCCTGGAGTTTGCGGCTCCAGTATAGATCCCGTATCATGTCAAGTAAAAAATAAAGCTGGAAAAAGTTCTGAGGTATGCCACTAGGCTAATCCCAGAACTAAGAGACATGAGCTACGATGAAAGGCTGCGAGAGATGAACCTCACGACACTGGAATACAGAAGAGTAAGGGGAGACATGATCAGTACCTACAAAAGTCTCAGACGAATTGACAGGGGTAGATAAGGATAAACTTTTTAACACGGGTAGTACACGAACAAGGGGACACAGGTGGAGACTGAGTACCCAAATGAGCCACAGGGATGATGGAAAGAACTTTTTCAGTGTTAGAGTAGCAAACAAATGGAATGCATTAGGCACTGATGGTGGAGGCTGACTCCATACACAGTTTCATATGAAGATATGATAGAGCCCAGTAGGCTCAGGAATTTAAACATCAGTTGATTGACGGTTGTGAGGTGGGACCACAGAGCCAGAGCTCAACCCCCGCAAGCACAACTAGGTGAGTACACACACACACGCGCGCACACAAACACACAAGAAGGATTAAGACAGAGGAGGACAGCTTGAGACTTCAAGAAGACCTGGACAAGCTGCAGGAATGGTCGAACAAATGGCTGTTAGAGTTTAACCCAAGCAAATGTAATGTAATGAAGATAAGGGTAGGAAGCAGGAGACCAGATACAAGGTATCATTTGGGAGATGAAATACTTCAAGAGTCAGAGAGAGAGAAAGACCTGGGGGTTGATATCACGCCAGACCTGTCCCCTGAAGCTCATATCAAGAGGATAACATCAGCAGCATATGCCAGGTTGGCTAACATAAGAACGGCCTTTAGAAACTTGTGTAAGGAATCTTTCAGAACATTATATACCACATATGTCAGACCAATCCTGGAGTATGCGGCTCCAGCATGGAGTCCCTATCTAGTCAAGCATAAGACTAAACTGGAAAAGGTTCAAAGGTTTGCCACCAGACTAGTACCCGAGCTGAGAGGTATGAGCTACGAGGAGCGACTGCAGGAATTAAACCTCACTTCGTTGGAAGACAGAAGAGTTAGGGGGGACATGATCACCACATTCAAGATTCTCAGGGGAATCGACAGGGTTGATAAAGACAGGCTGTTTAACACAAGGGGCACACGCACTAGGGGACACAGGTGGAAACTGAGTGCCCAAATGAGCCACAGAGATATTAGAAAGAACTTTTTTAGTGTCAGAGTGGTTGACAAATGGAATGCATTAGGAAGCGATGTGGTGGAGGCTGACTCCATACACAGTTTCAAGTGTAGATATGATAGAGCCCATTAGGCTCAGGAACTGTACACCTGTTGATTGACGGTTGAGAGGCGGGACCAAAGAGCCAGAGCTCAACCCCCGCAAGCACAACTAGGTGAGTACACACACACACACACACACACACACACAAACACACACACGCACTAGGGGACACAGGTGGAAACTGAGTGCCCAAATGAGCCACAGAGATATTAGAAAGAACTTTTTTAGTGTCAGAGTGGTTGACAAATGGAATGCATTAGGAAGCGATGTGGTGGAGGCTGACTCCATACACAGTTTCAAGTGTAGATATGATAGAGCCCATTAGGCTCAGGAAACTGTACACCTGTTGATTGACGGTTGAGAGGCGGGACCAAAGAGCCAGAGAATGAGGAGGCTTTTAGGGCGCTTTACACTGCCTATGTGAGACCCGTCTTAGAGTATGCCGCGCCATCATGGAGCCCCCACCTGAAGAAACACATAAGGAAACTGGAGAAGGTTCAGAGGTTTGCGACGAGGCTTGTCCCAGGGTTACGAGGGATGGGATATGAAGAGCGTCTGAAGGAACTGAACCTTACGACACTAGAGAAAAGAAGGGAGAGAGGAGATATGATAGGGACATATAAAATACTCAGGAGAATTGACAAAGTGGAAATAGATGAAATGTTCACACGTAATAATAACAGAACGAGGGGACATGGGTGGAAACTGGAAACTCACATGAGTCACAGAGATGTTAGGAAGTTTNACATGTCAATGTTTGCGGATGACGCAAAATTAATGAGAAGAGTTGTGACAGACGAGGATTGTAGGATCCTCCAAGAGGACTTAAACAGGTTGCAGAGATGGTCAGGGAAACGGCTACTGGAGTTTAACACCAGTAAATGTAAAGTTATGGAAATGGGATCAGGTGATAGGAGACCAAAGGGACAGTACACAATGAAGGGGAACAGCCTACCTGTAACAATTCGAGAAAGAGATCTGGGAGTGGATGTGACACCTAATCTAACTCCTGAGGCACATATAAATAGGATAACGACAGCAGCGTACTCTACACTGGCGAAAATTAGAACTTCATTCAGAAACCTAAATGAGGAGGCTTTTAGGGTGCTTTACACTGCCTACGTGAGACCCGTCTTAGAGTATGCCGCGCCATCATGGAGCCCCCACTTGAAGAAACACATAAGAAAACTGGAGAAGGTTCAGAGGTTTGCGACGAGGCTTGTCCCAGGGTTACGAGGGATGGGATATGAAGAGCGTCTGAAGGAACTGAACCTTACGACACTAGAGAAAAGAAGGGAGAGAGGAGATATGATAGGGACATATAAAATACTCAGGGGAATTGACAAAGTGGAAATAGATGAAATGTTCACACGTAATAATAACAGAACGAGGGGACATGGGTGGAAACTGGAAACTCAGATGAGTCACAGAGATGTTAGGAAGTTTTCTTTTAGCGAGAGAGTAGTTGAAAAATGGAATGCACTTGGGGAACAGGTTGTGGAAGCAAATACTATTCATACTTTTAAGACTAGGTATGATAGGGAAATTGGACAGGAGTCATTGCTGTAACCAACCGATAGCTGGAAAGGAGAGATCCAAGAGTCAATGCTCGATCCTGCAAGCACAAATAGGTGAGTACAAATAGGTGAGTACACACATACACACTCACACAGAAAAAGAGGTGATATGATCACTACATACAAAATAGTAAATTATGAGAAGGATTAAGACAGAGGAGGACAGCTTGAGGCTTCAAGAAGACCTGGACAAGCTGCAGGAATGGTCGAACAAATGGCTGTTAGAGTTTAACCCAAGCAAATGTAATGTAATGAAGATAGGGGTAGGAAGTAGGAGACCAGATACAAGGTACCATTTGGGAGATGAAATCCTCAAGAGTCAGAGAGAGAGAAAGACTGGGGGTTGATATCACGCCAGACCTGTCCCCTGAAGCTCATATCAAGAGGATAACATCAGCAGCATATGCCAGGTTGGCTAACATAAGAACGGCCTTTAGAAACTTGTGTAAGGAATCTTTCAGAACATTATATACCACATATGTCAGACCAATCCTGGAGTATGCGGCTCCAGCATGGAGTCCTATCTAGTGAAGCATAAGACTAAACTGGAAAAGGTTCAAAGGTTTGCCACCAGACTAGTACCCGAGCTGAGAGGTATGAGCTACGAGGAGAGACTACAGGAATTAAACCTCACTTCGTTGGAAGACAGAAGAGTTAGGGGGGACATGATCACCACATTCAAGATTCTCAGGGGAATCGACAGGGTTGATAAAGACAGGCTGTTTAACACAAGGGGCACACGCACTAGGGGACACAGGTGAAAACTGAGTGCCCAAATGAGCCACAGTGATATTAGAAAGAACTTTTTTAGTGTCAGAGTGGCTGACAAATGGAATGCATTAGGAAGCGATGTGGTGGAGGCTGACTCCATACACAGTTTCAAGTGTAGATATGATAGAGCCCATTAGGCTCAGGAAACTGTACACCTGTTGATTGACGGTTAAGAGGCGGGACCAAAGAGCCAGAGCTCAACCCCTGCAAGCACAACTAGGTGAGTACAACTAGGTGAGTACACGCAGTATAAGTAGCATAATTGAAGATAGTTAATGAAGTACTGTGGCAGTGTGCAGTGTGGAGCAGACCTCACCGACCTCTGACCGTGACCTCACCCCCGGCAGCAACCTTCCCATCACCACGTGGGAGACGCTTGGAGATTCACTCACCTATTGTGTTAGCAGGATGGTAAGATACTTGGAACCCCTGTGGGCAAGGTTGGATTATAGCAATGACTAGGTCAGGAAGGGCGTCTAGGTCCAGCAGTGTTATGATTGAAGAAGAAAATAGGTTTGTTTAGAATATGATTGGGAAATTTGTAGAGAAGAGGGATGTCTGGATAGATGATCTAATCCAGGGGATTAAAAGTGAAATTTTTAATAAGATACAGGACGAGGTTCAAAGACTCAAACAAGAGTTTATGGATTATATTCAAGAGGAAATCAAGAAGAGCAGGGTAGAATGGCAAGGAGAAATAACTAGGCTTACTAATGAATTTGGCAGGAATAAGGGAAGCTTGGCAGGGAAAGGGGGAGTAGTAGTAGGGGAGTAGCAGGAGTGGGAGGGGTGGGGGTCAGCCAGGGAGGGGGCAACCAGCATGAACCTGAATGAGAAAGAGGACAATCATAATCCATGGATTGCTTGAAGCCAGGGCACCATCGAGGCAGGAAAGGATGGAGATTGAGGATTTGGAGCTACAGGGGATTTTGAGAGACATGAGAGCCCATATGGCAGGGAATGAGGTGCAAGTCCACCGATGCATTGGGCCATACAACGGTAACAGGAAACGACCTGTCCTGGTACAGTTCACTAACGAAGAGGCAGTGGACTACATACTGCATCACAAACACTTACTCAGAGGTAGCGAAAATTACTACAACGTATATATTTACAAATTCATGACGAAGGAGGAGCAGATAGCTCACAGAGCAAGCAAACCTCCACGATACAACTCTTCCCATTTGAGCGTAGTTACACACCCCACTGCTAATCCACCCCATGCTAACCAGCTCACAACTGCTTCTCAGGTCACTCCCTCCCTAAATCAGTCCTCCTTGCCCCTGCTTATCTCCCCAACACCTCCCTTGACCCCTCTGACCCAACTGCAGTCAAATTCATCCCACATTCCAAGGACCCCCTCATCACCTCAACCCCCAAAACCCGTCCAGCCCTCATCCCCTCAACCCCCAAAATCCCCAGCCCTCATCCCCTCAACCCAAAAAACCCACCCAGCCCTCATCCCCTCAACCCCCAAAACCTACCCAGCCCTCACCCCTCCTCATCCCCTCTCCTTCCATGTGACCCCCCACCCTTGTGAGGGGGGTGGGAGGCTCCCCCCACCCCTCTATCCTTTCCCCTCCCAACCTTATCTCACTCCCAACCTTACGCTATCCCCCAACCCCTCTATGCCTATCAGACCCTCCCTAATCTTCAGACCCAGTACGCCTTCCTACTCCAGACCTACCTACCCAGGCCCTACCCCAGACCCTCCTACCTACCTTGCTAGAAGCCCAGCCCCCATTAGCCCCCCAGCACCCCTCCCGACCTCTTTCACCCCCCATACACCCCCGGACCCCACCAGACACCCCCGGACCCCCCATACACCCCCCAGACCCCACCAGACACCCCCCGGATCCCCCCGTACACCCCCCGGATCCTCCCCGCCCCCAGTCATCCCCCAGACACCCCCAGATCCCCCAGATCCCCCCTGCCCCCAGTTCCCCCCCCCCAGACTCCCCCAGATCCCCCCCAGACCCCCAGAGAATGGGAGAACTCTGGTACAGGAGTTTCCATGAAGAAACTTTAGGTTTGGCACACCAATGCTGATGGGGTATCTAATAAAGCAGAAGAGATAAAAGAAAGAATGAGTGAGGCAGATCCTGACATAGTTGCAATTGTGGAAACTAAAATTAATGACATGATCTCAGATGCAATCTTTCCTGAAGGGTACCAGGTGATAAGAAAAGAGAGGACACAGAGACAGGGAGGAGGAGTGGCACTCCTAATAAAGCGGAAATGGAAGTTTGAAGACCTGGGAAATCGGGTTACTAATGAGTGCACAAGCTTCGTACATGGAACTCTGACAGTAGATGGGAGGAAGATTGTGATCTTGGTAATCTACAATCCCCCACCAAACAGTAGAAGACCCAGGCAGGAGTATGATGACAACAACAAGGCATGCATAGATGAACTGCAGAAGGCAGCAACACTAGCCCACAGAATGAGAGCGAAGCTGCTGATCATGGGGGACCTTAATCATGGAGAGATAAATTGGGAATCAAGGAATCCCCATGGAGGGGACGCAAAAAGTGGGGAGCAAAATTAGTAGATGTTATAGACAGGAATTTCCTTACACAGCATGTGAAGGAAGACACAAGGGAAAGAGGAGGAGATGCACCGAGCCTATTAGACCTGATTTTCACCCAGAACGTAGAAGATATCGAGAATTTGGAGCATGAAATACCTCTAGGGGCCAGTGACCATTGTGTCCTAGTCTTTGACTATATGATGGAATTCAAACTGATGACCATGGCACAAGAGATCTGGGAAAGGAGAGTTGACTACAGGAAAGGACACTATAGGAGGATAAGGGACTATCTGGGAGAAGTGCAGTGGGAGGAAGAAATTAGAGGAAAAACAGTTCAAGATATGATGGACCTAGTCATACAGAAATGCCAAGAGGCCGAAGAGAGATTTATACCAACAGTAAGGGAAAAAATAAGAAGGAATATAATAACC
>WNGS01167104.1:8633713-8649129 GCA_020271785.1 Procambarus virginalis | reverse complement strand
GCAGTTAACTGGACTCAGGATCATGTGAAGGTCCTTTTGGTGGCCACGATGCCTGTGACTTCATGTCCGACAACGTGGACATCACCAGTATTCACCTAGTTGTATTCACCTAGTTGTGCTTGCGGGGGTTGAGCTTTGCTCTTTCGGCCCGCCTCTCAACTGTCAATCAACTGTTTACTAACTACTTTTTTTCCCCCACACCACACACACAGAGGAAGCAGCCCGTGACAGCTGACTAACTCCCAGGTACCTATTTACTGCTAGGTATCAGGGTATTCAGGGTGAAAGAAACTTTGCCCATTTGTTTCTGTCTCGTGCTGGAATCGAACCCGCGCCACAGAATTACGAGTCCTGCGCGCTATCCACCAGGCTACCGCCTGCAATGTCGCGCTCTGAGAGAGAGTCGCGTTTTCAGTCTCATTTTTGTAAGTAATTTCTGTGTCACATACACAGCTTTGTATGTGATCTGTGTCACATACAGCTTTGTATGTGATCTGTGTCACATACACAGCTTTGTATGTGATCTGTGTTACATACACAGCTTTGTATGTGATCTATGTCACATACAACTTTGTGATCTGTGTCTCATACTCAGCTTTGTATGTGATCTGGTCACACAGGTGTGTATGAGACACACCACTGGCCAGTAGGAGAGATGAGGGAAGTGTCTGACCGCGGTGGCTTCTCGCAACATACTGAGGTGATGAGACACATGCGCTATCATTTATCGTGGTTGTGGTGAGACACATGCACTACCATGTATACTTGTTGTGGTGAGACACATGCACTACCATGTATACGTGGTTGTGATGAAACACATGCACTACCATGTATACTTCTGTGGTGAGACACATGCACTACCATGTATACTTGTTGTGGTGAGACACACCGCCACATGCAGCAAGACACATACACCACGTTAATAATAATGAGATACACGCATCATATTATAATGATTCAGACGATGAGTCACAATATCGAGGCTGATGATATAATGACCAAACCACACACTGGAAGATGGTGAGACGTCCATGTTTCATGTCTTCATTCGTAAAGTCTCTTTGTTGTTGTTGTTGTCCTTGTCAGATGAAGTCCCTTCGTCTCCTTTTTGGCTGTCCTTGACCGTGTGGACTGCCTTTAGAAAGCTGATGTCTTGCTTTCTGACTCCCTCACATATTCCTCTCTGTCTTTCAACCCTTTGGGTCGCCTTAAACCTCCTTCAGCCGCACACTAAGACAGCTCTCTAGTCTTTGTTCTCCTGACTTTGCTCTAATTAAACGTTTCCGTGTCATCTGCCTTTCTCTTCCTGATTGCTATGGTCTACCTAAGACTTATAATCTGGTGTTCCTCTTCGTCATATCATTTCTTCACGGGGCTCTGGCGGCTATCCTCTTGCCTCCTGGCTCGCTGAAACTCTGACTCCTTATCTTGGCACTTTTTCTGCTGCCCACCTGCGTCACTCTCAGGTCTTCAAAGACAGCGCCTGCAGCCCTCTTGTAAGATGCTTAGTCTTGATGTTGACTCTATAATGTTCTCCTTGATGACGTTCACTCTCTCCTTAGTCAGAAGGCGACTGAATATCTTCTTCATCTCTTGCTACCTACTGATGTTTTCCTCGAACTCATCAGACTCTGTGTTGACTCTAACTCATTCTCTTTCAACGGTAAATACTGCTCTCAAACTTTCGGTGTCGCTATGGGTTCCCTCTCTCCCTGTTCTTGCTAATTTCTACATGGAATACTTCGAAACTGTTCTTCTTCCTTTTATTGATACTCGTCCCTCTCTTTGGCTTCGCTATGTTGATGACATTTTTGCTTTATGGCCTCATGACCTTAATCTTTTCCAGCCTTTCCTCGCCTCTCTT
Organism: Procambarus virginalis; assembly: GCA_020271785.1. Lineage (NCBI taxonomy): Eukaryota > Metazoa > Arthropoda > Malacostraca > Decapoda > Cambaridae > Procambarus > Procambarus virginalis. The sequence continues at coordinate 8,647,265 of WNGS01167104.1, read as the reverse complement.
AACAATCTGGCTCCTTCTATCCATTTCAAAGTTGAGTGGGAATCTAATTCCCTCCTTCCTTTTCTTGATGTTCATGTTCACAGCTCTGTGTCTGGGTTCTCTTTTTCTGTCTACCGTAAACCCATGCATAGTGGCATGTACATTCACTTCTTTTCCTATCATCCTCTTTCTGTAAGAAAAGTGTCCTCGTCTCTCTCTTCCTCCGCGCTCTACGCATCAGCGACCCTCAGTTTCTTGATTCTAAAATTTCCTTTATTTACAAATCTTTCTCTCGCCTTGGTTATCCTTTACAGTTATCAACTGTGCTAATCTCAAGCTAAACGACATTTCTTTCACCCCAAACCTGTTCCCAACACTAGTAGCACTGTGCTCTGCCTTCCCTTCATATCTGGACTCAAAACTTTTACCAATGCCCTTCGTCCTCTTGACATAAAACTCACCTTTCGACAAACTAACACACTTCGTAGTAATCTGGTTCACATTTCTCCTGCTGCTTCTGATGCTGCTGGTGTCTACTCTATTTCCTGTTCGTCTTGTCCTCTCCAATACTTTGGCGAAACTGGCCGTACACTTAATGACAGACTTAAGGAACACAAAAGAAGTGTTAAGTCTGCAAACACAAACAAATGCTCTCTTCTGTCAAGTTAGGGATTCTGATCATCCTATTGATTGGTCTTATTTTAGAATAATCTTTCCTGCCTCTACTCCACACAGACGCCGTCGTGTCGACTCAGCTCTGATACACAACCTTCCCAACATGAACCTGAGTCCTGGCTTCGTTGCTGTTGACTCTTCACTTTCCCAGAATATACTCTAATGCTCCAACCTTCTTAACAAACGTGACCTGACAAAAGTCTACCCTCTTTTCTGTTTCTGTCTCCTCTTATTCTTACCTATCCCATTCTTCCTTCATCCCATTATTACACCCTTCCCATTCGTTCCTTTCGCCTTTCTCTTACCTTCTTCTAGGAATTACCTTCTTCTGTTACCTGCTCCTTACCTCACTCTTGCCTTAATTAGTACCCTGTGCTTTCCCTCGCTTCCCTGCGCCTGTGTCAGGTAAGTCCACTACGGGCTCACCATAGCCCGTGCTACTTGCCCCGCTCCTGTGTCAGGTAAGTCCACTACGGGCTCACCATAGCCCGTGCTACTTGCCCCGCTCCTGTGCCAGGTAAGTCCACTACGGGCTCACCATAGCCCATGCTACTTGCCCCGCTCCTGTGCCAGGTAAGTCCACTACGGGCTCACCATAGCCCGTGCTACTTGCCCCGCTCCTGTGCCAGGTAAGTCCACTACGGGCTCACCATAGCCCGTGCTACTTGCCCCGCTCCTGTGTCAGGTAAGTCCACTACGGGCTCACCATAGCCCGTGCTACTTGCCCCGCTCCTGTGCCAGGTAAGTCCACTACGGGCTCACCATAGCCCGTGCTACTTGCCCCGCTCCTGTGCCAGGTAAGTCCACTACGGGCTCACCATAGCCCGTGCTACTTGCCCCGCTCCTGTGCCAGGTAAGTCCACTATGGGCTCACCATAGCCCGTGCTACTTGCCCCGCTCCTGTGTCAGGTAAGTCCACTACGGGCTCACCATAGCCCGTGCTACTTGCCCCGCTCCTGTGCCAGGTAAGTCCACTACGGGCTCACCATAGCCCGTGCTACTTGCCCCTCTCCTGTGCCAGGTAAGTCCACTACGGGCTCACCATAGCCCGTGCTACTTGCCCCGCTCCTGTGCCACGTAAGTCCACTACGGGCTCACCATAGCCCGTGCTACTTGCGACTTTTTCTTCAAAGTACCTGAATCTAAAACAACCACCACCTCGGTCCTTTTACGGGCTATTCATGCCCGTGCCACCTCTTGGGTGCCTTCTAAATCTTCATCAATCAATCACCTTGCTCCATTCACCAGGAAATACACAATTCCGCAGTATGAAAGGCAAACACTTCCATGTGTATTTACGGGCTCACCATAGCCCGTGCTACATGGACATTTCGTTCTGGGTAGCTAAATCTGAAACAACAACAAATATGTATTGGTGAGACACATACCCCACCATGTATCTATGAGACACATGCGACTTTTTTTATAGCAGTGAGACACATACACTATCATTTGAATTGAGGCACACACACATAGCCCGCGATATGTAGAAATGATACATGTATTCGACGATATGAAGTAATTAGACACATATTCCGCGATATATACTGATGAGACACTATCACCACTGTGTGTACAGTGAGATACATATACCAGCATGTGTACTGGAGAGACACATAGACCACCATGGGGTAGCGAGGAGACATAGTCCACCATGTGTAGTAATGAGACACATTAACCACTGTGTGTAGTGATGAGACACATTGTGTGTAGAGATGAGACACATTAACCACAGTGTTTAGAGATAAGACACATTAACCACTGTGTGTAGAGATAAGACACATTAACCATTGTGTGTGTAGAGATGAGACACATTAACCATTGTGTGTAGTGATGAGACACATTAACCACTGTGTGTAGAGATGAGACACATGACAATGTGTGTATTTGTGAGAAATATACACTACCATGTGTAGTGATGAGACACATTCAACACCAGGTAAAGTGAGACATGCTCAACCTGTGGAATGAGAAACAAATGAGTAGAGACATAATCCCGGCTACATGAGACACACGACCCTATTGCGGTAATACTCAAGCCCCCCCCCCTCCAAAAAAAATCTATGATAACCGAATTAACCATTGTAATAAGAGACTTTCCCTCAGGTGTAATGAGACTTTCCTCAGCCGATAAAGAAATGAGAGAGGGAGTGAGAGAGACACAGCGGTAAGCAGTGGGCACCGTAGACCCGTTTCTTATAGCATTGATCATCTTCACACTGAATTCACAATTCTTTGGGAGAATTTAGAAGTTCTTGGAAGGTGTTTGGAGTCTTTGGGGTCGTGTTTTATCAGGCCAAACAGCGGTTAGATGGTAATTAAGTCCGTAGCTTATTGACCAACCAGTAAATTTCTTTATGTATACAGTATACTGTGAAAGGTGGAGTATACATCTTCGTATACATATCCTCAGTTTTTTGGGGGGTTAGATTTAGCTATACATAATTTCTGGAGGGGTATTGAGGTCACTACAAAGTATACTGACTGGCCAACTGGTATACTTTACACCTTAAGTAAACTCACAGTGTATATTCGCCAAAAAGCGAGTTTACCTCTGTAGGTATATATCCTTTATGTCTTCTATTGGTTGTTGACCTATATGTTGGTTGTCTTTTATATGTTGACAAGATCATGAAACATTCATGAGATTCAATTGTATTCAATAATAAACTCGTTAAGAATCAAATTATCTAACAAACACATTTAAATATACACATCTTTATTGATTTTTTATTGTTAAAAAAAATTGTAATCAATTATCTGCTAGAAGTAACAACAGGTAAACTAACACTGGTTTTCCAATTGTATTTATTTAATAATATGAAGTAAACAATAGTCAGCCAGGGCTGAGGACTGGGCTTACATTCTAAGACGTCCATGTGGGTCTTCATGGGCTCTTTGGTATCTTCGTGACTCAAAATCAAAGCACAGGAACACCATTCACTGATTATAGTCAAAGACACGACGTTTCACACTTAAAGAATGAAATACGCACGCACACACACACACACACGCACACACTCACGCACACACACACACACCACAATGCTGTAGCACAGGAAAACTTAAAAGATATGGTATCTAAAGTTCCCCTCTCTCTCTCTAAGCCTCAGTTGAACCCCCCCCCCCCCTCGGAGCGCGAGATTAGAAAAGGGCACCAATAATTTTGTCTGATGTCGCAACCCGTCGTCTTAAAAATAACGTCACTTTTGGCTCGTATGCGTGGCGCTATAGCCAAATATGGACGTAATTTGAAATGAAATCGACTCACAAAAGTGACGTACTGTTCCGTTTTCTGTTTGAGCAGTCCGGCCTACGCGGACAGGTTAGGAGAGGAAACTTTAAACTAACGTTTTTCATAACATTTTGAAACTTTATGAGAAAGTCCTGCCCATCTAACCTATCAGAGAACCCTTAACTTGCTGTTGTTGAAAAAAAAAATCCCAAATTTATATTCATTTTCAAATTACGTCCACTTTTGGCCATACGGACAAACGGCCAAAAGCGACGTTATTTTTAAGAGAACAGGTTGTGATCGGTTGGTAGGAAGGGCAACACAAGACAGGAGGGACAAATGTTTACAAAATTTACACTTGTGTAAAACCAACAACTTTGTATAAGTCTCGTCAAGAAGTGAAGGGATTTTGTCTCATTTTGTTGTTGCGTAAGTTTCAATATCACAGTGAAGCCACGAGCATGAGCGGTTCTACTGGACAAATATATAAATATACATGCTCATCCAAAAGAAAACTAAATAATAATAATTACATGCGATAATTATACAAATTATATACAGTATCAAGAGATGCATTAACCCCCATGAACTCTTTTTTTTTGTGCTTTTTTTATATAAGTTTTTGACAATTACAATTTTATTTATTGCAGGTTTACCTATGACGAAGGTTTTAATAATACTGTACTTTACAAACAGTACACTTAACTACAGGAAACTCAACTCCTCTCATCAGATAAGAAAGCCACAGTTACCCCTTGACAGACACGAGACTACTGACCTAGAGAAAACGTGGAAGAACGTAGCACGCTAAGACAAGGACTCCCACACTCTTCTACACAAACGTTTCAAAATACAGAGCATTAATAGTGCTCCTTTTTTTGTTTATCGAAATTTAACATTTTCGGTAAATGTTAACCCTCTCTGCTATAACTTCAAAATAACAGTGTTAAAATAAGGAGGGTTAAATTAACATAGTTTCTCATATGAGGTTCACATAAGATTCTCAAGGAAGATGGGGACCAATTAGTCCCCTATTTATACGCCTTAGTTATATATATTAATATCAAACGCCCTGTCACGGCCCTATTTAACAACCAATTATAGGTTAGATTGCTAGAATAAGGTTAAATATAGCTGGGGAAGAAGAATTAACATTTCGCTATAATTCCTCTCCACCTCCTTCCCACCGTCGCTATCACAGATGATCGCAGCTTTAGCCACGTGTGTGTATAATGTATTTGCTGTATTATGCAGTGTGTGTCGGGTGCTGTAGGTCTATTTAGTGTAATATGACTGGCCAGCGTCCCAAGCGTATTCGTTATTTTTAAGCTGTGACTGTTCACTTGTGCTGGGTTGCTCAACACAGTCTTGTTGTTCAACACGCTGAGGGTGATGAACAAAGTATGAACGGAGGATACAGTGTGTCTCTTCGTCAGACTGTAACTGTTCATCACAGTGTGGGTGTTCATCACAGTGTGGGTATTCATCACAGTGTGGGTGTTCATCACAGCATGAACCAAAGGTTTTGTGGGCTGGTGAGCGTTCATATGGTGAGTGTTGAACATGGAGGGTGTGCTCTGGGGAGTGTTCATCGCAGTAGGAGTCTTGGGTGTGGGAAGTGTGTGCTGGTGAAAGTTCATCACAGTATGAATGATGGGTACTGCAGGTGTGTGCTGGTGATTGTTCATCACAGTATGAATGATGAGAACTGCAGGTGTGGGCTGGTGACTGTTCATCACAGCATGAATGATGAGTACTGCAGGTGAGTGCTGGTGACTGTTCATCACAGTATGAATGATGAGTACTGCAGGTGTGTGCTGGTGACTGTTCATCACAGTATGAATGATGAGAACTGCCGGTGTGGACTGGTGACTGTTCATCCCAATAAGACTGCTGCGCGGAGCTTGTGTGCGTTGGAGTGTGTTGAGTGCGTGGGTGTTGCGTGTGTGGGCGTTGTGTGTGTAGATGTTGCGTGTGTGGGTGTTGAGTGCGTGGGTGTTGCGTGCGACACATGTGTGCTGGCGACGGGGTTTGGACCGTAACAGGGAGCCTGGGCTACACCGAGGTCGTCATCTCTTCTATGACTGTGATATTCCGCCGAGGGTGGCCGGCGGGCGGCGCCACCCGCCGGAGTATGGGCGGCAGCGGCACAGGCGGCACGCTTCCGTCGTGGGCGGCGGGAAGCGGTCGTCTCGCCCCAGCGCTGCCTACCTGTCCCAACCTCGCTAAACCTTCGGGTTCGCTAAAACTCACACCACTAGTCTGCCGCAAGCGTCTTCCCGCCGCGTGTGCCGGCTGCGGCGGCCTGGCGATGGGCTCATCGTCCTCATCTTCGGCATCGAAGTCAATGTTCTCTTGACAGTCATTGAAAAACACATTGTCGTATTTACACGAAGAGCCGCACTGGCCCACATAGTCGTAGTAATTGTCCAATAATCCTTCTTCGGATATGCAGGTGAGGAGTTCGGGCTTGAGGCGCGCCTCCATCACATCCACCGAACTCGCGAAGGAAATGGTCTTGCCCAGTTTGCCGAAGACTTGGCCCTTACTGGCGTCGTACATCTGGGCGCTGATGGGTGCTGGAGCGGAGGTAGGGTCCGCCCCACACGTACACACCGGACCACCACTGCCGCCACTGCCGCCACTGGCTATCTGGGGCGTGGTTGTGGTCTTCGGGGTACAGCCACTGACGCCGCCACTGCCTCCGCCGCCGCCGTTCTCCAGCGGCACGGCGTACGGGTCGTGAGCCAGGTGGGCGTCGACAGTGGTGAAGGAGACGGTGGTGTCGTGTTTGGCCAGGCGCTCCTTGAAGTAATTGAGCAGGAAGAGGCACGACGCTCCAGACAACAGGAAGAAGCTAGCGAAGAAGTAGCCAGTCTTGGGCGTGCTGTCGTTGATGTAACCTGTGGAGGCAGCACAACAACATCTTAGATCTCCCATTCACAGCAAAATACCATAAATACAATCTAATATATGTACATAATAAGACTCGACTCGACGACTCTGCTATTCAGCTCCTCCAAAAAAAAAAAAAACTAGAAAGCAAATTGCTTGCATGCCGAAAGGAGAACTATGAGGAAATGAGACTATTGCTATGAAAAGTATAATATGAAACAGAGTAAAGACCGTACAAAATATGTTGGTTTATGTCACCCAAAAGTGTCAGGAGGCAGTAAACAGGTTTATTCCGGCCCAAGAGTGAAAAAATTTAGAAGCAAAATAGGAATCAATGGTTTAAAATGACATACGAGGCAGCAAGGGATTTAAATACAAGGATGTGGAAAAACTACCGAAATATCAGAAAAGCAGAAAGTAGAGAGAGATACCAGAGAGCCAGGAATGAATATATTAGAGTGAGAAGAGAAGTAGAGAGACCGCATGAAAAATGGCATAGCAAATAAAGCCAAGACCGAACCAAAGCTACTCCACAGTCACATCAGGAGGAAAACACAGTGAAAGAACAGGTGATGAAACTGAGAACGAATGAGGACAGGTCCACAAAGAATGACAAAGAGGCGTGTGAAAAACTCAACAAGAGATTTAAGGAGGTCTTCACAATAGAACGAGATGAAGTCCTTGAACTATGAGCGCAAGCAATAAACCAGTCGGCTTTGGAAGATTTCCAAATTATCATATATGAGATGAGGAGGTATCTGTTGGACCTGGACGTGAGAAGGTTGTTAGACATGAAGGAATCTCAGCATGGGTACTAAATGAATGCGCAGAAGCACTTTTCTTGCCACTGTCCATGGTGTATATTAAGTCACTGTAACACGAGACCTACCAAAAAATATGGAAGACGGCTAATGTAGTCGCAATATACAAAAAGGGTGACAGACAAGAGGCACTGAACTACAGGCCAGTGTCCTTAACTTGTTTACCATGCAAGGTGATGGAGAAGATCGTGGAAAAAACCTAGTAACACATCTGGAGAGAAGAGACTTCGTGACAACCCATCAACATGGGTTCAGGGAGGGTAAATCTTGCCTTACAGACTTGATAGAATTCTACGATCTGGTGACAAAGATTGAACAAGAAGAGAAAGGTGGGCAGATTGCATTTTCTTGGACTTTCAGAAAGCTTTGACACAGTATCACATAAGAGGGTGGTGCATAAGTGGGGAAACGACAAGTTACTGGTAGGGCGCTCCAATGGATAAGAGAATACCTAAACAATAGGAAGCAGAGCGTTACAGTGAGTAGTGCAACATCAGAATAGCATGATTTCACCAGAAAGTCCCACAAGATTCTGTAGTAAGACTATTCTGCTTCTGATATACGTAAATGATCTTCTAGAGGGAATAGATTCTCATCTCTCAATGCTTGCTGATATTTCTTATGAGGGGGATTAAGACAGAGGAGACAGCTCGAGGGCTTCAAGTTTGTCCTGGACAAATAGTAGGATTGGCCCAACAAAAGGCCACTAGAGTTAACCCGAGCAAATATAAAGTAATGAAGATAGGTGAAGGGNCTGTTAGAGTCAGGGGTTCCCTCTATATTACTGTTAGAGTCAGGGGGTCCCTCTATATTACTGTTAGAGTCAGAGGTCCCTCTATATTACTGTTAGAGTCAGGGGTCCCTCTATACTACTGTTAGAGTCAGGGGTCCCTCTATATTCCTGTTTGAGTCAGGGGTCCCTCTATACTACTGTTAGAGTCAGGGGGTCCCTCTATATTACTGTTAGAGTCAGGGGTCCCTCTATATTACAGTTAGAGTCAGGGGTCCCTCTATATTACTGTTAGAGTCAGGGGGTCCCTCTATATTACTGTTAGAGTCAGGGGGTCCCTCTATATTACTGTTAGAGTCAGGGGTCCCTCTATACTGCTGTTAGAGTCAGGGGTCCCTCTATATTACTGTTAGAGTCAGGGGGTCCCTCTATACTACTGTTAGAGTCAGGGGTCCCTCTATACTATTGTTAGAGTCAGGGGGTCCCTCTATACTACTGTTAGAGTCAGGGGGTCCCTCTACATCACTGTTAGAGTCAGGGGGTCCCTCTATACTACTGTTAGAGTCAGAGGGTCCCTCTATATTACTGTTAGAGTCAGGGGTCCCTCTATATTATTGTTAGAGTCAGGGGGTCCCTCTATACTACTGTTAGAGTCATGGGTCCCTCTATACTACTGTTAGAGTCAGGGGGTCCCTCTATATTACTGTTAGAGTCAGGGGGTCCCTCTATACTACTGTTAGAGTCAGGGGGTCCCTCTATACTACTGTTAGAGTCAGGGGGTCCCTCTATACTACTGTTAGAGTCAGGGGTCCCTCTATATTACTGTTAGAGTCAGGGGTCCCTCTATATTAATGTTAGAGTCAGGGGGTCCCTCTATATTACTGTTAGAGTCAGGGGTCCCTCTATATTACTGTTAGAGTCATTGCGTCCCTCTATACTACTGTTAGAGTCACGGGGTCCCTCTATATTACTGTTAGAGTCAGGGGGTCCCTCTATATTACTGTTAGAGTCAGGGGTCCCTCTATATTACTGTTAGAGTCAGGGGGTCCCTCTATATTACTGTTAGAGTCAGGGGTCCCTCTATTCTACTGTTAGAGTCAGGGGGTCCCTCTATACTACTGTTAGAGTCAGGGCTCCCTCTATACTACTGTTAGAGTCAGGGGTCCCTCTATATTACTGTTAGAGTCAGGGGGTCCCTCTATACTACTGTTAGAGTCAGGGGTCCCTCTATTCTACTGTTAGAGTCAGGGGTCCCTCTATACTACTGTTAGAGTCAGGGCTCCCTCTATACTACTGTTAGAGTCAGGGGTCCCTCTATATTACTGTTAGAGTCAGGGGTCCCTCTATATTACTGTTAGAGTCAGGGGGTCCCTCTATATTAATGTTAGAGTCAGGGGGTCCCTCTATATTACTGTTAGAGTCAGGGGTCCCTCTATATTACTGTTAGAGTCATGGCGTCCTTCTATACAACTGTTAGAGTCAGGGGTCCCTCTATATTAATGTTAGAGTCAGGGGGTCCCTCTATATTACTGTTAGAGTCAGGGGTCCCTCTATACTACTGTTAGAGTCATGGCGTCCCTCTATACAACTGTTAGAGTCAGGGGGTCCCTCTATATTACTGTTAGAGTCAGGGGGGTCCCTCTATACTACTGTTAGAGTCATGGGGTCCCTCTATACTACTGTTAGAGTCAGGGGGTCCCTCTATATTACTGTTAGAGTCAGGGGGTCCCTCTATATTACTGTTAGAGTCTGGGGTCCCTCTATATTTCTGTTAGAGTCAGGGGTCCCTCTATACTACTGTTAGAGTCATGGGGTCCCTCTATACTACTGTTAGAGTCAGGGGGTCCCTCTATACAACTGTTAGAGTCAGGGTCCCTCTATATTACTGTTAGAGTCAGGTGGTCCCTCTATACTACTGTTAGAGTCAGGGGTCCCTCTATACTACTGTTAGAGTCATGGGGTCCCTCTATATTACTGTTAGAGTCATGGGGTCCCTCTATATTACTGTTAGAGTCAGGGGGTCCCTCTATACTACTGTTAGAGTCAGGGGGTCCCTCTATATTACTGTTAGAGTCATGGGTCCCTCTATATACTGTTAGAGTCAGGGGGTCCCTCTATACTACTGTTAGAGTCATGGGTCCCTCTATACTACTGTTAGAGTCAGGGGGTCCCTCTATACTACTGTTAGAGTCATGGGTCCCTCTATATTACTGTTAGAGTCAGGGGGTCCCTCTATACTACTGTTAGAGTCATGGGTCCCTCTATATTACTGTTAGAGTCAGGGGGTCCCTCTATACTACTGTTAGAGTCAGGGGGTCCCTCTATATTACTGTTAGAGTCAGGGGTCCCTCTATATTACTGTTAGAGTCAGGGGGTCCCTCTATATTACTGTTAGAGTCAGGGGTCCCTCTATTCTACTGTTAGAGTCAGGGGGTCCCTCTATACTACTGTTAGAGTCAGGGGTCCCTCTATTCTACTGTTAGAGTCAGGGGTCCCTCTATACTACTGTTAGAGTCAGGGGTCCCTCTATACTACTGTTAGAGTCAGGGGGTCCCTCTATACTACTGTTAGAGTCATGGGGTCCCTCTATATTACTGTTAGAGTCATGGGTCCCTCTATATTACTGTTAGAGTCAGGGGGTCCCTCTATACTACTGTTAGAGTCAGGGGTCCCTCTATACTACTGTTAGAGTCAGGGGGTCCCTCTATATTACTGTTGAGTCAGGGGTCCCTGTATACTAAACTATTGAACCAATCAATCAATTTCCTGAGGATTAAATCAAATCCTTAATAAGAATCAGTAGTAATAGCAAGTACTACTTATAATTTTTAAATCCTATATCTAATTATATTATAATCAAATCTTTCTCAATCATATGTGTAGACAGTAAAAATAATAAATCAATGTTCATTGAAAGCTACCGTCTCTAGGGAGAGGGAGGAGCCAAACTCGGGAGAGAAGCGACCTACAGGTGCGCCCAGGCAGAAACGTTGTTTACAAAACAGTGACCATGTGTGACGGTGCCTTGCGACTTTATTTTGTAAAGGACACCATAATAACATATCTTTATCACCAGTGATTACTCTCTAGAACTGGGGGAGTACCTGGACAAATATCTACAAGGAAAATTCTAGTATTTATCTAAATAAGAGTGTAGAGTGGAGCTCACTATCCAAGTGATGCTGCCTCCACCTCCGCCACACCTATCTTATCTTACTGCACACGCAGTTAAGGACATAATCAATTACAATGTACCAGAACAATACACAGCAAAGCTGGGACATAAAATAGTGTCTGAACTCTGCAAGTGAGTTATCAAGTCTGGCCACTCGTCAGACAAGCACCCCGCACTCAGACAAGTATATTAAGTTATTTTGCAGTTAATTGGCCAATTGCATGTTGTATACCTTAATATATCCTAAGTCTGTTTGTCGTTACAGGGTGAGGCAATGCCTCATATTTCAGTAAGTTATTAATAGTGGTAGCGACTGAATCTTTACTCCCTCATGAGTGTCCCTTGTCTCAGAAAAGTCAAGTCAAGCCCAACTTAATCTCTTCATATAAATTGAATATATAACAATTGCTTACTTAGTTATCTTTAATTTGTCATAAAAGTTTATCATATTTAATTAATATTTAGTATCTAGTTAACTTTAAACCACATTTAAGGTCACTTAATTTCATACATCTACAATATAAATTGTTGTGTTTATTAGTATATGAATAGTGATTTATAATGATGGTGCTAAACTGGACTGTGTATACATTTAGATTCAACATTTAAACAGAACCAGTGTTCAGTTATTGAACTGAATTTATTAAATCTTATCCTTGTATAAATAATACAAGCTGAAGATGCAAAAATTGTCTGAAGGTGGAGTGTGGATCTTCAATCAACTTCTCCCATTCACCTTAGGGACCCCACCTGCCCCTTACAGCCCTCAGTCCTGTCATTAGGAAAAAGGAGCTATTACGACCCTCGCTAGGGGCATTAGTTGAATTAATTTTGCATACAGTAATTTTTAATTAAGTACAGTACAAGTCCCTAGTAGTTCTGCTCAATATATTAATCCCCCAGCCCCAATAACAGGTCAATTACAGTAGTACTGTGGCACTCTGGTCCAATATGGCAGTACTGTGACACACTGGTCCATTATTGTAGTACTGTGACACACACTGGTCCATTATGGCAGTACTGTGACACACACTGCTCCATTATGGCAGTACTGTGTCATACACTGGTCCATTATGGCAGTACTGTGACACACACTGGTCCATTATGGCAGTACTGTGACACACACTGGTCCATTATGGCTGTACTGTGACACACACTGGTCCACTATGGCAGTACTGTGACACACTGGTCCAGTACTGTGGACCCACTGGTCCAGTACTGTGGCACACACTGGTCTAGTACTGTGACACACACTGGTGAAGTACTGTGACACAACAGGTGCAGTACTGTGACACACACTGGTGCAGTACTGTGACACACACTGGTGCAGTACTGTACACACACACTGGTGCAGTACTGTGACACACACTGGTAGCAGTACTGTGACACACACTGGTGCAGTACTGTGACACACACTGGTGCAGTACTGTGACACACTGGTCCAGTACTGTGGCACCACACTGGTCCAGTACTGTGCACACACTGGTCAGTACTGTGACACACACTGGTGCAGTACTGTGACACACACAGGTGCAGTACTGTGACACACACTGGTGCAGTACTGTGACACACACTGGTCAGGGACACACACGGTCCATTATGGCTGTGACACACACTGGTCCAGTACATACACTGGTCCAGTACTGTGACACACACTGGTGCAGTACTGTGACACACAGGTGCAGTACTGTGACACACACTGGTGCAGTACTGTGACACACACTGGTCCAGTATGTGACACACACTGGTCTAGTACTGTGACACACACTGGTGCAGTACTGTGACACACACTGGTCCATTACTGTGACACACACTGGTGCAGTACTGTGACACACACCTGGTGCAGTACTGTGACGCACACTGGTCCAGTACTGTGACACACACCGGTGCAGTACTGTGACACACACTGGTCCATTATGGCAGTACTGTGACACACACTGGTCCAGTACACACACTGGTCACAGTACTGTGACACACACTGGTCCAGTACTGTGACTACACACTGGTCCAGTACTGTGACACACACTGGTGCAGTACTGTGA
>WNGS01167104.1:8606641-8628202 GCA_020271785.1 Procambarus virginalis | reverse complement strand
CACACACTGCACCAGTGTGTGTCACAGTACTAGACCAGTGTGTGTCACAATACTGGACCAGTGTGTGTCACAGTACTGCACCAGTGTGTGTCACAGTACTAGACCAGTGTGTGTCACAGTACTGGACCAGTGTGTGTCACAGTACTGGACCAGTGTGTGTCACAGTACTGCACCAGTGTGTGTCACAGTACTAGACCAGTGTGTGTCACAGTACTGGACCAGTGTGTGTCACAGTACTGCACTAGTGTGTGTCACAGTACTAGACCAGTGTGTGTCACAGTACTGCACCAGTGTGTGTCACAGTACTGGACCAGTGTGTGTCACAGTACTGCACCAGTGTGTGTCACAGTACTGGACCAGTGTGTATCACAGTACTGGACCAGTGTGTGTCACAGTACTGGACCAGTGTGTGTCACAGTCCTCCCATAATGGACCAGTGTGTGTCACAGTACTGCACCGGTGTGTGTCACAGTACTGGACCAGTGTGCGTCACAGTACTGCACCAGTGTGTGTCACAGTACTGCACCAGTGTGTGTCACAGTACTGGACCAGTGTGTGTCACAGTACTAGACCAGTGTGTGTCACAGTACTGGACCAGTGTGTGTCACAGTACTGCACCAGTGTGTGTCACAGTACTGCACCTTTGTGTGTCACAGTACTGCACCAGTGTGTGTCACAGTACTGCACCAGTGTGTGTCACAGTACTGCACCAGTGTGTGTCACAGTACTGCACCAGTGTGTGTCACAGTACTGCACCTGTGTGTGTCACAGTACTGCACCAGTGTGTGTCACAGTACTAGACCAGTGTGTGCCACAGTACTGGACCAGTGGGTGCCACAGTACTGGACCAGTGTGTCACAGTACTGCACCAGTGTGTGTCACAGTACTGCACCAGTGTGTGTCACAGTACTGCACCAGTGTGTGTCACAGTACTGCACCAGTGTGTGTTACAGTACTGCACCAGTGTGTGTCACAGTACTGCACCAGTGTGTGTCACAGTACTGCACCTGTGTGTGTCACAGTACTTCACCAGTGTGTGTCACAGTACTAGACCAGTGTGTGCCACAGTACTGGACCAGTGGGTGCCACAGTACTGGACCAGTGTGTCACAGTACTGCCATAGTGGACCAGTGTGTGTCACAGTACAGCCATAATTGGCCAGTGTGTGTCACAGTACTGCCATAATGGACCAGTGTGTCACAGTACTGCCATAATGGACCAGTGTATGACACAGTACTGCCATAATGGAGCAGTGTGTGTCACAGTACTGCCATAATGGACCAGTGTGTGTCACAGTACTACAATAATGGACCAGTGTGTCACAGTACTGCCATATTGGACCAGAGTGCCACAGTACTACTGTAATTGACCTGTTATTGGGGCTGGGGGATTAATATATTGAGCAGAACTACTAGGGACTTGTACTGTACTTAATTAAAAATTACTGTATGCAAAATTAATTCAACTAATGCCCCTAGCGAGGGTCGTAATAGCTCCTTTTCTCCTAATGACAGACTGAGGGCTGTAAGGGGCAGGTGGGGTCCCAAGGGTGAATGGGAGAAGTTGATTGAAGATCCACACTCCACCTTCAGACAATTTTTGCTCTTCAGCTTGTATTATTTATACAAGGATAAGATTTAATAAATTCAGTTCAATAACTGAACACTGGTTCTGTTTAAATGTTGAATCTAAATGTATACACAGTCCAGTTTAGCACCATCATTATAAATCACTATTCATATACTAATAAACACAACAATTTATATTGTAGATGTATGAAATTAAGTGACCTTAAATGTGGTTTAAAGTTAACTAGATACTAAATATTATATTAAATATGATAAACTTTTATGACAAATTAAAGATAACTAAGTAAGCAATTGTTATATATTCAATTTATATGAAGAGATTAAGTTGGGCTTGACTTGACTTTTCTGAGACAAGGGACACTCATGAGGGAGTAAAGATTCAGTCGCTACACTATTAATAAACTTACTGAAATATGAGGCATTGCCTCACCCTGTAACGACAAACAGACTTATTGGATATATTAAGGTTATACAAGCATGCAATTGGCCAATTAACGTGCAAAAATAACTTAATATACTTGTCTGAGTGCGGGGTGCTTGTCTGACGAGTGGCCAGACTTGATAACTCACTTGCAGAGTTCAGACACTATATTTTATGTCCCAGCTTTGCTGTGTATTGTTCTGGTAGCATTGCTAATTGATTATGTCCTTAACTGCGTGTGCAGTAAGATAAGATAGGTGTGGCGGAGGTGGAGGCAGCATCACTTGGATAGTGAGCTCCACTCTACACTCTTATTTAGATAAAGTACTAGGAATTTTCCTTTTAGATATTGTCCAGGTACTCCCCCAGTTCTAGAGAGTAATCACTGGTGATAAAGATATGTTATTATGGTGTCCTTTACAAAATAAAGTTCGCAAGGCACCGTCACACATGGTCACTGTTTTGTAAACAAACGCTTTCTGCCTCGGGCGCACCTGTAGGTCGCTTCTCTCCCGAGTTTGGCTCCTCCCTCTCCCTAGAGACGGTAGCTTTCAATGAACATTGATTATTTTACTGTCTACACATATGATTGAGATAAGATTTGATTATAATATAATTAGATATAGGATTTAAAAATTATAAGTAGTACTTGCTATTACTACTGATTCTTATTAAGGATTTGATTTAATCCTCACCGGAAATTGATTGATTGTTCCAATAGTTTTTAATTAAGATATTCTTCTCGAAATTTCTAGAGCTTTGAGAAATCATGCACCTAGTCACGTAGGCAACTATAGTTACCTATGATGTACGTGATCAGAGGTGGCATTGTCCTGAAGGATCCATATGTAGGATATAGTGAATCTGTAGTGATTCTGAGATGATTTTAATACTCTGTGTAAGTGATTAGCATCATTTGTTTTCATAATTGACCCACTCGGACTAGATGGAAGAGCGACGGCTTGGCTTCTTGCAGGTCAGCGTTCGAACCCTGAATGTGGAAGCGGTTGTGCAGCATTGCTTTCCTCCGTCCTGTCCCAACTCCTTGTCCTCGTGTCCCCTCATGGTGGTATGTAGTCGTTGTGGCTTAGCGCTTTTCCCCTGGGAGTTACATGAGCTCTCTCCTGGTGAGTACATGTACTTTCTCCTGGTAAATACAAGTGCTTTCTTTTGATAATTGCATTTGCTCTCTCCTGATAATTCTCGGTGACTGGAAAATATTGGAAACGATCGACAACTCAGATCTAAAAGTTGAGCATAATTGGAAGTTTCCAATATTCCAAATCACAACTTATGTTTTTAAAGGTACAAAAAGAGCCATTAAGACTGCAAACTAATGTTAGAAATAAATTCAAATGTGTTTTAGCGACTCGAACGAGAGAATTATCAATATTGTGATCCTTTTTGGGCAAACCATAGATGGGAATAGGATCATAATATTGATTTTAAAAAAGGTGAAATAGCCCATAGAAGTAATATTAGAACTAGAGGGGCAATGGAAGGGGGTTTTAATAAATACTCTGAATACTTTCGCTGGAAACAAAAGCTTTACTTGGGAGGACAGCTTTACTACGAAAGTGATTCTGAGTGAATTAAAATTAGATCATAATAAAGTTACGAGGAATAGCATCCAGACGAACAACTCTTAGTAACAACAACTCCAGCTCTCAGAATATCAGGATTTTCAGACATTACTGCAGGTACAACACCAGTCCTGGATAGCGGTGACCTGGTCAGGAGGTCAGGAAGGATAGCAGAACTGGACCCCAGGATAACAGCCTCCCTAAACGTTAATGATTTAAGTCTCATCCTAACCCCACACTCAGACCTTGACGAAGTCCTCAGGAGAGTGAGAAAGACTTGGTGTAAATCATTTATAATAAAATATAAAATGGTTGTCTCCTGTTGTGTGGTGGTGATCTCTTCACAGGATTAATCCCACTCACCACCCGTGTAGTGAGACACATTCACTCCCATGTGTAGTGAGACACATACACTCCCATGTGTAGTGAGACACATACACTTTCATGTGTAGTGAGACACATACACTCCCATGTGTAGTGAGACACATACACTCCCATGTGTAGTGAGACACATACACTACCATGTGTAGTGAGACACATTCACTCCCATGTGTAGTGAGACACATACACTCCCATGTGTAGTGAGACACATACACTCCCATGTATAGTGAGACACATTCACTCCCATGTGTAGTGAGACACATACACTCCCATGTTTAGTGAGACACATTCACTCCCATGTGTAGTGAGACACATACACTCCCATGTGTAGTGAGACACATACACTCCCATGTATAGTGAGACACATACACTCCCATGTTTAGTGAGACACATTCACTCCCATGTGTAGTGAGACACATACACTCCCATGTTTAGTGAGACACATTCACTCCCATGTTTAGTGAGACACATACACTCCCATGTGTAGTGAGACACATACACTCCCATGTTTAGTGAGACACATTCACTCCCATGTGTAGTGAGACACATTCACTACCATGTGTAGTGAGACACATTCACTCCCATGTGTAGTGAGACACATTCACTACCATGTGTAGTGAGACACATTCACTCCCATGTGTGAATTTAAATTTTTAATTTTGCCCCGAGGGGCGAGTTTATTGGGCAGCGCCACTCATCCTGTGAGTGGACACACAGCCATAGTGACAGTATTGGGCAGCGCCACTCATCCTGTGAGTGGACACACCACCATAGTGACAGTATTGGGCAGCGCCACTCATCCTGTGAGTGGACACACCGCCATAGTGACAGTATTGGGCAGCGTCACTCATCCTGTGAGTGGACACACCGCCATAGTGACAGTATTGGGCAGCGCCACTCATCTTGTGAGTGGACACACCGCCATAGTGACAGTATTGGGCAGCGCCACTCATCCTGTGAGTGGACACACCACCATAGTGACAGTATTGGGCAGCGCCACTCATCCTGTGAGTGGACACACCGCCATAGTGACAGTATTGGGCAGCGCCACTCATCCTGTGAGTGGACACACCACCACAGTGACAGTATTGGGCAGCGCCACTCATCTTGTGAGTGGACATACCACCATAGTGACAGTATTGGGCAGCGCCACTCATCCTGTGAGTGGACACACCGCCATAGTGACAGTATTGGACAGCGCCACTCATCTTGTGAGTGGACACACCGCCATAGTGACAGTATTTGACAGCGCCACTCATCTTGTGAGTGGACACACCGCCATAGCAGCATGAACAACACTCCCCAATAGGAAGAAAACCCGCTGGGTTGTTCATCCTGTCACTTGTACCTAGACACAGCTGGGACTTGCTTAACTGTCTCAAGTGAACAGCTCAACAATCAAGCAGATTAACATCTATCAATCCTTAAAAGCTTACGTTATCTTGCGGGTGCAAAATGGGGAATCTTTTAAGAACAGTATCAATATTTGACAAATAGTGTTTTCCTAACTCAAACAATGTGGGGTTTATTATTCTACACATATTTCTGATATCTCTCAGGTGTTCACATTCACGTAGATAATGGTCAAGGCAGTGTCCATCACTCTCACCACAGATTCTGCAACTTCGATGATCAACTGTTGTTTCCATTCCATATCTCCATGGATATTTGTATCCAAGACGGATTCTCGCTATCACTGATTCTCTCCCTCGTCCTCCTCCTCTTCGGCCATAATGATTGGGATTGCCAGCTGCAACCATGTTGTACCATCGTACAGATTCACTGGTTTGTGCTTCTATCCTCCTTTCCTCAGTTACCTTGTCACGGTGATGTTGCCTGACAATACCTCTAATTTGTAGGAGAGTCTTGGGTATGAAGTATTCAATATGGTCTCCTTCAGCGCCTTCAGCAGCCAGCACATCTGCTCGTTCATTCCCACATATTCCAACATGGGAAGGGATCCACAGAAACTTGATGACTCTTCCCTGATTGGTAAGTACTCTCACAGCTCTCTTAATTTCAGCGACTATTGCAAGATTTTCTGCCCGATTTTTACTTAGGCTTTGCAGTGCTGCAAAGCCTAAGTAAAAATCGGGAAGATTTTTACACTGGGAAGAGACAACTCCTCTCGTAGATTAGACGTTTTGTCAGTTCTTGGAACTCCAAGAATGATTGTCATGGCTTCATTTTGAATGCTTTCAAGCCTTTTCATATCGCTTTGGGAGTAGGTGCACAGAACTGGTGCGGCATAGTCTATGACGGAGCGCACATAGGCTGTGTACATCATTTTAAGCACGGCAATAGAGGCTCCATGTCCATTCCAGGTCATAGCTTTCAGTGCCCTGAGTCGACTTTTGCATGTTCCTATGAGTTGATTGAGCTCCTCTTTCTTCCCCTTGTTAGAGCCGACAGTGGCGCCAAGGTACCGATAGTGATCAACCCATTCAAATGTTACACCATTAATTTGCAGTTCTTCATTTGCTCTCCGCTTGTGATGGGAGTATGCCTTCGTCTTGTTTGTGGAGAGAGTGAAACCGAGCTCAATACATTTCCTTCAGAGAAGTTCAATGGACTGTTCAATTTTTCCCAAGGTGGGAGCTTGTATTAGGACATCATCTGCATATCCCACTTGTTGTGTTCCTTCCGGAAAATCAATATTTGCAATGGCGTTCATAAGTACATTGAATAGTGTA
Organism: Procambarus virginalis; assembly: GCA_020271785.1. Lineage (NCBI taxonomy): Eukaryota > Metazoa > Arthropoda > Malacostraca > Decapoda > Cambaridae > Procambarus > Procambarus virginalis. The sequence goes on along the minus strand of WNGS01167104.1, from coordinate 8,621,535 downwards.
GGGCTTAAGACCCCTCCTTGGGGGGTCCCGAGTTCCATATTCATTGTTCTGGAGACTGCTCCATTGAAGCAAACCTTGGCTTTCCTCCCTGTGAGGTAGTCTTCAACCCATTTCATGAGTCTCCCCTTGACACCCATGCATGCAAGCTCGTCCAGGATCGCAATCCCCTGTGCTTTGTCGAAGGCTCCTTTGATGTCCACAAATACAGAGTACCTAGCCGTGTCATTAGCCAAGTAATTAACTATACAATTTGCTGTGCTCCGTCCTTTAACAAATCCATTGACCCCCTCCCCTAACCTGCCTATTTTGTGCAACAGTCGGTTTAGGATGAGCCTTTCAAGCATCTTGCAAGTGCATGACACGAGACTGACAGGTCTGTAATTACCAGGGTCATTAGGCTTCGGTATGGGAACAATTATTGCGTATTTCCATTGTGTGGGCAACACTCCACTTAGGAATGACTTGTTAAACAGGTGGAGTAGTGGATTCCCAGACACTTCACACAGTGCATTGAGTATGTCGTAGGTGACGCCATCTTCACCAGGTGCTGTACTTTTACCCTTTTTCATAGCGCCCCTTACTTCATGTGTAGTGAAACACATTCACTCCCATGTGTAGTGAGACACATACTCTACCATGAATGGTGATGAGACACATCCATAAATACTGGGAAGGGGTCAGGATAAGGTTTTGGAATGGGACCGGGGGAGGGGGGAAAGGAATGGTGCCCATTCACTTGTCGACTGTTGGGGATTGAACTCCGTCCTGCTCGAAGTGAGACCGTCGCTCTACCGGCTGGTGGATTGTGTAGAACATTCCACTACCAGTTCAGGGGTCCCAATCTTTATCTTTTGCTTTATTCTTTGTATTCTACGATTCCGCCCAACTACTTGGGGGTGGACGATAGAGCGACGGTCTCGCTTCATGCAGGTCGGCGTTCAATCCCCGACCGTCCAAGTGGTTGGACACCATTCCTCCCCCTCCGTCCCATCCCAAATCCTGACCCCTTCCCAGTGCTATATAGTCGTGATGGCTATCAGCCAGGAGGAGGGTCCGCCAAGTCATTCCTCAGTGTTTCTAGGTCTATGAGAGGCCTAGAGTCCTCTAGAGGCCTTGAGTCTTCTAGAGTCCTAGAGTCCTCTAGAGTCCTAGAGTCCTCTAGAGGCCTAGAGTCCTCTAGAGGCCTAGAGTCCTCTAGAGGCCTTGAGTCTTCTAGAGTCCTAGAGTACTCTAGAGTCCTAGAGTCCTCTAGAGGCCTTGAGTCCTCTAGAGGCCTTGAGTCTTCTAGAGTCCTAGAGTACTCTAGAGTCCTAGAGTCCTCTAGAGGCCTTGAGTCCTCTAGAGGCCTTGAGTCCTCTAGAGGCCTTGAGTCTTCTAGAGTCCTAGAGTCCTCTAGAGTCCTAGAGTCCTCTAGAGGCCTTGAGTCTTCTAGAGTCCTAGAGTACTCTAGAGTCCTAGAGTCCTCTAGAGGCCTTGAGTCCTCTAGAGGCCTTGAGTCCTCTAGAGTCCTAGAGTCCTCTAGAGGCCTTGAGTCCTCTAGAGGCCTTGAGTCCTCTAGAGGCCTAGAGTCCTCTAGAGGCCTTGAGTCCTCTAGAGGCCTAGAGTCCTCTAGAGGCCTTGAGTCTTCTAGAGTCCTAGAGTACTCTAGAGTCCTAGAGTCCTCTAGAGGCCTTGAGTCCTCTAGAGTCCTAGAGTCCTCTAGAGTCCTAGAGTCCTCTAGAGGCCTTGAGTCTTCTAGAGGCCTTGAGTCCTCTAGAGGCCTTGAGTCCTCTAGAGATGTTCTCGGCGGTATCCTCCACCTGGCTCTGCTCGTTCGAAGATGCCTAGTCCACTTCCTGGTGGGTTGGTGAAGTGGATGGTGACTTTGTCTTCTGGTAGAGTGCTTCTGTTTGTCTTGTTCTTGATGCGCTGCTTCCGCCTTCTTGAAAGTTGTCAGCGCCGTCTCGCAGCTCGCCGGAGTCGTCGGCATCCGTAGAGTCTGGGTCGTCGCCGGAGTCGTCGTAAGCCATGGTCTGTGTGGCTGAATTTCGATGTTCCGTCGCTGGTAACGGTATAGGCGCTAAGCCGCTTGCTTACCAGTAGCTCGTTCACTCCTCTGAGTAACTCTGCCCGCATATGCAATGATGACCTTCATTTTGCATATTCTGGATGGTCGCTGGTGCTCCTGGCCAGTCCAAATGGACTGAGCGTACAGTCCATTTGGAGGTGGTGGGCGTACAGTTCATTTGGATGTGGTGGGCGTACAGTCCATTTGGAGGTGGTGGGCGTACAGTCTATTTGGAAGTTGTGGGCGTACAGCCCATTTGGAGGTGGTGGGCATACAGTTCATTTGGAGGTTGTGGGCGTACAGTTAATTTGGAGGTTGTGGGCGTACAGTTCATTTGGAGGTTGTGGGCATACAGTTAATTTGGAGGTTGTGGGCGTACAGTTCATTTGGAGGTGGTGGGCGTACAGTCTATTTGGAGGTTGTGGGCGTACAGTTCATTTGGAGGTGGTGGGCGTACAGTCTATTTGGAGGTTGTGGGCGTACAGTTCATTTGGAGGTGGTGGGCGTACAGTCTATTTGGAGGTGGTGGGCATACAGTTCATTTGGAGGTTGTGGGCGTACAGTTCATTTGGAGGTGGTGGGCGTACAGTTAATTTGGAGGTTGTGGGCGTACAGTTCATTTGGAGGTTGTGGGCGTACAGTTAATTTGGAGGTTGTGGGCGTACAATTCATTTGGAGGTTGTGGGCGTACAGTTGATTTGGAGGTTGTGGGCGTACAGTTCATTTGGAGGTTGTGGGCGTACAGTTAATTTGGAGGTTGTGGGCGTACAGTTCATTTGGAGGTTGTGGGCGTACAGTTAATTTGGAGGTTGTAGACGTACAGTCCATTTGGAGGTGGTGGGCGTACAGTTCATTTGGAGGTGGTGGGCGTACAGTTCATTTGGAGGTTGTGGGCGTACAGTTCATTTGGAGGTTGTGGGCGTACACTTCATTTGGAGGTTGTGGGCGTACAGTTAATTTGGAGGTTGTAGACGTACAGTCCATTTGGAGGTGGTGGGCGTACAGTTCATTTGGAGGTGGTGGGCGTACAGTTCATTTGGAGGTGGTGGGCGTACAGTTCATTTGGAGGTTGTAGGCGTACAGTCCATTTGGAGGTGGTGGGCGTACAGTTCATTTGGAGGTTGTGGGCGTACAGTTCATTTGGAGGTGGTGGGCGTACAATTCATTTGGAGGTTGTGGGCGTACAGTCCATTTGGAGGTTGTGGGCGTACAGTCCATTTGGAGGTGGTGGGCGTCGAACCCATTTGGAGGTGGTGGGCGTCGAACCCATTTGGAGGTGGTGGGCGTACAGCCCATTTGGAGGTTGTGGGCGTACAGCCCATTTGGAGGTGGTGGGCGTCGAACCCATTTGGAGGTGGTGGGCGTACAGCCCATTTGGAGGTGGTGGGCGTACAGTCCATTTGGAGGTTGTGGGCGTACAGCCCATTTGGAGGTGGTGGGCGTACAGCCCATTTGGAGGTTGTGGGCGCCCTGCCTGCTAGAGGGAGGCGCGGGTACTGGTTGGGTCCTCTACGGCTGTGAGTGGTATAAGGTTAGCTTCTCACAAAGCAAACTAGAACTATAAGTTTGAGGGGCAGCATCTTCTATCACATTTATATATTTCCATGTCCGGGTGGCCAGTTGTGGGTGCCTGAGTACCTGCGGCACTTAGTCCTGGGCACTTGTTTGATAGGTGCTCATTACTTGAAGCACTTGAAGAACATTGTTGATCTTCTCGATGGCCATCTGGTTAGGTGAGGACGGGATCCCAAAGCATTTCTGCCCATGCTTCGATGCCTCTTTGGGCTGCGCTGCTGTCTGGAAGGTCAACTGGTGTGTCTTGATCAGCAGAGCTGTCGTCGCTGTCAGTGTTGATTAGTAGAGCTGTCGTCGCCTTCAGTATAGCGAGTGCTGTCGTCGCTTTCACCCGATGTTGTCTGGGGGATTCACTGTCGTTGCGGTTCAGCCTATTGACGGAAATCGCTGTCAATGACTTGTTCATTGACAGGAATTCATTGACAGTCAATGAATCCCAGCAGTGACTTGTCTGGGAGGGACCCGTGAGAGAAACTGGACTGGAAACTGGACGCAGTTAACTGGACTCAGGATCATGTGAAGGTCCCTTTTGGTGGCCACGATGCCTGTGACTTCATGTCCGACAACGTGGACATCACCAGGTATTCACCTAGTTGTATTCACCTAGTTGTATTCACCTAGTTGTATTCACCTAGTTGTATTCACCTAGTTGTGCTTGCGGGGGTTGAGCTTTGCTCTTTCGGCCCGCCTCTCAACTGTCAATCAACTGTTTACTAACTACTTTTTTTCCCCCACACCACACACACAGAGGAAGCAGCCCGTGACAGCTGACTAACTCCCAGGTACCTATTTACTGCTAGGTAACAGGGGTATTCAGGGTGAAAGAAACTTTGCCCATTTGTTTCTGCCTCGTGCGGGAATCGAACCCGCGCCACAGAATTACGAGTCCTGCGCGCTATCCACCAGGCTACCGCCTGCAATGTCGCGCTCTGAGAGAGAGTCGCGTTTTCAGTCTCATTTTTGTAAGTAATTTCTGTGTCACATACACAGCTTTGTATGTGATCTGTGTCACATACACAGCTTTGTATGTGATCTGTGTCACATACACAGCTTTGTATGTGATCTGTGTCACATACACAGCTTTGTATGTGATCTGTGTCACATACACAGCTTTGTATGTGATCTGTGTCACATACACAGCTTTGTATGTGATCTGTGTTACATACACAGCTTTGTATGTAATCTATATCACATACAGCTTTGTGATCTGTGTCTCATACTCAGCTTTGTATGTGATCTGTGTCACACAGGTGTGTATGAGACACACCTGCTGGCCAGTAGGAGAGATGAGGGAAGTGTCTGACCGCGGTGGCTTCTCGCAACATACTGAGGTGATGAGACACATGCGCTACCATGTATCGTGGTTGTGGTGAGACACATGCGCTACCATGTATACTTGTTGTGGTGAGACACATGCACTACCATGTATACTTGTTGTGGTGAGACACATGCACTACCATGTATCGTGGTTGTGATGAAACACATGCACTACCATGTATACTTCTGTGGTGAGACACATGCACTACCATGTATACTTGTTGTGGTGAGACACACCGCCACATGCAGCAAGACACATACACCACGTTAATAATAATGAGATACACGCATCATATTTATAATGATTCAGACGATGAGTCACAATATCGAGGCTGATGATATAATGACCAAACCACACACTGGAAGATGGTGAGACGTCCATGTTTCATGTCTTCATTCGTAAAGTCTCTTTGTTGTTGTTGTTGTCCTTGTCAGATGAAGTCCCTTCGTCTCCTTTTTGGCTGTCCTTGACCGTGTGGACTGCCTTTAGAAAGCTGATGTCTTGCTTTCTGACTCCCTCACATATTCCTCTCTGTCTTTCAACCCTTTGGGTCGCCTTAAAACCTCCTTCAGCCGCACACTAAGACAGCTCTCTAGTCTTTGTTCTCCTGACTTTGCTCTAATTAAACGTTTCCGTGTCATCTGCCTTTCTCTTCCTGATTGCTATGGTCTACCTAAGACTTATAATCTGGTGTTCCTCTTCGTCATATCATTTCTTCACGGGGCTCTGGCGGCTATCCTCTTGCCTCCTGGCTCGCTGAAACTCTGACTCCTTATCTTGGCACTTTTTCTGCTGCCCACCTGCGTCACTCTCAGGTCTTCAAAGACAGCGCCTGCAGCCCTCTTGTAAGATGCTTAGTCTTGATGTTGACTCTATAATGTTCTCCTTGATGACGTTCACTCTCTCCTTAGTCAGAAGGCGACTGAATATCTTCTTCATCTCTTGCTACCTACTGATGTTTTCCTCGAACTCATCAGACTCTGTGTTGACTCTAACTCATTCTCTTTCAACGGTAAATACTGCTCTCAAACTTTCGGTGTCGCTATGGGTTCCCCTCTCTCCCCTGTTCTTGCTAATTTCTACATGGAATACTTCGAAACTGTTCTTCTTCCTTTTATTGATACTCGTCCCTCTCTTTGGCTTCGCTATGTTGATGACATTTTTGCTTTATGGCCTCATGACCTTAATCTTTTCCAGCCTTTCCTCGCCTCTCTTAACAATCTGGCTCCTTCTATCCATTTCAAAGTTGAGTGGGAATCTAATTCCCTCCTTCCTTTTCTTGATGTTCATGTTCACAGCTCTGTGTCTGGGTTCTCTTTCTCTGTCTACCGTAAACCCATGCATAGTGGCATGTACATTCACTTCTTTTCCCTATCATCCTCTTTCTGTTAAGAAAAGTGTCCTCGTCTCTCTCTTCCTCCGCGCTCTACGCATCAGCGACCCTCAGTTTCTTGATTCTAAAATTTCCTTTATTTACAAATCTTTCTCTCGCCTTGGTTATCCTTTACAGTTTATCAACTGTGCCTAATCTCAAGCTAAACGACATTTCTTTCACCCCAAACCTGTTCCCAACACTAGTAGCACTGTGCTCTGCCTTCCCTTCATATCTGGACTCAAAACTTTTACCAATGCCCTTCGTCCTCTTGACATAAAACTCACCTTTCGACAAACTAACACACTTCGTAGTAATCTGGTTCACATTTCTCCTGCTGCTTCTGATGCTGCTGGTGTCTACTCTATTTCCTGTTCGTCTTGTCCTCTCCAATACTTTGGCGAAACTGGCCGTACACTTAATGACAGACTTAAGGAACACAAAAGAAGTGTTAAGTCTGCAAACACAAACAAATGCTCTCTTCTGTCAAGTTAGGGATTCTGATCATCCTATTGATTGGTCTTATTTTAGAATAATCTTTCCTGCCTCTACTCCACACAGACGCCGTCGTGTCGACTCAGCTCTGATACACAACCTTCCCAACATGAACCTGAGTCCTGGCTTCGTTGCTGTTGACTCTTCACTTTCCCAGAATATACTCTAATGCTCCAACCTTCTTAACAAACGTGACCTGACAAAAGTCTACCCTCTTTTTCTGTTTCTGTCTCCTCTTATTCTTACCTATCCCATTCTTCCTTCATCCCATTATTACACCCTTCCCATTCGTTCCTTTCGCCTTTCTCTTACCTTCTTCTAGGAATTACCCTTCTTCTGTTACCTGCTCCTTACCTCACTCTTGCCTTAATTAGTACCCTGTGCTTTCCTCGCTTCCCTGCGCCTGTGTCAGGTAAGTCCACTACGGGCTCACCATAGCCCGTGCTACTTGCCCCGCTCCTGTGTCAGGTAAGTCCACTACGGGCTCACCATAGCCCGTGCTACTTCCCCGCTCCTGTGCCAGGTAAGTCCACTACGGGCTCACCATAGCCCGTGCTACTTGCCCCGCTCCTGTGCCAGGTAAGTCCACTACGGGCTCACCATAGCCCGTGCTACTTGCCCCGCTCCTGTGCCAGGTAAGTCCACTACGGGCTCACCATAGCCCGTGCTACTTGCCCCGCTCCTGTGCAGGTAAGTCCACTACGGGCTCACCATAGCCCGTGCTACTTGCCCCGCTCCTGTGCCAGGTAAGTCCACTACGGGCTCACCATAGCCCGTGCTACTTGCCCCGCTCCTGTGCCAGGTAAGTCCACTACGGGCTCACCATAGCCCGTGCTACTTGCCCCGCTCCTGTGCCAGGTAAGTCCACTACGGGCTCACCATAGCCCGTGCTACTTGCCCCGCTCCTGTGCCAGGTAAGTCCACTACGGGCTCACCATAGCCCGTGCTACTTGCCCCGCTCCTGTGCCAGGTAAGTCCACTATGGGCTCACCATAGCCCGTGCTACTTGCCCCGCTCCTGTGTCAGGTAAGTCCACTACGGGCTCACCATAGCCCGTGCTACTTGCCCCGCTCCTGTGCCAGGTAAGTCCACTACGGGCTCACCATAGCCCGTGCTACTTGCCCCTCTCCTGTGCCAGGTAAGTCCACTACGGGCTCACCATAGCCCGTGCTACTTGCCCCGCTCCTGTGCCACGTAAGTCCACTACGGGCTCACCATAGCCCGTGCTACTTGCGACTTTTTCTTCAAAGTACCTGAATCTAAAACAACCACCACCTCGGTCCTTTTACGGGCTATTCATGCCCGTGCCACCTCTTGGGTGCCTTCTAAATCTTCATCAATCAATCACCTTGCTCCATTCACCAGGAAATACACAATTCCGCAGTATGAAAGGCAAACACTTCCATGTGTATTTACGGGCTCACCATAGCCCGTGCTACATGGACATTTCGTTCTGGGTAGCTAAATCTGAAACAACAACAAATATGTATTGGTGAGACACATACCCCACCATGTATCTATGAGACACATGCGACTTTTTTTATAGCAGTGAGACACATACACTATCATTTGAATTGAGACACACACACATAGCCCGCGATATGTAGAAATGATACATGTATTCGACGATATGAAGTAATTAGACACATATTCCGCGATATATACTGATGAGACACTATCACCACTGTGTGTACAGTGAGATACATATACCAGCATGTGTACTGGAGAGACACATAGACCACCATGGGGTAGCGAGGAGACATAGTCCACCATGTGTAGTAATGAGACACATTAACCACTGTGTGTAGTGATGAGACACATTGTGTGTAGAGATGAGACACATTAACCACAGTGTTTAGAGATAAGACACATTAACCATTGTGTGTAGAGATGAGACACATTAACCACTGTGTGTAGAGATGAGACACATGGCAATGTGTGTATTTGTGAGAAATATACACTACCATGTGTAGTGATGAGACACATTCAACACCAGGTAAAGTGAGACATGCTCAACCTGTGGAAAACATAAACAAATGAGTAGAGACATAATCCCGGCTACATGAGACACACGACCCTATTGCGGTAAGACTCAAGCCCCCCCCCCCCCCAAAAAAAATCTATGATAACCGAATTAACCATTGTAATGAGAGACTTTCCCCTCAGGTGTAATGAGACTTTCCTCAGCCGATAAAGAAATGAGAGAGGGAGTGAGAGAGACACAGCGGTAAGCAGTGGGCACCGTAGACCCTTTTCTTATAGCATTGATCATCTTCACACTGAATTCACAATTCTTTGGGAGAATTTAGAAGTTCTTGGAAGGTGTTTGGAGTCTTTGGGGTCGTGTTTTATCAGGCCAAACAGCGGTTAGATGGTAATTAAGTCCGTAGCTTATTGACCAACCAGTAAATTTCTTTATGTATACAGTATACTGTGAAAGGTGGAGTATACATCTTCGTATACATATCCTCAGTTTTTTGGGGGTTAGATTTAGCTATACATAATTTCTGGAGGGGTATTGAGGTCACTACAAAGTATACTGACTGGCCAACTGGTATACTTTACACCTTAAGTAAACTCACAGTGTATATTCGCCAAAAAGCGAGTTTACCTCTGTAGGTATATATCCTTTATGTCTTCTATTGGTTGTTGACCTATATGTTGGTTGTCTTTATATGTTGACAAGATCATGAAACATTCATGAGATTCAATTGTATTCAATAATAAACTCGTTAAGAATCAAATTATCTAACAAACACATTTAAATATACACATCTTTATTGATTTTTTATTGTTAAAAAAAATTGTAATCAATTATCTGCTAGAAGTAACAACAGGTAAACTAACACTGGTTTTCCAATTGTATTTATTTAATAATATGAAGTAAACAATAGTCAGCCAGGGCTGAGGACTGGGCTTACATTCTAAGACGTCCATGTGGGTCTTCATGGGCTCTTTGGTATCTTCGTGACTCAAAATCAAAGCACAGGAACACCATTCACTGATTATAGTCAAAGACACGACGTTTCACACTTAAAGAATGAAATACGCACGCACACACACACACGCACACGCACACACACACACACACACACACACCACAATGCTGTAGCACAGGAAAACTTAAAAGATATGGTATCTAAAGTTCCCCTCTCTCTCTCTAGCCTCAGTTGAACCCCCCCCCCCCCTCGGAGCGCGAGATTAGAAAAGGGCACCAATAATTTTGTCTGATGTCGCAACCCGTCGTCTTAAAATAACGTCACTTTTGGCTCGTATGCGCGCTATAGCCAAATATGGACGTAATTTGAAATGAAATCGACTCACAAAAGTGACGTACTGTTCCGTTTTCTGTTTGAGCAGTCCGGCCTACGCGGACAGGTTAGGAGAGGAAACTTTAAACTAACGTTTTTCATAACATTTTGAAACTTTATGAGAAAGTCCTGCCCATCTAACCTATCAGAGAACCCTTAACTTGCTGTTGTTGAAAAAAAAAAATCCCAAATTTATATTCATTTTCAAATTACGTCCACTTTTGGCCATACGGACAAACGGCCAAAAGCGACGTTATTTTTAAGAGAACAGGTTGTGATCGGTTGGTAGGAAGGGCAACACAAGACAGGAGGGACAAATGTTTACAAAATTTACACTTGTGTAAAACCAACAACTTTGTATAAGTCTCGTCAAGAAGTGAAGGGATTTTGTCTCATTTTGTTGTTGCGTAAGTTTCAATATCACAGTGAAGCCACGAGCATGAGCGGTTCTACTGGACAAATATATAAATATACATGCTCATCCAAAAGAAAACTAAATAATAATAATTACATGCGATAATTATACAAATTATATACAGTATCAAGAGATGCATTAACCCCATGAACTCTTTTTTTTTGTGCTTTTTTTATATAAGTTTTTGACAATTACAATTTTATTTATTGCAGGTTTACCTATGACGAAGGTTTTAATAATACTGTACTTTACAAACAGTACACTTAACTACAGGAACTCAACTCCTCTCATCAGATAAGAAAGCCACAGTTACCCCTTGACAGACACGAGACTACTGACCTAGAGAAAACGTGGAAGAACGTAGCACGCTAAGACAAGGACTCCCACACTCTTCTACACAACGTTTCAAAATACAGAGCATTAATAGTGCTCCTTTTTTTGTTTATCGAAATTTAACATTTCGGTAAATGTTAACCCTCTCTGCTATAACTTCAAAATAACAGTGTTAAAATAAGGAGGGTTAAATTAACATAGTTTCTCATATGGGTTCACATAAGATTCTCAAGGAAGATGGGACCAATTAGTCCCCCTATTTATACGCCTTAGTTATATATATTAATATCAAACGCCCTGTCACGGCCCTATTTAACAACCAATTATAGGTTAGATTGCTAGAATAAGGTTAAATATAGCTGGGGAAGAAGAATTAACATTTCGCTATAATTCCTCTCCACCTCCTTCCCACCGTCGCTATCACAGATGATCGCAGCTTTAGCCACGTGTGTGTATATGTATTGCTGTATTATGCAGTGTGTGTCGGGTGCTGTAGGTCTATTTAGTGTAATATGACTGGCCAGCGTCCCAAGCGTATTCGTTATTTTTAAGCTGTGACTGTTCACTTGTGCTGGGTTGCTCAACACAGTCTTGTTGTTCAACACGCTGAGGGTGATGAACAAAGTATGAACGGAGGATACAGTGTGTCTCTTCGTCAGACTGTAACTGTTCATCACAGTGTGGGTGTTCATCACAGTGTGGGTATTCATCACAGTGTGGGTGTTCATCACAGCATGAACCAAAGGTTTTGTGGGCTGGTGAGCGTTCATATGGTGAGTGTTGAACATGGAGGGTGTGCTCTGGGGAGTGTTCATCGCAGTAGGAGTCTTGGGTGTGGGAAGTGTGTGCTGGTGAAAGTTCATCACAGTATGAATGATGGGTACTGCAGGTGTGTGCTGGTGATTGTTCATCACAGTATGAATGATGAGAACTGCAGGTGTGGGCTGGTGACTGTTCATCACAGCATGAATGATGAGTACTGCAGGTGAGTGCTGGTGACTGTTCATCACAGTATGAATGATGAGTACTGCAGGTGTGTGCTGGTGACTGTTCATCACAGTATGAATGATGAGAACTGCCGGTGTGGACTGGTGACTGTTCATCCCAATAAGACTGCTGCGCGGAGCTTGTGTGCGTTGGAGTGTGTTGAGTGCGTGGGTGTTGCGTGTGTGGGCGTTGTGTGTGTAGATGTTGCGTGTGTGGGTGTTGAGTGCGTGGGTGTTGCGTGCGACACATGTGTGCTGGCGACGGGGTTTGGACCGTAACAGGGAGCCTGGGCTACACCGAGGTCGTCATCTCTTCTATGACTGTGATATTCCGCCGAGGGTGGCCGGCGGGCGGCGCCACCCGCCGGAGTATGGGCGGCAGCGGCACAGGCGGCACGCTTCCGTCGTGGGCGGCGGGAAGCGGTCGTCTCGCCCCAGCGCTGCCTACCTGTCCCAACCTCGCTAACCTTCGGGTTCGCTAAAACTCACACCACTAGTCTGCCGCAAGCGTCTTCCCGCCGCGTGTGCCGGCTGCGGCGGCCTGGCGATGGGCTCATCGTCCTCATCTTCGGCATCGAAGTCAATGTTCTCTTGACAGTCATTGAAAAACACATTGTCGTATTTACACGAAGAGCCGCACTGGCCCACATAGTCGTAGTAATTGTCCAATAATCCTTCTTCGGATATGCAGGTGAGGAGTTCGGGCTTGAGGCGCGCCTCCATCACATCCACCGAACTCGCGAAGGAAATGGTCTTGCCCAGTTTGCCGAAGACTTGGCCCTTACTGGCGTCGTACATCTGGGCGCTGATGGGTGCTGGAGCGGAGGTAGGGTCCGCCCCACACGTACACACCGGACCACCACTGCCGCCACTGCCGCCACTGGCTATCTGGGGCGTGGTTGTGGTCTTCGGGGTACAGCCACTGACGCCGCCACTGCCTCCGCCGCCGCCGTTCTCCAGCGGCACGGCGTACGGGTCGTGAGCCAGGTGGGCGTCGACAGTGGTGAAGGAGACGGTGGTGTCGTGTTTGGCCAGGCGCTCCTTGAAGTAATTGAGCAGGAAGAGGCACGACGCTCCAGACAACAGGAAGAAGCTAGCGAAGAAGTAGCCAGTCTTGGGCGTGCTGTCGTTGATGTAACCTGTGGAGGCAGCACAACAACATCTTAGATCTCCCATTCACAGCAAAATACCATAAATACAATCTAATATATGTACATAATAAGACTCGACTCGACGACTCTGCTATTCAGCTCCTCCAAAAAAAAAAAAACTAGAAAGCAAATTGCTTGCATGCCGAAAGGAGAACTATGAGGAAATGAGACTATTGCTATGAAAAGTATAATATGAAACAGAGTAAAGACCGTACAAAATATGTTGGTTTATGTCACCCAAAAGTGTCAGGAGGCAGTAAACAGGTTTATTCCGGCCCAAGAGTGAAAAAATTTAGAAGCAAAATAGGAATCAATGGTTTAAAATGACATACGAGGCAGCAAGGGATTTAAATACAAGGATGTGGAAAAACTACCGAAATATCAGAAAAGCAGAAAGTAGAGAGAGATACCAGAGAGCCAGGAATGAATATATTAGAGTGAGAAGAGAAGTAGAGAGACCGCATGAAAAATGGCATAGCAAATAAAGCCAAGACCGAACCAAAGCTACTCCACAGTCACATCAGGAGGAAAACAACAGTGAAAGAACAGGTGATGAAACTGAGAACGAATGAGGACAGGTCCACAAAGAATGACAAAGAGGCGTGTGAAAAACTCAACAAGAGATTTAAGGAGGTCTTCACAATAGAACGAGATGAAGTCCTTGAACTATGAGCGCAAGCAATAAACCAGTCGGCTTTGGAAGATTTCCAAATTATCATATATGAGATGAGGAGGTATCTGTTGGACCTGGACGTGAGAAAGGTTGTTAGACATGAAGGAATCTCAGCATGGGTACTAAATGAATGCGCAGAAGCACTTTTCTTGCCACTGTCCATGGTGTATATTAAGTCACTGTAAACACGAGACCTACCAAAAAATATGGAAGACGGCTAATGTAGTCGCAATATACAAAAGGGTGACAGACAAGAGGCACTGAACTACAGGCCAGTGTCCTTAACTTGTTTACCATGCAAGGTGATGGAGAAGATCGTGGAAAAAACCTAGTAACACATCTGGAGAGAAGAGACTTCGTGACAACCCATCAACATGGGTTCAGGGAGGGTAAATCTTGCCTTACAGACTTGATAGAATTCTACGATCTGGTGACAAAGATTGAACAAGAAAGAGAAAGGTGGGCAGATTGCATTTTCTTGGACTTTCAGAAAGCCTTTGACACAGTATCACATAAGAGGCTGGTGCATAAGTTGGTGAAACAGACAAGAGTTACTGGTAGGGCGCTCCAATGGATAAGAGAATACCTAAACAATAGGAAGCAGAGCGTTACAGTGAGTAGTGCAACATCAGAATAGCATGATTTCACCAAGAAAGTCCCACAAGATTCTGTAGTAAGACTTATTCTGCTTCTGATATACGTAAATGATCTTCTAGAGGGAATAGATTCTCATCTCTCAATGCTTGCTGATAATTCTTATGAGGGGGATTAAGACAGAGGAAGACAGCTCGAGGGCTTCAAGTTTGTCCTGGACAAATAGTAGGATTGGCCCAACAAAAGGCCACTAGAGTTTAACCCGAGCAAATATAAAGTAATGAAGATAGGTGAAGGGAGCAGGAGGCCAGATACAAGATATCATTTAGGGGGATGAAATCCTTCAAGAATCAGAGAGAGAGAAAGACCTGGGGATTGATATCACGCCGGACCTGTCCCCTGAAGACCACGTCAAGAGGATAACATCAGCGGTGATATCCAGGTTGTCCAACACAAGAACTAATTTTGTTAACATGTGTAAGGAATCATTTCCAACCTTGCGTCCCACATATGTCAGAACAATCATGGAGTATGCAGCTCCAGCGTGGAGGACGTATCTAATCAAGCAAAAGACTAAATTGGAGAAGGTTCAAAGATGTGCCACAAGACTAGTACCCGAGCTGA
>WNGS01167104.1:8587940-8606616 GCA_020271785.1 Procambarus virginalis | reverse complement strand
TGGTGTAGGTGCGTGTGTGGTGTGGTTGTGTGTGTGTAGGGTGTGTCTGTGGTGGGTTGTGTGTGTGTAGGGGTGTCTGTGGTGGGTTGTGTGTGTGTAGGGTGTGTCTTGTGGTGGGTTGTGTGTAGGGTGCGTGTGTGTGGGGTTGTGTGTGTAGGGTGTGTCTGTGGTGGGTTTGTGTGTGTGTAGGGTGCGTGTGTGTGGGTTGTGAGTGTGTAGGGTGTGTCTGTGGTGGGTTGTGTTGTGTGTAGGGTGCGTGTGTGGTGGTTGTGTGTGTGTAGGGTTGCGTGTGTGGTGGGTTGTGTGTAGGGTGTGTCTGTGGTGGTTGTGTGTGGTGGTAGGGTGTGTCTGTGGTGGGTTGTGTGTAGGGTGCGGTGTGGTGGGTTGTGTGTGTGTAGGGTGTGTCTGTGGTGGGTTGTGTGTGTGTAGGGTGCGTGTGTGGTGGGTTGTGTGTGTGTTAGGGTGTGTCTGTTGTGGGTTGTGTGTGTGTAGGGTGCGTGTGTGGTGGGTTGTGTGTGTGTAGGGTGCGTGTGTGGTGGGTTGTGTGTGTGTAGGGTGCGTGGTGGTAGGGTTGTGTGGTAGGGTGTGTCTGTGGTGGGTTGTGTGTGTGTAGGGTGTGTCTGTGGTGGGTTGTGTGTAGGGTGCGTGGTGGTGGGTTGTGTGTGTGTAGGGTGGTTCTGTGGTGGGGTTGTGTGTGTGTAGGGTGCGTGTTGGTGGGTTGTGTGTGTGTAGGGGTGTCTGTGTGGGTTGTGTGTGTGTAGGGTTGCGTGTGTGGTGGGTTGTGTGTGTGTAGGGTGCGTGTGTGGTGGGTTGTGTGTAGGGTGTGTCTGTGGTGGGTTGTGTGTGTGTAGGGTGTGTCTGTGGTGGGTTGTGTGTAGGGTGCGTGTGTGGTGGTTGTGTGTGTGTAGGGTGTGTCTGTGGTGGGTTGTGTGTGTGTAGGGTGCGTCTGTGGTGGGTTGTGTTGTGTAGGGTGCGTCTGTGGTGGGTTGTGTGTGGTGTAGGGTGTGTCTGTGGTGGGTTGTGTGTGTGTAGGGTGTGTCTGTGGTGGGTTGTGTGTGTGTAGGGTGTGTCTGTGGTGGGTTGTGTGTGTGTAGGGTGTGTCTGTGGTGGGTTGTGAGTGTGTAGGGTGCGTGTGTGGTGGGTTTGTGTGTGTAGGGTGTGTCTGTGGTGGGTTGTGTGTAGGGTGTGTCTGTGGTGGGTTGTGTGTGTGTAGGGTGCGTGTGTGGTGGGTTGTGTGTGGGTAGGGTGTGTCTGTGGTGGGTTGTGTGTAGGGTGTGTCTGTGGTGGGTTGTGTGTGTGTAGGGTGCGTGTGTGGTGGTTGTGTTTGTGTAGGGTGTGTGTGGTGGGCTCTGTGTGTGTGTTGGGTGTGTTTGTAGTCAGATGTGTGTGTGTGTGTGTGTTGTGTGTTTGGTGTGTGTGGTGGTGTTGTGTGTGTGTGTGTGTGTGTGTGTGTGTATGTGTAAGGTGTGTCTGTAGTCAGATGTGAGTGTGTAAGGTGTGTCTGTAGTCAGATGTGAGTGTGTATAAGGTGTAGTGAGTGAGAGAAGGAGTAAGAGTTAAGTAATGTGATCATGAGGATATAAGTGTATACGGTAGAGGGGGGGGGGGTTAATGAGGTCAAGGTAGGCCCTACAACATATAGGCATGATATATAAACTACAAGAAATTAAATGGAGTATTTGAATCTATAGTTTTAACAACAAGAAAGCATTATTTTACTCAACAACTAAAGAGTCTCTGAAGAAAAACGAACACATAGGAGATGGTGGATTGTAAATACATGTTTTCAAGAGCTTGTATCTTGGAGAGAAATCTTATGTAGAAATGTTTAGGGTGACTTACTGGTCTTGGTAATGTTGTTATCTCTTTTTTGTTTCTTATTCCTTTGCCTCTCGTGCTTGCGGGGGTTGAGCTCTGGTCTGGCCACGCCTCTCAATGTATCAACTGGTGTACGGTTTCTGAGCCATTAGATCTACATTCATATCTTGAAACTGTGTATGGAGTCAGGCCCCTTCACCACATCACTGCCTTAATGCATTCCATATTTGTTAACACTCTGACACTGAAAAAGAATCTCTTCTAACGTCCCTGTGGCTCATTTGAGCTACTAATCTTCCACCTGTGTCTCCTTTGTGCGAGTACTACCTCGATGTTAAATAATCTGTCTGTATCTATCCTATCAATTCCCCTTGAGAATCTCTGATGTGGTGATCATGTTTCCCCGAAACTCTTCTGCTCTTTCCAGCAATAGTGAGGGTTAAGTTCCGCTTAGTCTTTCCTCGTATTTCACACCCCGGCGCTGTTGGTCATGTTGCGGCGCTTTTGGTCAATGTTGCGGCGCTGTTGGTCAATGATGCGGCGCTGTTGGTCAATGTTGAGGCGCTGTTGGTCAATGTTGCGGCCCTGTTGGTCATGTTGCGGCGCTGTTGGTCAATGTTGCGGCGCTGTTGGTCAATGTTGCGGCGCTGTTGGTCAATGTTGCGGCGCTGTTGGTCAATGTTGCGGCGCTGTTGGTCAATGTTGCGGCGCTGTTGGTCAATGTTGCGGCGCTGTTGGTCAATGTTGCGGCGCTGTTGGTCGATGTTGCGGCGCTGTTCAATGTTGCGGCGCTGTTGGTCAATGTTGCGGCGCTGTTGGTCAATGTTGCGGCGCTGTTGGTCAATGTTGCGGCGCTGTTGGTCAATGTTGCGGCGCTGTTGGTCGATGTTGCGGCGCTGTTGGTCAATGTTGCGGCGCTGTTGGTCAATGTTGCGGCGCTGTTGGTCAATGTTGCGGCGCTGTTGGTCAATGTTGCGGCGCTGTTGGTCAATGTTGCGGCGCTGTTGGTCAATGTTGCGGCGCTGTTGGTCAATGTTGCGGCGCTGTTGGTCAATGTTGCGGCGCTGTTGGTCAATGTTGCGGCGCTGTTGGTCAATGTTGCGGCGCTGTTGGTCAATGTTGCGGCGCTGTTGGTCAATGTTGCGGCGCTGTTGGTCAATGTTGCGGCGCTGTTGGTCAATGTTGCGGCGCTGTTGGTCAATGTTGCGGCGCTGTTGGTCAATGTTGCGGCGCTGTTGGTCAATGTTGCGGCGCTGTTGGTCAATGTTGCGGCGCTGTTGGTCAATGTTGCGGCCCTGTTGGTCAATGTTGCGGCGCTGTTGGTCAATGTTGCGGCGCTGTTGGTCAATGTTGCGGCGCTGTTGGTCGATGTTGCGGCCCTGTTGGTCAATGTTGCGGCGCTGTTGGTCGATGTTGCGGCGCTGTTGGTCGATGTTGCGGCCCTGTTGGTCAATGTTGCGGCGCTGTTGGTCAATGTTGCGGCGCTGTTGGTCAATGTTGCGGCGCTGTTGGTCGATGTTGCGGCGCTGTTGGTCAATGTTGCGGCGCTGTTGGTCAATGTTGCGGCGCTGTTGGTCAATGTTGCGGCGCTGTTGGTCAATGTTGCGGCCCTGTTGGTCAATGTTGCGGCCCTGTTGGTCAATGTTGTGGCCCTGTTGGTCAATGTTGCGGCGCTGTTGGTCAATGTTGTGGCGCTGTTGGTCAATGTTGCGGCGCTGTTGGTCAATGTTGCGGCGCTGTTGGTCAATGTTGCGGCGCTGTTGGTCAATGTTGCGGCCCTGTTGGTCAATGTTGCGGCGCTGTTGGTTAATGTTGTGGCCCTGTTGGTCAATGTTGCGGCCCTGTTGGTCAATGTTGCGGCCGTGTTGGTCAATGTTGCGGCCCTGTTGGTCAATGTTGCGGCGCTGTTGGTCAATGTTGTGGCCCTGTTGGTCAATGTTGCGGCCCTGTTGGTCAATGTTGCGGTGCTGTTGGTCAATGTTGCGGTGCTGTTGGTCAATGTTGCGGCGCTGTTGGTCAATGTTGTGGCCCTGTTGGTCAATGTTGCGGCCCTGTTGGTCAATGTTGCGGTGCTGTTGGTCAATGTTGCGGGCCTGTTGGTCAATGTTGCGGCGCTGTTGGTCAATGTTGCGGTGCTGTTGGTCAATGTTGCGGCGCTGTTGGTCAATGTTGCGGTGCTGTTGGTCAATGTTGCGGTGCTGTTGGTCAATGTTGCGGTGCTGTTGGTCAATGTTGCGGTGCTGTTGGTCAATGTTGCGGTGCTGTTGGTCAATGTTGCGGTGCTGTTGGTCAATGTTGCGGTGCTGTTGGTCAATGTTGCGGCGCTGTTGGTCAATGTTGCGGCCCTGTTGGTGAATGTTGCGGCGCTGTTGGTCAATGTTGCGGCGCTGTTGGTGAATGTTGCATTGCTGTTGGTCAATGTTGCGGTGCTGTTGGTCAATGTTGCGGCCCTGTTGGTCAATGTTGCGGCGCTGTTGGTCAATGTTGCGGGCCTGTTGGTCAATGTTGCGGCGCTGTTGGTCAATGTTGCGGCGCGGTTGGTGAATGTTGCGGCCCTGTTGGTCAATGTTGCGGCGCTGTTGGTCAATGTTGCGGCCCTGTTGGTGAATGTTGCGGCGCTGTTGGTCAATGTTGCGGTGCTGTTGGTCAATGTTGCGGCGCTGTTGGTCAATGTTGCGGTGCTGTTGTTCAATGTTGCGGCGCTGTTGGTCAATGTTGTGGCCCTGTTGGTCAATGTTGCGGCGCTGTTGGTCAATGTTGCGGCGCTGTTGGTCAATGTTGCGGCGCTGTTAGTCAATGTTTCGGCGCTGTTAGTCAATGTTGCGGCGCTGTTGGTCAATGTTGCGGCGCTGTTGGTCAATGTTGCGGCGCTGTTGGTCAATGTTGAGGCCCTGTTGGTGAATGTTGCGGCGCTGTTGGTCAATGTTGCGGCCCTGCTGGTCAATGTTGCGGCCCTGTTGGTCAATGTTGTGGCCCTGTTGGTCAATGTTGTGGCCCTGTTGGTCAATGTTGCGGCGCTGTTAGTCAATGTTGCGGCGCTGTTGGTCAATGTTGCGGCGCTGTTGGTCAATGTTGCGGCGCTGTTGGTCAATGTTGTGGCCCTGTTGGTCAATGTTGCGGCCCTGTTGGTCAATGTTGCGGCCCTGTTGGTCAATGTTGCGGCCCTGTTGGTCAATGTTGCGGCCCTGTTGGTCAATGTTGTGGCCCTGTTGGTCAATGTTGCGGCGCTGTTGGTCAATGTTGCGGCGCTGTTGGTCAATGTTGCGGCCCTGTTGGTCAATGTTGTGGCCTGTTGGTCAATGTTGCGGCCCTGTTGGTCAGTGTTGCGGCCCTGTTGGTCAATGTTGCGGCCCTGTTGGTCAATGTTGCGGCGCTGTTGGTCAATGTTACGGCCCTGTTGGTCAATGTTGTGGCCCTGTTGGTCAATGTTATGGCCCTGTTGGTCAATGTTGCGGCCTGTTGGTCAATGTTGTGGCCCTGTTGGTCAATGTTGTGGCCCTGTTGGTCAATGTTGTGGCCCTGTTGGTCAATGTTGCGGCCCTGTTGGTCAATGTTGTGGCCCTGTTGGTCAATGTTGCGGCCCTGTTGGTCAATGTTGCGGCCCTGTTGGTCAATGTTGCGGCCCTGTTGGTCAATGTTGTGGCCCTGTTGGTCAATGTTGCGGCCCTGTTGGTCAATGTTGCGGCCCTGTTGGTCAATGTTGCGGCGCTGTTGGTCAATGTTACGGCCCTGTTGGTCAATGTTGTGGCCTGTTGGTCAATGTTATGGCCCTGTTGGTCAATGTTGCGGCCCTGTTGGTCAATGTTGTGGCCCTGTTGGTCAATGTTGTGGCCCTGTTGGTCAATGTTGTGGCCCTGTTGGTCAATGTTGTGGCCCTGTTGGTCAATGTTGTGGCCCTGTTGGTCAATGTTGCGGCCCTGTTGGTCAATGTTGCGGCCCTGTTGGTCAATGTTGCGGCGCTGTTGGTCAATGTTGTGGCCCTGTTGGTCAATGTTGCGGCCCTGTTGGTCAATGTTGCGGCCCTGTTGGTCAATGTTGCGGCGCTGTTGGTCAATGTTGCGGCCCTGTTGGTCAATGTTGCGGCGCTGTTGGTCAATGTTGCGGCGCTGTTGGTCAATGTTGTGGCCCTGTTGGTCAATGTTGCGGCGCTGTTGGTCGATCAACCCACTTCACACTGGATTGCACTCTTTGCACTCCCAGCTCACGCTCTACTAAAATCTTTTCCTCTTGAATCCTTTAAAGTGAAGGCTCGGCCCCTCCCTCCATATAGGCACCATGCCCTCAGAAGCTCCGCCCCCTTTCATAGGTCTACAACCAATCAGCTGAAGAAGGCCTAGGGACTATAGCACCTTCAGCCAAATGACACGCTAGGCCTGGCCCCAGAGGGCCCAACTGGGCCCAATCACTCCCATCTAGACGCCAGAGGCGGGGTTTTCACACGAGCCCCCTCCCCCCCCCTCTCTCTCGTGGTCTAAGTTTCCTTTTGTCATATACTCACAAGAGCAGTGGACTTTGGTCCTTATACAAAAGCACTACATAATTCGAGACGCTTGTAATGGTCCGCCCTCGCGCGTACAGAGGGGGGGAAAAACTATTAAAATTTATGACTCGGATCCTTTACACCAAGTCTGGGTTGACCCGGAGGAAGCAAGGAGAAGGGGAAGCAGGGAAGGATAAGAGAGAGAAGAAGGAAAACATGAAGAGGGAAAAAGAGGGAAAAAGAAGGCGTCTGAGCGGTTACAATACTTGGGAGGATTGACAGAGTGAGAATAGACAAAATATTCCCTCTAAGCAGGCGATGAGTCACAATAACGTGGCTGAAGTATGTTGACCAGACCACACACTAGAAGGTGAAGGGACGACGACGTTTCGGTCCGTCCTGGACCATTCTCAAGTCGATTCAAATCAATATTCCCTCTAAATACCAACAGGACAGGGGGACATGGGTCGAAGCTGGAAACTGAAATGAGTTATAGAGATGTTAGACAAAAATGTTCTCAGCGTGAGAGTAGCGGGGAAATAGTGTGAAATAAAGGAGCATATTTAGGCTCCTTTAAGCTCCCCCCCCCCCCACTACCACGACACCCCCCCCTGGCCAAGGGGTGGTGGGGGGGGGGAGGGGAGGGTTACAGAACCTTTGAGTTGTGATCAACTTCTCTATGACTGGACACTGAGATGGCTTGCTGAAACATCTCTGAAATCAGCAAATGATTGCGGAGCACAAAATACACTGACAATATCAGCGGGGTAGAATTTTTTAATTATATTTTTTTTATCAGGAGTGAGCGCCAGGCCATTACGACTATATAACACTAGGAAGAGGTCAGGATTAGGATTTGGGATGGGACGGGTGAGGGGAGACATGGTGGTCAACCACTTGTGAACGGTTGAGGGATTGAACGCCGACCTGCATGAACATGGGCTGAAGAGATCAGTACCTCACAACTTCCACTATACCGACACTTACACTGTACAACTATACACCGCTTCACAATCCTCAGGAAAGGCATTAGCTGCTCACATATTTAATACACGGGGATATATGTATTGATGTGTATAAATGTGTATGATGAGTTCCATCAAGAGAATGTGAACTTAGATGTGAGTCATGTGCTTGATGAGTATCTTCTTGAGGTTATCTTGAGATGATTTTGGGGCTTAGGTCCCCGCGGCCCGGTCCTCGACCAGGCCTCCTTTTTGTTACACACCCACCAGGAAGCAGCCCGTAGCAGCTGTCTAACTCAGGTACCTATTTACTGCTAGGTGAACAGAGAGCATCTGGGTGAAAGAAACTCTCTCATTTGTTTCCGCCTGCACCGGGATCGAGCCCGGAACCTCAGGACTACGAATCCAATACGCTGTCCACTCAGCTGTCAGGTAGACCACGACTTGCTGGCTTTGCGTGTTGCCTTAAGTGAATGGGAACTTAGAACTTTCCTTGAAGTCTTAAACTTAGGATTGAATGTGACATGAGTTAGTAAAATATACTCAACCATTCTCATATGACAGATAGTACCTATAGCTACTATGGAAGGAATGTACCAAATACGGGCATTGTATAATTAAAAGCTGCTTACGTTTTGTAGTAATTGAATATAAAACCTGTTCTAGGCAACATAAGTAAACTTGGGCTAATCAAGCCCAATCACTTGGGTGGGACGGTTAGAGCGACGTCTCGCTTCATGTCAGAGCGGTGTTCAATCCCCGACCATCCACAAGTGGTTGGCCACCATTCTTCCCTTCGTCTCATCCCAAATCCTTATCCTCTTTGAAAAAGACTGCACACAGGCTGAACGGTCTGCAGCCAGTGTCTCCTATAGCAAGATCGACGTCCCGGCTTTCAGGTCCATCTTGCATACGTCTGTGTACCGTAACTGGGGCTTGCCTGTTGGACGCTTTCCTGCATCAACTCTCCGTACAGGAGATCCTGGGGATCCTGCCGTCGCCCATTCCACAACGTGACCAAGCCAGCGCATTCGCCTTTCTTCAGCATGTATACATGCTGGGATTCTTGCTATCCCCAAGACGTGTTGTTTGTCACCTTGTCCTGCCAGGTGATGTCAAGATGTGTCGGAGGCAGGGCATGTGGTAGGCATTCAGCTGTCTTTCCTGACGGACGCGGAGGTGTCCAAGACTCACGCCATATAGGAGAGTGCTTAGGACACAGGGTATGAAACCTGAATCTTTGCACACACAAAGTCATACAGAAATGACTGTATGATATTAAATTCCCACAAATCGTTTCCTACACAAGCTGGAGGAGGAGATGGGGAATTAAGTATATAGTCTATGATTCGAAATTATTGTTCGGTAGACAATTCACCCAATTATACTACCTGGGTTAGTAAATTAAATGAAACAAATACAGTTATCTGTTGCATTGTTTATGGCCTGAACAACCAGATATGAACACGGATGACCACACACAAGTACTCCTTGTAGGTGTGCGGGTGTAATGTCACATGTCACGTATGGTACCAGGTAGTTATTGCTAATTCTTCTNGGGAGACTCTCTAAGAAAACATTGTGTATAGTTTACATGTAATGGTAGAGTTGGGGGTATTGGTAGACGAGTGGTCTACTCTCTACGACAAGTTTCTTTTTTTTTTTAGCATACAGTGGTCTAGTGGTTTAGGGCGTGCGCTTGGGAGTACCAAGTGTGCGGGTTCGAATCCTGCTCACGGATCCCATTGACTTTCTCACTGATACGTAACGTTAATGTGTGTTCTTTGTGCAATAAAACTTTTATTATTTCAATGCTTACATTATACCAACACTTACATTATACCAACACTTACATTATACCAACACTTACATTATACTAAAACTTCCATTATTACCAACACTTCCATTATTACTAACACTTCAATTATTCAAACATTTTCACTATACAAACACTTCTTTTATAACAATTGTCTGTAATGATAACAATGATATCAACTGTCTATAATGATAGCACTTAATTATATCAACTGTTTATAAGGATAACACCTAATTATATCAACTGTATATAGTGATAATTCTTAATTATATCAACTGTCTATAATGATAATACTTAATTATGTTAACTGTCTATAATAATATTTAATTATATCAACTGTCTATAATGATAACACTTATACAAAACTTTCATTATACCGAATATCTATAAGATAAATACTTCATCATACCAACACCCTCATTATTCAGAAACTTCCATTATACCAACACATTAATTATACCTGAACACATTCATTATTTACCTGAATTTACCTGAAGGCCACTATTACTCTAGTGTCCTCGATGAGGACAGGAAGCCGACGGCTTGTCAAAGGCCCCCCCAAATTGTCCTGGTGATTTTTCAAGCTGGATTTTAAAGCTCAGCAGAGATTTGGCATTTACAGCTTCAGCGGGTAGGCGGTTCCACGGGTTAATAACCCTTGTGGGTGAAAAAGCATTTCTTGTTCTCAGTACTACATTGTGGCTTGTTGAGCTTGCAACCTTTGTTCCTTGTGTGTGTTATCTCTGACCTTTGGACGAAGTTGTCTGGTTCAACATCATCCAAATTGTTCAGTATTTTGAACGCTTCGTTGAGATCAGCGCTATCGTGTCTCGTTTGCAGTGTTAAAGAACAAATCCACAAGGGCCGTGACGAGGATTCGAACCTACGTCTGTAAGCATCCCAGACGCTGCCTTAATCGACTGTGTTTTGTAGTGGTGTTAGCCCTGTGGCCCTCAACCGTTCCTGATATGAGAGTGGACGTAGTTCTGGAATTATTGTTTTCGTAGAGTGTTGAATTTTCTCCAACGAAGCTCTGTCTTTCTGAGGATGAGGTCTCCATGCCTGGATGCATATCTTGAGATTATCTTGAGATGATTTCGGGGCTTTTTTTTAGTAGCCCCGCGGCCCGGTCCTCGACCAGGCCTCCACCCCCAGGAAGCAGCCCGTGACAGCTTACTAACACCCAGGTACCTATTTTACTGCTAGGTAACAGGGGCATAGGGTGAAAGAAACTCTGCCCATTGTTTCTTGCCGGCGCCTGGGATTGAACCCAGGACCATAGGATCACAAGTCCAGCGTGCTGTCCGCTCGGCCGACCGGCTTGGAGACATCTCTTGGTAAATCTCTGTAAATTTGGTAAATCTCTGGTGCGGCCTCACCCAGGTGGGGGCGCAACAGAGATTTACTCAACTGAATGACTTCTTTTCCTTTCTTTAAAATCAAAGGTTCGCTTGATTGTTCCTAGGGTATGGTTAGCTTTTCCAACTGCCGCTCCTACTTGTTCAACTTTCACTGAATGATGAATTATGATTCCAGGATCCTTTTCTTGATCAATCTGCTGCTAGGTAGTGTTGTTAATGTGGTAGTTGTGGCGTGGGTTGTTATGCCTCCACAAGCAAGGTCTTGCATTTATCAATATTAAAAAGCATTTGCCAGTCTTCTGACCATTTGTGGAGTTCATGTATCTCCTCTTTGTAAAGTCTCAATATCATTTTCACTTCCCACTCTACCGCATATCTTAGTGTCATCTGCAAATTTGATGATGTGGGTTGTAATATTCTCATCTATATCATTGATGTATATGACAAAAAAACAAAAAGGGTTTGGCCCCAAATGGAACCCTTGCGGTACCCTCACTTACCACATTTCTCCAGTCAGATTCCTTCCCATTTAGCGCGACCATTTGATTGATTTATTTTGACCATTATTTTATCCATTCTAGTATTCTACCATTTATTCCATACACCTGTAGTTTCCTTGCCCGTCCCTCATGTAGTACCTTGTTAAAAGCTTTATCAAAGTCCATCTAAGCTACACCTACCTTGAGGTTACCTTGAGGTGCTTCCGGGGCTTAGTGTCCCCGCGGCCCGGTCGTCGACCAGGCCTCCTGGTTGCTGGACTAATCAACCAGGCCTACCTGACGTCCTTAGTCTAAATAGCCGGTTACCGTTTCCAGAAATGTAAACAAGTTGATAGGGCAAGATATATTATCAAAAAACATATTTTGCCTTGATTTGACAGCATTACTACGGGCTCGCCATAGCCCGTGCTACTTGGAACTCTTTGTTCCAGGTAGCAAATCTTAAACAACGACAAATGACTAGATTGTTCACTGTGAGATGGTGATTGATTCTGATTGATTCTCACTGATTGAGTGAGATGGTGATTGATTCTCTTCGTTTAGGATTCTCTCAGTGAGCTAGCAGATGTGTGATTGGTAAGCTGATCGGACCAACACATTATATATTATAATGATTATACAAGCATTTCAAATTATACCTACACTTCCAGTATACCAAAACTTCCCTGATTCTAAATAACTATAATGCCAATACTTAAATTAAACCAATTATATTATTCCAACAGCTCCATTATACCAAAAATAGTATTATAGTAAGACATCGATTATCATCCATATATAATGCCAGCCCTTATATTATACCAACTATCTATAATGACAACACTTTCAGTATTCAATCCTTCCAGTACGTAAATACTTCCAGTATAAAAACACTTCCATTATACCAACAATTCTATTATACCGACTATCTACAATGACAACACTTTCATTATACCGACTATCTACACTGACAACACTTTCATTATACCGACTATCTACAATGACAACACTTTCATTATACCGACTATCTACACAGACAACACTTTCATTATACCGACTATCTACAATGACAACACTTTCATTATACCATCTACAATGACAACACTTTCATTATACCGACTATCTACACAGACAACACTTTCATTATACCGACTATCTACAATGACAACACTTTCATTATACCATCTACAATGACAACACTTTCATTATACCAACACTTCCACATTACTAAATGTCAATAATGGTGATCACCCTCGTATTACATAAAGATGTCTGCAAAGGTTCACATTGTGAATTCATTTAGAGGAAAGAGAGAAGTTTGAAAGAAAGACTCGTTGCCGTTAACTTGTTTATTAACTTAAATACTATGTACAACAACTTGAGAAAAGTTTACCTTAGCAAGTTAGCCGCCACTCAGCCGGCAAGCGGACCCACGCAGCTACTCACTTAGGTGAGTTTGCGGGGGTTGAGCTCTGGCTCTTTGGTCCCGCCTCTCAACCGTCAATCAGTTGGTGTACAGATTCCTGAGCCTACTGGGCTCTATTATATCTACACTTGAAACTGTGTATGGAGTCAGCCTCCACCACAACACAGCGTGGATGATGACCCTAAATCTTATTAAGACTTTTGGTTTGTGTTTGTTTGATAGTAAGTGTTTCCTGAACACTGCAGTCAGTCAGTGCGGGAACACAGGCGGGCGAATCCGGTTCTCAGGACACAATTAAAGTTGCTTGCACAAATACCACAGTGTGTATAGAGCGTCACAACAACTTGTCCTCTTACATATAACGTTACTTTTGGCTCGTATGCGCGGCGCTATGGCCAAATTTGAACGGAATTTGAAATGAAATCGGCTCGCGAAAGTGACGTATTGTCCCGTTTTCTGTTTGAGTCGTCCGGTTTACTCGGTAAGGTTAGAAGAGGAAACTTTCAATTAACGTTTTTCATAATGTTTTGAAACTTTATGAGAAAGTCCTGCCCACCTAACCTATCAGAGGATCCTTAACTTAATGTTGTTGAAAAAAATCCCAAATTTATTTTAATTTTTTTTAAATTTCAAATGACGTCCACTTTCGGCCATACAGACAAACGGCCAAAAGCGATGTTATTTTTAAGAAGACAGGTTCCACAGTTACCCCTCAACCAGATCTACTCTGACATGTGTGTCACTCATCTGTCACTACTCTGACATGTGTCACTCATCTGTCACTACTCTGACATGTGTCACTCATCTGTCACTACTCTGACATGTGTCACTCAATCAACCATGCTCGGTTTACCCTTATCTAAGGTGACACACTGAACGCTTCCCGGTGCAGCTCTACTAAGAGGTCCGGGGATAAACCCTTCACACAATCTTAGCTCCACCAGCACACGTATGAGCGCTCTCTGTTTATCACCGAGTTTGTGAATAATTAACATCACGACACATAATTTTTACACAATAATCTTGGATCGTGTACATATATACTGCCTGTGATTGCACACGTCGACGACGACACAAAAAATGCGACGATGATGCAAAAATTATAAGAAGAATCGAGACGGCTGAAGATAGAGACTACAGGATGACCTGGACAAACTGGAGCAATGGTCAAGAAAATTACTGCTAAAGTTCAACTGAGGAAAGTGTAAGATAATGAAACTAGGCGAAGGGAGCAGGAGGCTGAACACAAGGTACCATCTGGGAGGTGAAATCTTGCAAGAGTCAAATAGAGAGAAAGATCTGGGGGTTGATATCACACCGAACCTGTCCCCAGAGGCCCACATCAAAAGGATATCATCATCAGCATATGCTAGACTGGCCAACATAAGAACTGACATTAAAAACTTGTGTAAGGAATCGTTCAGGACCCTGTATACCACTTATGTAAGACCAATCCTGGAGTATGCAGCTCCAGCCTGGAGTCCATACCTAGTTAAACACAAGACAAAGTTAGAGAAGATTCAGCGGTATGCCCAACCTGTCCTCTTAAAAAGAACGTCGCTTTTGGCCGTTTGCTCGTATGGCCGAATTTGGACGTAATTTGAAAATGAAAAAATATGAAAATAAATTTGGGATTTTTTTTTTCAACAACAGTAAGTTAAGGGTCCTCTGATAGGTTAGGTGGGCAGGAATTCTCATAAAGTTTCAAAACGTTATGAAAAACGTTAATTTAAAGTGTCCTCTCATAACCTCTGCGTGTACGCCAGACGACTCAAATAGAAAACGGAACAGAACGTCACTTTTGTGAGTCGATTTCATTTCAAATTACGTCGAAATTTGGCCATATCGCGCATACGAGCCAAAAGTGACGTTATTTTTAAGAGGACGGGTTGGTATGCCACCAGGCTCATCCCGGAACTGAGAGGATTGAGCTACGAGGAAAGGCTGAAGGAGCTGAACCTCACATCCTGGAAAACAGAAGAGTCAGGGAAGCCATGATAACCACCTACAAAATTCTCAGGGGAATTGATAGGGTGGACAAAGACAAACTCTTCAGCACGGGTGGAACACGAACAAGGGGACACAGGTGGAAACTTAGTACCCAGATGAGCCACAGAGACGTTAGAAAGAATTTTTTCAGTGTCAGAGTAGTTAATAAATGGAATGCTTTAGGCAGTGATGTGGTGGAGGCTGACTCCATACACAGTTCAGATGTAGATATGATAGAGCCAGTAGGCTCAGGAACCTGTACACCAGTTGACTGACAGTTGAGAGGCGGGGGACCAAAGAGACAAAGCTCAACCCCCACAAGCACAATTAGGTGAGTACAGGCAAATGCTGCCTGCAACCCCTTGGTGAAGTGCTCGCTGGAACAGGTGTAGGCAATTCATTGACAGTGTGTGTGACGACGACGAGCAGCACACCGCTCACGACACGCGAACGCACAGAGACGGAGCACAACCGTACCTCAGAGATCAGGGGCCAGATTCACAAAGCAGTTACGCAAGCACGTACGAACCTGTATAATTTCTCAATCTTTGGCGACTTTATTTACAATTATTATACAGTTAATGAGCTCCGAAGCACC
The DNA here is from genome assembly GCA_020271785.1 of Procambarus virginalis. Taxonomy (NCBI): domain Eukaryota; kingdom Metazoa; phylum Arthropoda; class Malacostraca; order Decapoda; family Cambaridae; genus Procambarus; species Procambarus virginalis. The sequence goes on along the minus strand of WNGS01167104.1, from coordinate 8,591,684 downwards.
AGGAGGTGTTTATAACAATAACAGCAGTTAATTGGGAAGTTTTCATTCTTGTAAACTGTTTAATAAATGTAATGAAAGCCGTCAAAGATTGAGGAAGATGTACACGTTCGTAAGTACTTGCGTAACTGCTTCGTGAATCTGGCCCCAGTTTTGTACGTGCTTGCGTAATTGCTTCGTGAATCTGGCCCCAGGTTCGTAAGTGCTAGCGTAACTGCTTCATGAATCTGGCCTCAGATCTCTGGGGTTGGAGAGAGGAAAACACCTTGTCACCTCCAGAGACCATCTGTTCCTGTCCCACAACTGGTAACACACTCCCACGCTGCCATAATGGACTGTCACTTGATGTCTAATAGTTTCTCTGACGTGTCTCAACACTACAGACACTGGCACCTACCTGCCAGGCTAGACAATACCACACACACACAAAGGCACTGTGTGCTGGTGGCTGCCCAGATGAAGAGGCACAGCTCTCACGGTCTCAGCATTTACTGGCACTGTCTTCCGCACACGGACCTCGTACTGATGTACACACATGGGTGGAACATGCACGCACACACACAAACCACACACACACACAACACACACACACCACACACGTGTGTGTATCACGGCGCTGGGAGAGGTGGCAGCAAACCAGGTGACTTGGATAGGTTCGAAATTACAAGAGATGAGGTCAAAGCACCTATTGGAGCTGGATGTGAGAAAAGCTGTTGGGCCGGATGGAATCTCGCCATGGGTTGAAAGAGTGTGCAGGAGCACTTTGCTTACCACTCTCCATAGTGTATAGTAAGTCACTGGAAACGGGGGACCTACAGAAATATGGAAGACTGCTAATGTAGTACCAATATACAAAAAGGGTGACAGACAAGAGGCACTGAACTACAGGCCAGTGTCCTTAACTTGTATACCATGCAAGGTGATGGAGAAGATTGTGAGAAAAAACCTAGTAACACATCTGGAGAGAAGAGACTTCGTGACAACCCATCAACATGGGTTCAGGGAGGGTAAATCTTGCCTTACAGGCTTGATAGAATTCTACGATCAGGTGACAAGAATTAAGCAAGAAAGAGAAGGGGGGCGGACTGCATTTTTTTGGACTGTCGGAAAGCCTTTGACACAGTACCCCATAAAAGGTTGATGCATAAGCTGGAGAAACAGGCAGGAGTAACAGGTAGGGCGCTCCAGTGGATAAGGGAGTACCTAAGCAATAGGAACAGAGAGTTACAGTGAGGGGTGAGACCTCAGACTGGCGTGAAGTCACCAGTGGAGTCCCACAGGGCTCTGTACTTGGACCTATCCTGTTTCTGATATACGTAAATGATCTCCCAGAGGGTATAGACTCATTCCTCTCAATGTTGCTGCTGACGACGCCAAAATTATGAGAAGGATTAAGACAGAGGAGGACAGCTTGAGACTTCAAGAAGACCTGGACAAGCTGCAGGAATGGTCGAACAAATGGCTGTTAGAGTTTAACCCAAGCAAATGTAATGTAATGAAGATAGGGGTAGGAAGCAGGAGACCAGATACAAGGTATCATTTGGGAGATGAATACTTCAAGAGTCAGAGAGAGAGAAAGACCTGGGGTTGATATCACGCCAGACCTGTCCCCTGAAGCTCATATCAAGAGGATAACATCAGCAGCATATGCCAGGTTGGCTAACATAAGAACGGCCTTTAGAAACTTGTGTAAGGAATCTTTCAGAACATTATATACCACATATGTCAGACCAATCCTGGAGTATGCGGCTCCAGCATGGAGTCCCTATCTAGTCAAGCATAAGACTAACTGGAAAAGGTTCAAAGGTTTGCCACCAGACTAGTACCCGAGCTGAGAGGTATGAGCTACGAGGAGCGACTGCAGGAATTAAACCTCACTTCGTTGGAAGACAGAAGAGTTAGGGGGGACATGATCACCACATTCAAGATTCTCAGGGGAATCGACAGGGTTGATAAAGACAGGCTGTTTAACACAAGGGGCACACGCACTAGGGGACACAGGTGGAAACTGAGTGCCCAAATGAGCCACAGAGATATTAGAAAGAACTTTTTTAGTGTCAGAGTGGTTGACAAATGGAATGCATTAGGAAGCGATGTGGTGGAGGCTGACTCCATACACAGTTTCAAGTGTAGATATGATAGAGCCCATTAGGCTCAGGAAACTGTACACCTGTTGATTGACGGTTGAGAGCGGGACCAAAGAGCCAGAGCTCAACCCCCGCAAGCACAACTAGGTGAGTACAACTAGTGAGTACACGAAAATGCACAGTTGTTTGAAAGACCCATCCATTACCATCCATCCAATTCATCTGACAGAAGGGTGATGGACTATGTCACCCAAAAATGTCAGGAGGCCTGTAAGCAGGTTTGTCCCAGCCCAACAGGATAACACAGAGAAGCAAAGGAAGAATCCATGGTTAATAGGGAATGTATGAAAGCAAAGGAGGCTGAACAAAAGGGCATGGAGGAACCTTCCGTAATAACAGAACACCAGAAGTAGAGAGAGATACCAGAAGAACCAGGAACATGAGTATGTCAGTGTGAGAAGAGCAGCTGAGAAAAGTTTTGAAAATGATATAGCTAATAAGCCAAGACTGAACCAAAGCTACTACACAGTCACATCAGGAGGAAGACAACCGTGAAGGAACAGGTGATTAAACTTAGGGTGGGCGAGGACAGGTACACAGAGAATGACAAAAGAGGTGTGGTGAAGAACTAAACAAAAGGTTCCAGAAGGTCTTTACAATAGAACAATGAGATATCACGGCCCTGGGAGAGGTGGCAGCAAACCAGGTGACCTTGGATAGGTTTCGAAATTACAAGAGATGAGGTCAAGAAGCACCCTATTGGAGCTGGATGTGAGAAAAACAGTTGGGCCGGATGGAATCTCCGCCATGGGTATTGAAAGAGCACTTTGCTTACCACTCTTAATAGTGTATAGTAAGTCACCTGGAAACGGGGGACCTACCAGAACTATGGAAGACTGCTAATGTAGTACCAATATACAAAAAAGGGTGACAGACAAGAGGCACTGAACTACGGCCAGTGTCCTTAACTTGTATACCATGCAAGGTGATGGAGAAGATGTGAGAAAAAACCTAGTAACACTACTGGAGAGAAGAGACTTCGTGACAACCCATCAACCATGGGTTCAGGGAGGGTAAATCTTGCCTTACAGGCTGATAGAATTCTACGATCAATCAGGTGACAAGAATTAAGCAAGAAAGAGAAGGGTGAGCGGACTGCATTTTTTTTGGGACTGTCGGAAAGCCTTTGACACAGTACCCCATAAAAGGTTGATGCATAAGCTGGAGAAACAGGCAGGAGTAACAGGTAGGGCGGTCCAGTGGACTAAGGGAGTACCTAAGCAATAGGAAGCCAGAGAGTTACAGTGAGGGGTGAGACCTCAGACTGGCGTGAGTTCACCAGTGGAGTCCCACAGGGCTCTTGTACTTGGACCCATCCTGTTTCTTTAATATAATCGTATAATCGATCTCCCGAGGGGTATTGACTCATTCCTCTCAATTTTTTGCTGACGACGCCAAAAATTATGAGAAGCGACTTAAGACTGAGGATGACAGCTTGAGACTGCAAGAAGACCTGGACAAGTCTGCAGGAATGGTCGAACAAATGGCTGTTAGGAGTTTAACCCAAGCAAATGCTAATGTAATGAAGATAGGGGTAGGAAGCAGGAGACCACGATACCAGGTATCAGTTGGGAGATGAAATACTTCAAGAGTCATAGAA
>WNGS01167104.1:8533676-8569645 GCA_020271785.1 Procambarus virginalis | reverse complement strand
AACTGCAGTGTGGAAGCCTTCGCTCCTTTCCATGACTGTTACATCTAGAAAGGGCAGCTTCCCATCCTTCTCCATCTCGTAAGTGAAACGCAACACAGAATTCTGGTCAAATGCCTCCTTCAGCTCCTGCAGATGTCTGACATCAGGTACCTGTGTAAAAATGTCGTCAACATACCTGAAGTATATGGCGGTTTTAAGTCCATATGAACTAAGGCCCTCTGCTCGATGGTACCCATGTAGAAGTTCGCAAACAGGACACTGTGTGTGTGTGGGTAGTGGTGGCAGCAGGTGGTGTGTGTGTGGGTAGTGGTGGCAGCAGGTGGTGTGTGGGTAGTGGTGGCAGCAGGTGGTGTGTGGGTAGTGGTGGCAGCAGGTGGTGTGTGTGTGGGTAGTGGTGGCAGCAGATGGTGTGTGTGTGGGTAGTGGTGGCAGCAGATGGTGTGTGTGTGGGTAGTGGTGGTAGCAGGTGGTGTGTGTGGGTAGTGGTGGCAGCAGGTGGTGTGTGTGTGGGTAGTGGTTGCAGCAGGTGGTGTGTGTGTGTGGATAGTGGTGGCAGCAGGTGGTGTGTGTGTGTGGGTAGTGGTGGCAGCAGGTGGTGTGTGTGTGGGTAGTGGTGGCAGCAGGTGGTGTGTTGTGGGTAGTGGTGGCAGCAGGTGGTGTGTGTGTGGGTAGTGGTGGCAGCAGGTGGTGTGTGTGGGGTAGTGGTGGTAGCAGGTGGTGTGTGTGTGGGTAGTGGTGGCAGCAGGTGGTGTGTGTGTGGGTAGTGGTGGCAGCAGGTGGTGTGTGTGTGGGTAGTGGTGGCAGCAGGTGGTGTGTGTGTGGGTAGTGGTGGCAGCAGGTGGTGTGTGTGTGGGTAGTGGTGGCAGCAGGTGGTGTGTGGGTAGTGGTGGTGTTGTCCCACCAGTAATGACCCTCAATTTTAACACTCTTGGAGTCTGAGTATAAATACCATCTTCCATAACCTCAAGTATAAACATTGTAATATATAGAGATAACCAGTTAAATAAATATTACATCTTACAGCTCAGGTTTATCTGGCAGAGATCCAGGCGAAATCTCTTTGTCTAGAGCGATTCAGTGATTGGCTCACAGGATAAAAACAGGTCGATTTATTGGCTCCCTGGACTATAAACAAACCAGTTAATTGGCTCATACGACGTTTTCGAGAATGTAAACAGACTCCAGATTGGCCAGCCATTTATCCCGCCAAATCTAACGCAACAAGAAGCTCAGGAAACTGCGTCACGGCTTCCCTCTTTAAGCTGTGTAATTTTGCCTTGTTGGGAATCCTGAGAAAAAATCAGTAAATCATAGGTTGCAACTGGTGGTTGTAGAGAGAAAATTAATTAATCCTGGCGAGGAAATAGCTGGATTTAGAGTGGGGGGACGGTAGGCTCTCACACACGGTAGTGTGTACAGGACCCAGTGTGTACAGGATCAGCCTCCAGTGAGGAGTGTGGACACAGAGGTTGGGTTAGGGAGGACAGACACGAAACAGGGGGAGAGGATGGGGTAGATGTTTGGGTAATGGAGGGAGAGAGAGAAAGAGAGAGAGAGAGAGAGAGAGAGGAGGAGAGAGAGAGAGAGAGAGAGAGAGAGTAGGGTGAACGGAAGGTGAATATAATTATAGTCTCGTCGTATCACTTAAATAATTTAAGTAATCCAAGTATTTTTAGTTTTAAGGAGATTTGGTACATTTACAGATAGCAAAGTATAGTTTATATTCTTTACTTTGGTAAAAATAACAGGTTATTATTACCTCCAAAACTTTTAATGATAAGTTACTGGAACCTCCAAATACCCCATAATGCTAGATTACTATTGGTGTAGCATCTGCAAGCTCTGCAACATTGCCATGCAATATTGCCATCGGGACGATTACTGTGACCTAAGAATTCACTGCCTTTCTATCCTGATCCTGCACAAGGTGTGGGCGGTATAGTAAGCCTTTGGCGCTAAAGCTTTGTATATCGCGGTATGTATAACAGGTGATATGCTCACTTTGGTTAATATTTCAAGGCGCTCTGTTTGGTGTAAGGAGAGTTCTCTTTTTTGGTTTGGTGTCTGAACTTTCCAGACACCAAACAGAACGCCTTGAAAGAAACCAATATCGTCTATGCCTTCACATGCCCCCTTAGGGACTGTCAGCCCCAAAGATCTCTGTATATAGGCAAGACAACTACATCTCTTTCTAGGCGATTTACAATGCACAAACAATAGGGCTCCATCAAGGAACATATAATCGCCTTACACAACCAGACCATCACCAGAGAAATCTTAACGAGGAACACAGAAATTATAGATAGTTACAGCAACAGCGGGAAGCTTGACATCAGCGAGGCACTACACATCAAAAAGTCAACACCAGCAATCAACAACCAATTACCACATAATTACATTCTACCCACTTCAAGACCCCGAACGAACGCAGAAGCAAGAAGAGAAAATAGGAAATAATTCATGTTCTGACTATGTAAAATTGTCTTTAACCAGTGATTACCCAATGGCCGGTGTTCTATCTCATCACCCAAAAATAAATATAGCACGAAACGGAGTACATAAAACTTTTTCTTTGAAAATGTGAGGAGTCTCTTGCGAAACTCTCCTAGGCATCATAAATAAAAATGTGAAAATGAACTTTGTAGAGTTATTTTTTCAATTACCTCGAAAGTGAAGAAAAACGTAAGAAATATTGATAAGATTCGTGTTAGAATCGTTAATCTTACCCTTTCGATCATATTCAACAACACACACAACACACACACACACACACACCACACACACACACACAACACACACACACACACACACACACACACATTAATCTTGGGACCAAAGAGCCAGAGCTCAACCCCCGCAAGCACAACTAGGTGAGTACACACACACACATATATATATATATATATATTATATATATATATATATATGTATATCACTAAGAACTCTTTGACCCGGCCAGGGTCAAAGAGTTCTTAGTGATATATGGCTTGCGCGTTCATGCAGCTTTATCACATATATATATATATATATATATATATATATATATATATATATATATATGCAAACAAGCCTGAATGGTCCCCAGGACTAGATACAACTGAAAACTCACACCCAGAAGTGACTCGAACCCATACTCCCAGGAGCAACGCAACTGGTATGTACAGGGATGCCTTAAACCACTTGACCATCACGACCGGACATAAGGAAGTGATAGCCGAGGCTATATGAACCACTTCCCCGCCGGCACCTGGATGGTTATCTTGGGCATAGCATTTTATCAAATCACCTCATTTTTTTGGGGCAACACGTGAGGAACACAAATGCAAACAAACATTTGCATTTGTTTGCATTGTGTTCCTCACGTGTTGCCCCAAAAAATGAGGTGATTTGATAAAATGCTATGCCCAAGATAACCATCCAGGTGCCGGCGTGGAAGTGGTTCATATAGCCTCGGCTATCACTTCCTTATGTCCGGTCGTGATGGTCAAGTGGTTTAAGGCATCCCTGTACATACCAGTTGCGTTGCTCCTGGGAGTATGGGTTCGAGTCACTTCTGGGGTGTGAGTTTTCAGTTATATATATATATATATATATATATATATATATATATATATATATATATATATATATATATATATATGTCGTACCTAGTAGCCAGAACTCACTTCTCAGCCTACTATGCAAGGCCCGATTTGCCTAATAAGCCAAGTTTTCATGAATTAATTGTTTTTCGACTACCTAACCTACCTAACCTAACCTATAAAGATAGGTTAGGTTAGGTTAGGTAGGGTTGGTTAGGTTCGGTCATATATCTACGTTAATTTTAACTGCAATAAAAAAAATTGACCTCATACATAATGAAATGGGTAGCTTCATCATTTCATAAGAAAAAAATTAGAGAAAATATATTAATTCAGGAAAACTTGGCTTATTAGGCAAATCTGGCCTTGCATAGTAGGCCAAAAAGTGAGTTCTGGCTACTAGGTACGACATATATATATATATATATATATATATATATATATATATATATATATATATATATATATATATATATATACATATATATATATATATATTATATATATATATATATATATATATATATATATATATATAATATATATATATATTGTTAATAAAGCTACGGCCTAGGACCGGGAAGCAAGCCAAGGACCTCACCCGAGGTCTCATTTTTATATATCTTTATATCTTTGTAATAAATGTTATGAAGCTATGTTTCCACTTGTCCCCCGGGAGATGTCTATTAGGAGAGCGAGAGATAATAACGGCGTTCCCCTTCTTAATAATAGAGGATGATTATAAGGGGGAACTGAGCGAGAGGACACTTGAGTAACGTGGGAGGATGCATTCATTTTATTTAACGTAGGAGGAGAATGGGGGTCACACGTAGCCTAATGTGGGAGTGAGAACATGACAACGGGTGCGTGTTGTTGAGTCCTACCAGCCTTAGTGACGTGAGAACTGTTCCCGCAGTATTAAATACGACACCCGGTGATTCCTTGAGGTGGTTACTGATATTCGTTGTGGTGTCAGCCATGGTACCTGCCCTCGGGATGTCTGATAGTTGTTATTTTTTAATTATCACCTCACAATATGATAGGAGTTTCTCCAGCACTCTAGGGACTGTGGTGAGTTTTCTCCAGCACTCTTGGGTCTGGGATGGGAGGCTATGCAGCACTCTAGGGACTGGGATGGGAGGCTATGCAGCTCCCTAGGGACTGAGATGGGAGGCTATGCAGCACTCTAGGGACTGGGATGGGAGGCTATGCAGCACTCTAGGGACTGGGATGGGAGGCTATGCAGCACTCTAGGGACTGGGATGGGAGGCTATGCAGCTCCCTAGGGACTGAGATGGGAGGCTATGCAGCACTCTAGGGACTGGGATGGGAGGCTATGCAGCTCCCTAGGGACTGAGATGGGAGGCTATGCAGCACTCTAGGGACTGGGATGGGAGGCTATGCAGCACTCTAGGGACTGGGATGGGAGGCTATGCACCACTCAAGCGGCAGTAATGGAGGTGTCTGTAACACTATATAGAGAATATAGCCGAGGTCCCACAATAACTTCAACACTATAGCAGTGTTCCCAACCCTTGAAACGTTTAGACCAATCACGAGGGAACCACCTCACCAACTGACATATATTAGGCTCTACATTGGTAAATTAAACATGTAAAGCAGTAGGGGTAATTAATATTAATTACCCCCCCCATCCCGAATAAAAAATTAATGACTGTTTATTTCCTAGTTCTATTTACTAATTAATGTTAACAAAATGACAAATATTTTCACTTTACATCTGGCTTACTGATTACAAACAAACACTGATTTTCTGATATTATAATTTGATTTTGTTAAGTTGCTAGCAAAAACAATTAATATTTCATTATTATATATTACATTCACAATTAGAAATAATCACATTTAAACTAAATAATATTGAATTTATATATTGTCTCCTAATTTAATGTGAACGTTCGTCTAGGATTTTTTTTAACATAGTTTGTCTGTCATGTCTTTAATAAGCACATGCGAAGGTCTTCCTCAATCGCTTGTTGTTCTGTTTGGTTAATGAATTCGTTAAATACGGTAGTGTGTACGAGGTTAAGAATCTTAGCAGTGAGTAGCTGGCGGAGGCACAACCTGTTCTCCGACTATTCTCGTTAAAGCGGCGCCTTACTCCGTCCCTACATTATTAACCGTCCTCGACTCAAGTCCATTCCATCCAGCGGTCGACCCCACAGACGCATTCATAAATTTTTACATGGTGTTAATTCAAAACGGGAATGTTCTTAGAAATAAATTAATATTATAATATATTAGCATATTGTGCATATATAGGCATACGTTAGGTTATGTGTTTAGATTCTGTTGGTGATTATTTGTATTTGTAGTACGTGGGTGAAGCATTTACAGCGTTGTGGTTCGAACAAAATTCGTCAGTGAAGCACTTGTTCCGGAAGTGTTCGAACGTCATCAGTTGTGAGTCGTGTGTAAACCGTTTTTCATACTTAAACAGCGGGGGTTTTGGCGGGTGCATGGAATCACTTTGGGTCTTGTTTAGACGACGGGCTGAATAATTGCCAACTAAGGTCATGAACAAATCACTATTCGAGAAATGTTTGATCATCATCAGTTGAGAGTTGTGTGTAACATTGTGTCATTAATGAACAAGTGTTCGATGTGTGTGCATTAAGGGCCAAGAGGGTTCGAAGATGAAAGTTATTCAATGTCAACAAAAATTTTTTGACTAGTTGTATATGAAAAGGGCTGCAATTGGTCCAAGTTTCAGTACTGTCGCCTAAATAGAAAGGGAGATTATTTTTGTTTTCAATGTATATTACACGTTTTCAAATGAGTTCAAATCTTTCACCTTTTCAGATATAATCATTCTATGACACTTTTCTGACGCATTAGCATATAATAAAGGATCTGTAGGAGGGGATTTTCCAAGCCTTCTTTGGTTTTCCTAATACAAATAGTGAAAGTTCCCCCCAAAAAATTATTCAAATATATCATGTTTATATAGAAGGGGTACCACCTCTGGTTCAAGTGTAGGGACCCATAGCCTCGGAGAAGAAAATAAAGAGTACTCAGAGAAGACCTTGTGGATCTTCACTGAACACTTTGATTTTTTTCTCCTACCACCCCTATTCTTTTGTATGTGTGTATATATATATATTTAACTTTATTTGAAAATGTCATTACACAAGAAGGGTTACAACATTGGTTACATGCAAGGTACAAGGCTACTTGTCACAAGTTGTAGAGCTCCTCCAGCTCCTCAGATGGCGGACAGGAACCATGGATGCAGTGAGCATTTCCTCTCTGGATCGCCACACTAAGGCGCTGAAAGAGAAAACTGGCGGCTCTAGGTTCTCTAGTTGTTTCAATTAGCTTGGACCCCAAAGCTTTCAAAAAACTTCATGTTTATTGTTATTATAAAATCAATAAATGAACTTAGGAAAAAAACGCTTCCTTCAGATTTTAGAGACATAATCTAACATATAAGGTGTAAGTTTCTTGTAAATTGAATAAAATGAAAGAGTACCAACTCGCTAATGTTACTTGAAAAATAAATCATTAAATATTAAAGTCTATTGTGCTGCCATCTGTGGCTGAGGTTGACATCAACTAATTACCGTGCTCCCTTGGCACCCTTACAGATAGGCTTACGTGCCGTCAGGTGTATAAGTTTCATGCAAATCGTCCGATAAACAAATAGAAAAATAAAATTGAAAAAGAAAACAATTTTTTTAACTTAATTTTTTTAATAAAAAATTATATATATTTTTTAATATATGCTATTGTGATGGCTGAGAGTCATAGACATGATTTCAGTTGACACTTGTGTTTCATAATCGTTTTTGACCATTTTTGAGAATTTTTGTCACGTAATTCATATTGTTTTTCTCCTTTCCTCTTTGTGCTACGATGCTGAGACTTTGACCAGATGAAGCCCTTTTCATATACAACTCGTCAAAAAGTTTGATTGAAATTGAACCAGTTTTCATTTTTTGGCATTTTTAATCTCTTGGCCCCTTAACGAGCATTTGTTTACCTTTGTTGACGAGGACGGCCTGCAGGAGCACCACCACGACTGCCAAATAATTTCTTTCCGTTACAAAAAAATCCCCACCAAAATTTTTTCCTCACGAGTTAAATCTGGCTGCTTAAGTAACATTATCACGTAACTATGTCATCGAGTTAAACTTTCATAATGACCTATTTACTACTGTTATTACACCACGTTAATGTTGACCAGACCACACACTAGAAGGTGAAGGGACGACGACGTTTCGGTCCGTCCTGGACCATTCTCAAGTCGATTGTGACTTGAGAATGGTCCAGGACGGACCGAAACGTCGTCGTCCCTTCACCTTCTAGTGTGTGGTCTGGTCAACATACTTCAGCCACGTTATTGTCACTCCTCGCCTGCACTACGTTGATACATTAATAATTATTTTTTTTCACAAAAAAGGCGGAAAGTTGTTTTTCCTTGTAATCCTTTGCAAATTCTAGTGGAACACAGACACGGCCTCGTGGAACTTCAGTATTATGGGACTCTCCCACATAATAAGGACTATATATGTCTTAGTAAACAAGTGTATCATGTGTCTGAAAGAGGGAGCTTATCCACTCTTTACCTGGCCAGTAATAAATTAACCTTCATGTTAAATACATCGGCCCAAAACAGTGTGAACTATTGTATGGTCATTGTCTGAGGACCCTCCACACTAATGGTAGGGTGTTGATGTTGGCTATTAAGGACAACAATAGGTGTGACCAATGTACTGAAATCGAGAATAATATGCATATATTTTATGTCTGTAAGGAGAAAGCTGTTCTTGTAAACTGGATTACAGACACACTCAAAGCTATATTGTGGACCAAGCATTAGAGAGGAGTTAATGAGGCTTATAAATGTTTTATATTGACTTAAAATGTAAGAAATTTATAGTACAATAATTCTACTACTTGCTGATTATAAATTTTTTGTGTGTGGATAGGCAGGCAGGATGGTTACTGTGTGTGGATAGACAGGCAGGAGGGTTACTGTGTGTGGATAGACAGGCAGGAGGGTTACTGTGTGTGTGGATAGGCAGGCAGGGGGGTACTGTGTGTGTGGATAGGCAGGCAGGGGGTTATTGTGTGTGGATAGGCAGGCAGGAGGGTTACTGTGTGTGGATAGGCAGGCAGGGGGGTTACTGTGTGTGGATAGGCAGGCAGGAGGGTTACTGTGTGTGGATAGGCAGGCAGGCAAGAGGGTTACTGTGGGTGGATAGGCAGGCAGGAGGGTTACTGTGTGTGGATAGGCAGGCAGAAGGGTTACTGTGTGTGGATAGGCAGGCAGGAGGGTTACTGTGTGTGGATAGGCAGGCAGGAGGGTTATTGTGTGTGGATAGGCAGGCAGGCAAGAGGGTTACTGTGTGTGGATAGGCAGGCAGGCAAGAGGGGTACTGTGTGTGGACAGGCAGGCAGGAGGGTTACTGTGTGTGGATAGACAGGCAGGAGGGTTACTGTGTGTGGATAGACAGGCAGGAGGGTTACTGTGTGTGGATAGACAGGCAGGCAGGAGGGTTACTGTGTGTGGATAGACAGGCAGGAGGGTTACTGTGTGTGGATAGACAGGCAGGAGGGTTACTGTGTGTGGATAGGCAGGCAGGAGGGTTACTGTGTGTGGATAGACAGGCAGGAGGGTTACTGTGTGTGGATAGACAGGCAGGCAGGAGGGTTACTGTGTGTGGATAGACAGGCAGGAGGGTTATTGTGTGAGGATAGACAGGCAGGCAGGAGGGTTACTGTGTGTGGATAGACAGGCAGGAGGGTTATTGTGTGAGGATAGATAGGCAGGCAGGAGGGTTAGTTTAGGGCTCATGCTCGGAGATATGGAAAATTAGTTTAATAAGAATTAAATAAAATATATATAAATGTAGAATTTTCCCTTGTAAATTGATGTAAATGTGATCTATATTTTATATTATTTAATAAAGGGAAAGAAAGTATTTTATGGAAGCCTGGAATGAATTCACTGTTCTGAGTGGGGTAGTAAGTGGTCAACCTCGCTCCACAAAGGGCTGTAGAGGGGTATCTATCTATCTATCCACTCTGAGGGGTGTTTTGGGGTATCTATCTATCCTCTCTAAGAGCTGTAGACGGGTATCTATCTATATATCCACTCTAAGGGGTGTTTTGGGTATCTATTTATCCTCTCTAAGGGCTGTAGAGGGGTATCTATCTATCTATCCACTCTAAGGGGTGTTTTGGGGTATTTATCTATCCTCTCTAAGGGCTGTAGAGGGTATCTATCTATCCTCTCTAAGGGCATGAAGTGGGGTATATATCTATCCACTCTAAGGGCTGAAGAGGGGTATCTATCTATCTATCCACGCTAAGGGCTGTAGAGGAGTATATATCTATCTATCTACTCTAAGGGCTGTAGAGGGGTATCTATCTATCCACTCTAAGGGCTGTAGAGGGGTATCTATCTATCCACTCTAAGGGCTGAAGAGGGGTATCTATCTATCTATCCTCTCTTAGGGCTGTAGAGGGGTATCTATCTTTCTATCCATCCACTCTAAGGGCTGTAGAGGGGTATATATCTATCCACTCTAAGGGCTGAAGAGGGGTATCTATCTATCTATCCACTCTTAGGGCTGTAGAGGAGTATCTATCTATCTATCCACTCTAAGGGCTGTAGAGGGGTATCTATCTATCCACTCTAAGGGCTGTAGAGGGGTATCTATCTATCCTCTCTAAGGGCTGAAGAGGGGTATCTATCTATCTATCTATCCACTCTAAGGGCTGAAGAGGGGTATATCTATCTATCTATCCACTCTAAGGGCTGAAGAGGGGTATATCTATCTATCTATCCACGCTAAGGGCTGAAGAGGGGGTATCTATCTATCTATCCACTCTAAGGGCTGAAGAGGGGTATATCTATCTATCTATCCACTCTAAGGGCTGAAGAGGGGGTATCTATCTATCTATCCACGCTAAGGGCTGTAGAGGGGTATCTATCTATCCACTCTAAGGGCTGTAGAGGGGTATCTATCTATCCTCTCTAAGGGCTGAAGAGGGGTATCTATCTATCTATCCACGCTAAGGGCTGTAGAGGGGTATCTATCTATCCACTCTAAGGGCTGAAGAGGGGTATCTATCTATCCACTCTAAGGGCTGAAGAGGGGTATCTATCTATCCACTCTAAGGGCTGAAGAGGGGTATCTATCTATCCACTCTAAGGGCTGAAGAGGGGTATCTCTCTATCCATTCTAAGGGCTGTAATTTTGGGGACAAGGTCTTACAAGCACTGTATGGGTAGTACGAGAGCGACCAGGTCATACCACAGTCTAGTTATGAACTAAACTGTGTTCCGGTGGCTGGGCGGATAGCACGCTGGACTTGTGATCCTGTGGTCCTGGGTTCGATCCCAGGCGTCGGCGAGAAACAATGGTCAGAGTTTCTTTCACCCTATGCCCCCTGTTACCTAGCAGTAAATAGGTACCTGGGAGTTAGCCAGCTGTCACGGGCTGCATCTTGGGGGGGTGGAGGCCTGGTCGAGGACCGGGCCGCGGGGACACTAAAGCCCCGAAATAATCTCAAGATAACCTCATGATAGAAGATAGTTAAACAATGCTTTGTTAATAACACAACCTATAAATAGCACAGCCAAATAATAGTGAAACCAAGGAAGAGGACATCCAAGTTGTAATAGGTGAGCCTGTTACAACTATTACAACATGACAGTCTTGTAACATGACAGTCTTGTAACATGACAGTCTAGTAACATGACAGTCTTGTAACATGACAGTCTTGTGACATGACAGTCTTGTAACATGACAGTCTTGTGACATGACAGTCTTGTAACATGACAGTCTTGTAACATGACAGTCTTGTAACATGACAGTCTTGTAACATGACAGTCTTGTGACATGACAGTCTTGTAACATGACAGTCTTGTAACATGACAGTCTTGTAACATGACAGTCTTGTAACATGACAGCCTTGTAACATGACAGTCTTGTAACATGACAGTCTTGTAACATGACAGTCTTGTAACATGACAGTCTTGTAACATGACAGTCTTGTAACATGACAGTCTTGTAACATGACAGTCTTGTAACATGACAGTCTTGTAACATGACAGCCTTGTAACATGACAGTCTTGTAACATGACAGTCTTGTAACATGACAGTCTTGTAACATGACAGTCTTGTAACATGACAGTCTTGTAACATGACAGTCTTGTAACATGACAGTCTTGTCACATGACAGTCTTGTAACATGACAGCCTTGTAACATGACAGTCTTGTAACATGACAGTCTTGTAACATGACAGTCTTGTCACATGACAGTCTTGTAACATGACAGCCTTGTAACATGACAGTCTTGTAACATGACAGTCTTGTAACATGACAGTCTTGTAACATGACAGCCTTGTAACATGACAGCCTTGTAACATGACAGTCTTGTAACATGACAGCCTTGTAACATGACAGTCTTGTAACATGACAGCCTTGTAACATGACAGTCTTGTAACATGACAGTCTTGTAACATGACAGTCTTGTCACATGACAGTCTTGTAACATGACAGCCTTGTAACATGACAGTCTTGTAACATGACAGTCTTGTAACATGACAGCCTTGTAACATGACAGTCTTGTAACATGACAGTCTTGTAACATGACAGTCTTGTAACATGACAGTCTTGTAACATGACAGTCTTGTAACATGACAGCCTTGTAACATGACAGTCTTGTAACATGACAGTCTTGTAACATGACAGTCTTGTAACATGACAGTCTTGTAACATGACAGTCTTGTAACATGACAGTCTTGTAACATGACAGTCTTGTAACATGACAGTCTTGTAACATCACAGCCTTGTAACATCACAGCCTAGTAACATCACAGCCTAGTAACATCACAGCCTAGTAACATCACAGCCTAGTAACATCACAGTCTAGTAACATCACAGCCCAGTAACATCACAGCCCAGTAACATCACAGTCTAGTAACATCACAGCCTAGTAACATCACAGCCTAGTAACATCACAGCCTAGTAACATCACAGCCCAGTAACATCACAGCCTAGTAACATCACAGCCTAGTAACATCACAGCCTAGTAACATCACAGCCTTGTAACATCACAGCCTAGTAACATCACAGCCCAGTAACATCACAGCCTAGTAACATCACAGCCTAGTAACATCACAGTCTAGTAACATCACAGCCTTGTAACATCACAGCCTAGTAACATCACAGTCTAGTAACATCACAGTCTAGTAACATCACAGCCTAGTAACATCACAGTCTAGTAACATCACAGACTAGTAACATCACAGCCTAGTAACATCACAGTCTAGTAACATCTCAGTCTAGTAACATCACAGCCTTGTAACATCACAGCCTAGTAACATCACAGCCTTGTAACATCACAGCCTAGTAACATCACAGCCTAGTAACATCACAGGCTAGTAACATCACAGCCTAGTAACATCACAGCCCATAACATCACATTCTTTAACATCACAGGTAGTAACATCACAGCCTTGTAACATCACAGTCTAGTAACATCACAGCCTAGTAACATCACAGTCTAGTAACATCACAGCCTAGTAACATCACAGCCTAGTAACATCACAGCCTAGTAACATCACAGCCTAGTAACATCACAGCCTGTAACATCACAGCCTAGTAACATCACAGTCTAGTAACATCACAGCCTAGTAACATCACAGTCTAGTAACATCACAGCCTAGTAACATCACAGTCTAGTAACATCACAGTCTAGTAACATCACAGCCTAGTAACATCACAGCCTTGTAACATCACAGCCTAGTAACATCACAGCCTAGTAACATCACAGCCTAGTAACATCACAGTCTAGAACATCACAGCCTAGTAACATCACAGTCTAGTAACATCACAGCCCAGTAACATCACAGCCTAGTAACATCACAGCCTAGTAACATCACAGCCTAGTAACATCACAGTCTAGTAACATCACAGCCTAGTAACATCACAGTCTAGTAACATCACAGCCCAGTAACATCACAGCCTAGTAAACATCACAGTCTAGTAACATCACAGCCCAGTAACATCACAGTCTAGTAACATCACAGCCCAGTAACATCACAGCCCAGTAACATCACGTCTAGTAACATCACAGCCCAGTAAATTACAGCCTAGTAACATCACAGCCCAGTAACATCACAGCCTAGTAACATCACAGTCTAGTACATCACAGCCTAGTAACATCACAGTCTAGTAACATCACAGCCTAGTAACATCACAGTCTAGTAACATCACAGTCTAGTAACATCACAGCCTAGTAACATCACAGCCTTGTAACATCACAGTCTAGTAACATCACAGCCCAGTAACATCACAGCCTAGTAACATCACAGCCTAGTAACATCACAGCCTAGTAACATCACAGTCTAGTAACATCACAGCCCAGTAACATCACAGCCTAGTAACATCACAGCCTAGTAACATCACAGTCTAGTAACATCACAGCCTAGTAACATCACAGTCTAGTAACATCACAGCCCAGTAACATCACAGCCTAGTAACATCACAGCCTAGTAACATCACAGCCTAGTAACATCACAGTCTAGTAACATCACAGCCTAGTAACATCACAGCCTTGTAACATCACAGCCTAGTAACATCACAGTCTAGTAACATCACAGTCTAGTAACATCACAGCCCAGTAACATCACAGCCTAGTAACATCACAGTCTAGTAACATCACAGCCCAGTAACATCACAGCCTAGTAACATCACAGCCTAGTAACATCACAGCCTATAACATCACAGTCTAGTAACATCACAGCCCAGTAACATCACAGCCTAGTAACATCACAGCCTTGTAACATCACAGCCTAGTAACATCACAGTCTAGTAACATCACAGCCCAGTAACATCACAGCCCAGTAACATCACAGCCTAGTAACATCACAGCCTTGTAACATCACAGCCTAGTAACATCACAGCCCAGTAATATCACAGCCTAGTAACATCACAGCCTTGTAACATCACAGCCTAGTAACATCACAGCCTAGTAACATCACAGCCCAGTAACATCACAGCCTAGTAACATCACAGCCTAGTAACATCACAGCCTAGTAACATCACAGCCTTGTAACATCACAGCCCAGTAACATCACAGCCTTGTAACATCACAGCCCAGTAACATCACAGCCCAGTAACATCACAGCCTTGTAACATCACAGCCTTGTAACATCACAGCCCAGTAACATCACAGCCTTGTAACATCACAGCCCAGTAACATCACAGCCTTGTAACATCACAGCCTTGTAACATCACAGCCTAGTAACATCACAGCCTTGTAACATCACAGCCTTGTAACATCACAGCCTAGTAACATCACAGCCTAGTAACATCACAGCCTAGTAACATCACAGCCTAGTAACATCACAGCCTTGTAACATCACAGCCTTGTAACATCACAGCCTAGTAACATCACAGCCTAGTAACATCACAGCCTAGTAACATCACAGCCTAGTAACATCACAGTCTAGTAACATCACAGCCTAGTAACATCACAGCCTAGTAACATCACAGCCTAGTAACATCACAGTCTAGTAACATCACAGCCTAGTAACATCACAGCCTAGTAACATCACAGCCTAGTAACATCACAGCCTTGTAACATCACAGCCTAGTAACATCACAGCCTAGTAACATCACAGCCTAGTAACATCACAGCCTAGTAACATCACAGTCTAGTAACATCACAGCCTAGTAACATCACAGCCTAGTAACATCACAGCCCAGTAACATCACAGCCTAGTAACATCACAGTCTAGTAACATCACAGCCTAGTAACATCACAGTCTAGTAACATCACAGCCTAGTAACATCACAGCCTTGTAACATCACAGCCTAGTAACATCACAGCCTTGTAACATCACAGCCTTGTAACATCACAGCCTAGTAACATCACAGCCTTGTAACATCACAGCCTTGTAACATCACAGCCTAGTAACATCACAGCCTAGTAACATCACAGCCTAGTAACATCACAGCCTTGTAACATCACAGCCTAGTAACATCACAGCCTAGTAACATCACAGCCTAGTAACATCACAGCCTAGTAACATCACAGTCTAGTAACATCACAGCCTAGTAACATCACAGCCTAGTAACATCACAGTCTAGTAACATCACAGCCCAGTAACATCACAGCCTAGTAACATCACAGCCTAGTAACATCACAGCCTAGTAACATCACAGCTTACACGTAACAGCTGTTATATGCTTTATGATAACTTCATAGCAGGTGTTATCACCCCATCCCCACCTGCTGCCTGAGGGCCTCTCTCCTCTATACAAGATAACAACAATACACTTGGCCTCTCTCCTCTATATAAGATAACAACAGCACTCTTGGCCTCTCTCCTCTATACAAGATAACAGCAGCTCACTTGGCCTCTCTCTATACAAGATAACAGCAGCTCACTTGGCCTCTCTCCTCTATACAAGATAACAACAGCGCACTTGGCCTCTCCCCTCTATACAAGATAACAACAGCTCACTTGGCCTCTCTCCTCTATACAAGATAACAACAGCACACCTTTCCTCCCTCCTCTATACAAGATAACATCAGCACACCTGGCCTCTTTCCTCTATACAAGATAACAACAGCGCACTTGGCCTCTCTGCTCTGTACAAGATAGCAACAGGGCACTTGGCCTCCCTCCTCTATACAAGATAACAACAGCACACCTTTCCTCCCTCCTCTATACAAGATAACAACAGTACACTTGGCCTCTCCCCTCTATACAAGATAACATCAGCACACTTGGCCTCTCCCCTCTATACAAGATAACAACAGCACACCTGGCCTCTCCCCTCTATACAAGATAACAACAGCGCACTTGGCCTGTCCCCTCTATACAAGATAACAACAGTACACTTGACCTCTCCCCTCTATACAAGATAACAACAGCTCACTTGGCCTCTCTCCTCTATACAAGATAACAACAGCACACCTGGCCTCTCTCCTCTATACAAGATAACAACAGCACACCTGGCCTCTCCCCTCTATACAAGATAACAACAGCACACCTGGCCTCTCCCCTCTATACAAGATAACAACAGCTCACTTGGCCTCTCTCCTCTATACAAGATAACAACAGCACACCTGGCCTCTCCCCTCTATACAAGATAACAACAGCACACCTGGCCTCTCCCCTCTATACAAGATAACAACAGCGCACTTGGCCTCTCTCCTCTATACAAGATAACAACAGCACACCTGGCCTCTCCCCTCTATACAAGATAACATCAGCACACCTGGCCTCTCCCCTCTATACAAGATAACAACAGCTCACTTGGCCAGAGGAAATTAAGGTGTTATTTTATCATCGGTGTTGACCTTTTTAATCAGCTTTTCTTTTTAATTTATAATGTCAATTGCCAGATAAAATTATTTAACTTTTGTGTGAATATCTGATATCGAGACCGAGAATTGAAGATACGTCAGAGATAGCAACTTAAAATGCCTCTCTTTCCTTCAAGTCATTGGCCCAAATAGCCTCAGTAACTTGTTTGAAATATTTTAACGTAAGAATAATGACTGTCTTGTAATCACAGTCATTTAAGTTATCTTGGAGTATACACTGAGAGTATACTATAATATACTCACTGGTTGGTCAGTAGGCTGTTGTGTCGGCCTTGATATCCCACCTGCGGTTGATAGGCTTTAATTAATTAACTTTTATCGTTTGAGAGTTTTCACCGGTAGGTTTCTAAAGTTAATTAAAATAAAGCATCATTTTTTTTACGGCATTTAGTCATATTGTGTTTGCATGTTCTCTTATGACAGCTGCCAAACATAACATATAAACAGAATCAATAATATGAAACAAAGAGTCCAGTCAGTTGAGACAAATTAATATTGGCGATTCTGAAAAAAAATCCAAGCTGAAACTATGTAAAAAAAAACTGTATTTTATATGTCCTTTTCTTCAACCCGTTGTCGCACTTTCGTACAGTCAATATTGACTTATTAAATAAGTGCATATGTGACATACTAATTTATTGTGAATATTTTAGTTTACCTTGAAAAGCTTCATAGAAAACACCGACCTTACCTAATCTTCTTAGTATGTTAAGATAAGCATCTTATTGCTTCTTAATTACAATTGTTACTTAACCTATTATAGGTATAGGTTAGGTAATAATTGTAATTACGAAGCAATAAGATGCTTATCTTAACATTCTAAGAAGGTTAGGTAAGGTCGGTGTTTTTTTATGAAGCTTTTCAAGGTAAACTAAAATATTCACAATAAATTAGTATGTCACATATGTACTTATTTAATAAGTCAATATTGACTGTACGAAAGTGCGAGAACGGGTTGTTTTCTTACGGCGTGTTACAAGTCCTCTTCTACCTCTCGGGAGAAGAGAGCCTCGGCCCCCGTCTTGGAAAAATGGCACCAAAAATTATACAGACGACGACAAGTCACAATATTGTAACTGAAGATACAATGACCAAACCAAACATCAGAAAATGTGGAAAGAACGTTTCGCTCCATCTTGGACCATTATCTGACTTGTCCCTGTCTCCCCGTGGTGAAGTGGTAAGACACTCACCTGGCGTTTTGCGAACGCTTTGTCCTGGGTTCGTATTCTGGCCGGGGGAGGATTGACTGGGCGCCAATCTTTAAATGTAGCCTCTATTTAACTCAACAGTAAAATGTGTACTTGGTTGTTTAACTATTTGGCGGGTCGTATTCTGGGAAATATTAAGATTAAGGACCTGCCTGACATGCTACGCGTGCAGGTCGCTGTACATGAATCTCCGTGGTGCAGTGGTAAGACACTCGCCTGGCGTTCCGCGAGCGCTTTGTCCTGGGGTTCGTATCCTGGTCGGGGGAGGATTTACTGGGCGCAAATCCTTAACTGTAGCCTCTGTTTAACTCAACAGTAAAATGTGTACTTGGATGAAAAAACGATTCTTCGCGGCGGGGATCGTATTCCAGGGACCTGCCCGAAACGCTACGTTTACTAGTGGCTGTACAAGAATGTAACAACTCTTGTATAAATAAATGAATAAATCCAAACTTAACCTATCATCCTGTTTATATAGTAGCTATTGTGAGGGTCGTCAGTAGTCACGAACTCGTACGTACTTTTAGACAGTAGTGTACTGACTAGTAAGAAATTCTTTAAAAAAAATGAAGTTTAAAAACAAATCTAAATATTCCTAGTCCTATTATAGCACACATATGTACTGTAATAGGCCTCAGATAGGTGTATTAGGCCTAGGAAGGTTAGTTTTGTTTGTCTTTGCAACACAAGTCAAAAATAGTTTTCCGGTTTGTCCAACTCAATAGTGCCGATTTCGACTTTCTAATTTCGTTGAATGTCGGTATATATACTATGGTCCTCATTGTTACTATGAGTACTACCCACAACAGGATGATGAGCTGTCAAGTCGTATTCATCATCGTTCCTCCATTTTCTGACGTAACTTGGTCATCATCCTCGAACATTATTTGTCAAATATCTCCTTTCCTGTCTGTCTTAGCTAAATCTGTAACTACGACTACTTGGAAGGGAAAATAATTGTCATGAAAAAAGGTCCTATGCTTTTTTGTAGAGAATTCTATTTCTCCACAACTTTGTAGAGTTGACGGTTTATAAGGAAAAGGTCCTCGAGTGTCGAGAGACATCTGCATAATGTGCATAGAATAAAGATTCACGAAACATAGTGATTATTATAACAGTTATCTTGAGATGATTTCTGGGCTTAGCGTCCCCGCGGCCCGGTCCTCGACCAGGCCTCATTTTTGTTACGCATCCCCTTCAGGAAGCAGCCTGTAGCAGCTGTCTAACTCCCAGGTACCTATTTACTGTAACGTATCAGAGGCATCAGGGTGAAAGAAACTCTGCCTATTTGTTTCCGCTTCCACCGGGGATCGAACCCGGAACCTCAGGACTACGAATCTTGAACGCTGTCCATTCAGGTGTCAGGCCTCAGTGTCCTTCGTTGGAAAACTTTCTGTATTCCCATAATAAATGGCTATCTTGAGGTTATCTTGAAGTGATTTCGGGGCTTTTAGTGTCCCCGCGGCCCGGTCCTCGACCAGGCCTCCACCCCCAGGAAGCAGCCCGTGACAGCTGACTAACACCCAGGTACCTATTTTACTGCTAGGTAACAGGGGCATAGGAGTGAAAGAAACTCTGCCCCATTGTTTCTCGCCGGCGCCTGGGATCGAACCCGGGACCACAGGATCACAAGTCCAGTGTGCTGTCCGCTCGACCAACCGGCTCCCTTTGGTTGGAGTACATTGGAAAAGGAGAGTGTAGTGAGAGTAGTGGTTGGCTTCAGATTACAGACACTTCAGCGTTTGCCATCTTATGAAATAAACATTTTTATTTTAAATGAACAAATTCTGTACCTGTCCCCGACTCAAGTCCATTACATCCAGCGGTCGACCCCACAGACGCATTCATAAATGTTAACATGCTGTTCATTCAAAACGGGAATTTTCCCAAACATAAATTAATATTATAATAGCATATTGTACATATATAGGCATAGGTTAGGTGTTTAGGTTCTGTTGGCGATTATTTGTATTTGTAGTACGTGGGTGAAGCATTTACAGCGTTGGGGTTCGAACACCAGTCGTCAGTGAAGCACTTGTTCCGGATATGTTCGAACGTCAGCAGTTGTGAGTCGTGTGTAAACCGTTTTTCATTCATAAACAGCGGGGGGATGGCGGGTGGATGGAATCGCTTTCGGGTCTTTGTTTGGAAGACGGGCTGAAAATTCTAAACTCAACTCTTCACAATTGGATATCCCAGTTGGTACTTCAGTGAAGCTTTGATAATGGCTGAATAAAAAGTTTATAAGACTCTCACTACGGACAACTTGACATAGTATAACTTTGTTATACCAATATTATAAGCATACAGTCTACGCTATAAATGAAAGTAGAGAAGAAAAAAGAAAACAATTCAATTACTTTATAAAGTTGATAATTAATAAACCAATTTTCCCCCGGAAAAAAATTGTTGATATCGCAGGTGTTGAGAAGACAAGATACATTCTTGATGCATTCTTAAGAACACAACATGTCAAGAATGCATCAAAGTTCACAACAGTCAGACAGGCAGCGCCTAAGAAACTGATATTTTTAAACACACAACATCTATCCCATACGAACCACAAAGTTCAGATTGATACAAGCACGTAAAGTGTGATCGACGAACACATTTTGATCAAATGCCCGAAGCTTTCGGCTCCTACCCGAAACGCTGTGCGTACTAGTGACCTTAATATAGTATATACTAGCTGTATCTAGCAAACCAAAATTTAGTTTGTAACTTATTTTATATGTATACACTTGTACCTGAATAAACATTATTAATTTTTTGTATAATACGATCTTGTAATGATCACAGGGAAATATCCTTGCTCAGTCATTGTTAGCAGAAGTGGTGTGTGGGTATGTAACAAGAGGAATATTACTTGCTGCTTTTAATTGTTTCTCAGGACACCCGTGAGTTCTTGTTCATCCAAAAAAAATATCCGCAAATCCTTGAGTGAAATGTTCCAATGGTGTTATAGAAATGTTATATTACATGAGAGGAGAGAGGGTGGCCAGGGGGGAGGGTGGATGGTATTAGGGGAGAGAGAGAGGAGGGGCAGAGAAGAAAGAGAATGGTGAAACAGGGGGAGAGACGGTGGAAGAGGGTGAAGGAGGGAGAGAAGGAAGGAGTGAGAGGTATAGGAGGAAGAAGTGAAGGGAGACGAAGAGGAGGAAGGAGAGAAAGTTGTCATTCGCACTAAAGAGACAGTGTTGTCTTGCCTTTATATATAAATCACTTAGGCTGACAGGGCCCCAAAGAGGTCATGTAAAGACGGAATGGCTGAGTTACAGGACGTATTGCTTGATGTTGCAAGAACTCTTCATGAGAAAGTCGTCTTACTAGTTTGTGAGCCACATAAAAGAAGTTCTTGCTAATACTGCATTTGGTCGGACAGATTGTGTAATAGTGTTAAGTGTTTCATGCAAAGCAGCATGGCGGCTCGCCTTACTATTAATGTTATATCTTATATATATTAAAGTATTCATTATTCACAAAGACCTGCCTTTATTGAGCTCGTAAACCTCCTCCCAAGTGGAGGTGAGTGTGAGTGATTGAAAACAGCTCTCACGTACCAGTCATTATACCAGTACTTACTTACAGCAGTACCAACTTACTTACTTACAGCAGTACCAACTGCTCTCACGTACCAGTCATTCGTGTATTATAGGAAATTATCAAGGGATCGAGGAGATACAAGCCAGGACTGACATTCAGGTTTTTAGGGGCAATGACTAATTAGGGCCGACTCATTCAGGTTTCGTTCATCAAAGCCGCTGCACTGAACTGTGCCCTTCGAGGCATTTTAATCGATGGAGTGGTCTGCTAACCTAACGTGGAATAGAAGGGAATTATCAGGGGGCAGCACCAAGCTATTACGACTATATAGCACTGGGAAAGGGGTCAGGATAAGGATTTGGGATGGAACGGATGGGGGAGGAATGGTGCCCAACCACTTGGATGGGTCGCTTTATCGTCCAGCTCAAGTAGTTGGGCAGGGGTGAGGATGGTATGAACCTCACATGGGGATGTAAAACATTCGATTGCTCTGCAATACTAATTGAATACCGGTGCTGAGATACACGGGAGTTGATTCGTTTTCCAGTCTGTCCAATGTATTTGAAATCACAATTAATCTTAGTAAGGAATCGACTATACACAACCTGTTGAGGCAATTGGTGAGTTCGTAATTAAAATGGATTTCACTGTAGTATTGGTTTTCGAACACTAAGTTGATATTACAAATCTTGAATGTCTGGGAAACAGGGGATAAGGGATTACACACGACATACCAAAGATCTGTAAAATGTTTTTTACATTGCACAAGTAATGTTCTTTAATACGGAGTTTAATTAAGGCGACAATGATATTAGTGGTTCACTTTAATTATATTTTGGAACATTATCGCACAAAAACAACAGTATTTCATGAACTGGGTCGTCACAAGCACCCTTCCCACTTCTCCTCCTCTTCATTGCACATTATCTACATCACTGTATTGAAAAGGTTTGTCCAGAAAGCAAATCTGTCGTCTGAATATTCGTTTTGCATGGCAATATCTGCTTGCACAAATATTTAAACCTAATGCAAAACTCTACGGACGTTTGGTTGCGCATTTCACCCCCCCCCCCTCCAAGGACTGCATGAATGGGGTTGCAGAAGCCGATTCTGTGGGAAAATGACTTGTGGGATTTATATTTATTTACTTATATTAATTTATATAGTAATTTATATTTTACATCAATTTAGATATTTCTGTAACAAACTGTATGATGTTTAAAGTGGACTGCATGATTTAAAAATTCCCACAAATATTTTTCTACACATTCTGGGGGGGGGGAGATAATTGTTTACACATATAGTCTCGGCCGGCCGGCGAGCGGATAGCACGCTGGACTTGTGATCCTGTGGTCCTGGGTTCGATCCCAGGCGTCGGCGGAAACAATTGGCAGAGTTTCTTTCACCCTATGCCCCTGTTATTAGCAGTAAAATAGGTACCTGGGTGTTAGTCAGCTGTCACGGGCTGCTTCCTGGGGGTGGAGGCCTGGTCAAGGACCGGGCCGCGGGGACAGTAAAGCCCCGAAATCATCTCAAGATAACCTCAAGAAGATCAATATAAGTTAGTAGACATTCACTACAGTATTAGACTACATATCAGTAACTAAATTCAATACAGCTTCTCTGTATGGATGATTATGGGCTTGGTTCACCAGTTAGGAACACGGATGATCACACCAAATAACCCTGGTGGGTAAGGCTGGTAGATGTACAGGTGATGCTATTCTACTTCTACCTGTGTAGGTACAGGTAGAAGTAGAATAGCATNAATAATGAAAGAAATAATCCGTAAAGGAGTAAAAAGCATTACTCCTAACCAAAACATAATCCTGATAATATTCTATAAAACCAAGAAGACTTCCGAACTCCTTATCAAAACAGCCCGAAGCCAACAGAGAACCCTCTACAGCAGTCAAGCGTTGTATACATGTACACTTGCCCCCACGAAGGATGAACCTTCAATCTAAGTACATAGGTATGACGTCGACCAAGCTGACGAGGCGTTTGACATGCCATCTTCAATTCGGTGCCCCTAGGAATCACATGAGACAAGCCCATGACATCACCCTAACAAGAGAAATGTTGAACAAAAATATGCATAATAGACAGAACCCAAGATGCAAGAAGATTATAAAATTCTTGAAGCAATCCACATAAGAATAGAACAACCTACCATGAACACCCAAATCACGGAACTATTTACTCTTCCACAATGAGAGTAAGGACAAAACCAGAACATAACGATGCCAACACAGAAGACAATGTCCAACATAACAGGCCAATTACACTGGATTAATCTTGTATGTAGATAGGAGCTGCCTCGTATGGGCCAATAAGCCTTCCGCAGTTACCTCTATTCTATGTTCAATATGTTTGACCCCACATTTATCTCTTATGTATCCCTATGTTTTCACCTATGTCTTATCACCTGACCTAGTGCGGGTATAAAATCAGCCATATATGTAATATATATATATTATATATATTATATATATATATATATATATATATATATATATATATATATATGTGTGTGTGTGTGTGTGTGTGTGTGTGTATCTCTCGAAAATAAACACATGATTAAAAATGTGACAATGTCAGACACGGTGGAAAATTGAAACAGGAATTTCCTTAAGTACTTTTGTATATTAATGCATCTTCAGAAGGAGTTAATACATCTTCCTTCTGAAGATGTATAATATATACGAAAGTTCTTAAGGAAATTCCTGTTTCAATTTCCTCCGTGGTCTGACACTGTCATATATATATATATATATATATATAGATATATATATATAATATATATATATATATATATGCGGAAAAACCGCTTATAAAAAAATGAAATTGCTAAAAATAAGAGATTATATATTTCTATATAACTAAAAATGTAATGGTCGTTTGTTCAAAATCGCTAATCTCCGAAAGTTCTTACCAATGCTTTGAAATTTTCACACAAACGTTTCATTCGCATCCGAGCAGGTTTTATGTACATATTATACAGATGTCACGTCTGTGACGGGAAAAAAAATGTTTTTTTTTTAAAACTGGGTTTGTCAAGTGTTTTTCAGGTGAGGGAAATCTTCGAAACCTCTTTATCGATTGCTTTAAAATTTTGACACAACGTTGCATTCGAATAGGTGCATGTTTTTAAATACCAACTATATACATGACTCACCTGTGAAAGGAAATTTTTTTTTTTTTTTAAACAGTGGCATCTGTTGGACGAAAGAGCAACACACGCTGTAATCTCCGAAAGTTCTTCACCGATTGCTTTCAATTTTGCCACAATGTTCCATTCGAATATGCGTATGTTTTTTGTATACTTACTATATAGATGCCATACCTGTGACAGATAAACACAGTTTTTTTTTTAACAGCGCCATCTGTTGCACATAAGAGCAACACACACTGTACTACATATATTACGATTCCATTTCAATGTTTCCGACTGCATTGACAAATTGAATTATCATAGATTTCAATATATTTTCATTTTGATTTAATTATTTTGTGCGACATGCATTGAAATTGAGCTGTTTTGTTTACCATACCATTCATTTCGTGAGTATTGTTTATTTTGTTTATTTTTAAATTGTTTTTCATTTTGTTTTTTAACTGTTTTTATATATTTAGTGATGGAAAACATCAAATCATTTGAGAATGCATCGGACAAAGGGAGTAGTGGATGGTGGGGGATGACGAGGGGAAAGGGGAATGGAGAATGGTGGTGAGGATAAGTGGGATGGGAGAGTGGGAGATGGAAGGGGAGGACGAGGGAAGGGGGGGGGGAATGGTGTGGAGGGCTAGAAACACGGGGAAGGTTGCTGAGCCACAGCAACGCTTAGCCGGCTATATATATAATATAATATATATATATAATATATATATATATATATATATATATATATATATATATATATATATATATATATATATTTTCTCGTACAACTTGGTGAATACATATTAGTATTGATTAGCCAAATTACTATTACTTAATTAACTAGTTAATTAACTATTGCATTAGCCTAATGCACAGTTAGGCTTTCCGACAGTCCAAGAAAATGCATTCTGTCCATCCTTCTTCTCCTTGCTTAATCTTTGTCACCTGATCGTAGAATTCTATTATGCCTATGAGGCAAGATTTACCCTCCCTGAACCCATGTTGGCGATGTGTCACGAAGTCTCTTCTCTCCAGATGTGTTACCAGGCTTTTTCTCACAATCTTCTCCATCACCTTGCATGGTATACAAGTTAAGAACACTGGCCAGTAGTTTAGTGCCTCTTGTCTGTCACCCTTTTTGTATATTGGTACTACATTAGCGGTCTTCCATATTTCTGGTAGGTCTCCCGTCTCCAATGACCTACTATACACTATGGAGAGTGGCAAGCAAAATACTTCTGCACACTCTTTCAATACCCATGGTGAGATCCCGTCTGGACCAACAGCCTTTCACACGTCCAGATCCAACAGATGACTTTTGACCTCATCTCTAGTAATTTCGAACCCTTCCAAGGCCGCCTGATTTACTGCCACCTCTCCTAGTGCAGTGACCTCACCATGTTCTATTGTGAAGACCTCCTGGAACCTCTTGTTGAGTTCTTCACACACCTCTTTGTCATTCTCTGTATACCTGTCATCACCCACCCTAAGTTTCATCACCTGTTCCTTTACTGTTGTTTTCCTCCTGATGTGACTGTGTAGTAGCTTTGGTTCGGTCTTGGCTTTATTAGCTATATCATTTTCATACTTGTTCTCAGGCTCTTCTCACACTGACATACTCGTTCCTGGCCTCTCTGCTTTCTGGTGTTCTGTTATTTCGGAAGTTCCTCAATGCCCTTTTGTTCAGTTCTTTTGCTTTCATACATTCCCTATTAAACCACGGATTCTTCTTTTGCTTCTCGGTTTTTTTCCTGCCGGGCTGGGATGAACCTGTTTATTGCCTCCTGACACTTTTGGGTGACATATTCCATCATGTCTTGCACGGAATTAGTTCTGTGTTCTGTGTCCCATGGTATATCCCTTAGGAATTTTCTCATCTCCTCATAATTTCCCTTTCGGTACGCCAGCCCTTTGTTTCCCAGTTCTTTTTTGGGGGAGATAATTCTTAGCTCAACCAGGTACTCAAAGATCAATACACTGTGATCATTCATTCCCAAGGAGGCTTCCAACATAACTTCCCTTATATCCGACTCATTTAGGGTAAATATCAGATCAAGCACGGCTGGTTCATCCCCTCCCTCATTCTTGTCGGTCCCTTGACGTGTGGCTTAGAAAGTTTCTTGTTGCCACATCCAGCAGCTTAGCTCTCCATGTGTCCGGGCCTCCATGTGGGTCTCTGTTCCCCCAATCTATCTTCCGTGTGTGTGTGTGTGTACTCACCTATTTGTGTTTGCGGGAGTTGAGCTCTGGCTCTTAGGTCCCGCCTCTTAACTGTCAATCAACTGGTGTACAGATTCCTGAGCCTACTGGGCTCTATCATATCTACATTTGAAACTGTGTATGGAGTCAGCCTCCACCACATCACTGCCTAATGCGTTCCATCTGTTAACTACTCTGACACTGAAAAGGTTCTTTCTAACGTCCTTGTGGTTCATTTGGGTACTCAGTTTCCACCTGTGGTCCCCTTGTTCTCGCACCACCCGTCTTAAACAGTTTATCTTTATCTACCCTGTCAATTCCTCTGAGATTTTTGTAGGTAGTGATCATGTCTCCCCTTACTCTTCTGTCTTCTAGTGTCGCGAGGTGCATTTCCCGCAGCCTTTCTTCGTAACTCATGCCTTTTAGTTCTGGGACTATCCTAGTGGCATACCTCTGAACTTTTTCCAGCTTCGTCATTGTGCTTGACAAGGTTCGGGCTCCATGCTGGGGCCGCATACTCCAGGATTAGTCTTACATATGTGGTGTACAAGGTTCTGAATGATTCCTTACACAGGTTCCTGAACGCTGTTCTGATGTTAGCCAGCCTCGCATACGCCGCTGATGTTGCGTGTACTCACCAAGTTGTGCTTGCGGGGGTTGAGCTCTGGCTCTTTGGTCCCGCCTCTCAACCGCCAATCAACAGGTGCACAGGTTCCTGAGCCTATTGGGCTCTATCATATCTACACTTGAAATTGTGTATGGAGTCAGCCTCCACCACATTACTTCCTAATGCATTCCATTTGTCAACCACTCTGACACTAAAAAGTTCTTTCTAATATCTCTGTGGCTCATTTGGGCACTCAGTTTCCACCTGTGTCCCCTAGTGCGTGTGCCCCTTGTGTTAAACAGCCTGTCTTTATCAACCCTGTCGATTCCCTTGAGAATCTTGAATGTGGTGATCATGCCCCCCCTAACTTTTCTGTCTTCCAACGAAGTGAGGTTCAATTCCCGTAGTCTCTCCTCGTAGCTCATACCTCTCAGCTCGGGTACTAGTCTGGTGGCAAGCCTTTGAACCTTTTCCAGTTTAGTCTTATCCTTGACTAGATATGGACTCCATGCTGGAGCCGCATACTCCAGGATTGGTCTTACATATGTGGTATATAATGTTCTGATGTGTGTGTGTGTGTTGTGTGGTGTGTGGGTGTGTGTGTGTGGTGTGTGTGTGTGTGGGTGTGTGTGTTAGTAAAGAGCCATAGAGTCAGGAAGGACCCCAACATAGAGCCAGAGCTCTACTGGTGCAGGTCGTATTGCTCTGCGCCCTTCACTGCAGAGAACTTAACTACGGGGTTTGTGGGGGTCTAGTTACCGTTGTCATCTTAAGCCTAACCGTTTTCCTGGAACATGATCCGACAATCGATTTACACCAGAGTCCGAATTACTGCTGGGGTGAGCAGATGAGACAAGAGACAAAAAAAAGTCATCAGGCCTTCTGCAAGTTCCTCAGTTCTTGCGTCGTGTCCCCCCCCCCCGTACCTACACCCACCTACACGAGGCATCTACACAGCGAGCCCCGACCTCACACCTACACGAGGCATCTACACAGCGAGCCCCGACCTCACACCTACACGAGGCATCTACACAGCGAGCCCCGACCTCACACCTACACGAGGCATCTACACAGCGAGCCCCGACCTCACACCTACACCCAAGTCTCCTCTATACAGCATCCTTGACGACCATTATCTTTTCTCCAATACTAAAAAAACCGCTCTGGCGATAAATATTCCCGAAGCTGGTTATTGGGGCCAATACTGGTATATAAACAAAGGGTTTCCCCCCGTCTCACTAATGCCACCGGATCCTCCCTGCGGAGCCGCCAGATAAAGGGGCCGGGTCGTGTTACTTAGGGGATCTCATTTCCCGTGTTGATGCGATCTCGGGAGACGCTACGACAAGCCTCTTATACCCCTTTATACCTGCCTTCGTTTTCTTCCCGTGGGGTGGAGAGATTCTCAGATGTCTGGCCGGTGTGATTGTGATTCCATAGATTTTGTCGTCATGTGGTGTCCGCTCCGTCCTGGGACCTCCATGAGATGAGATGCTTTTTAAAGATTCTTATCAGGCTGTACAAGACGGCAAATGTTCGATGTTGTATTGACAGAGAGGAACATCAGGAATGTTATGTAAACATAGACAGCTGGATAATATTTCAAAAGTTGTTAATTAAAGCTTTTGTCCCCCGCCCCCTTCCTAGACATTAATGATATAAATCTGTGTAAATATTGGTCTCATACTTCTAGAAACACGACTCCATTCCAACAATTACGTGGACTAAAAAATTCGTATCTCAGAAAAACACTTGCCCAAATTGGCCATTTTTTAACATATTATTTATTTGCTGGTAGAATATACATCCAAGAATCAGAAAGACATTGTGCATTTTAAAGTGTATGAATTGCAATGCCTTGCACGACCCCTGCCATGCAGATGTTTTCGGTGCATTGTCGTGCACTTGTCATCTCTCTCTCTCATAGAGCAGGCGCTGCCAGGGATGTCACCCTGGCACCGAGAGAGAAAGAGAGAGAGAGAGATGCTGCTGATGCTGACATATACCTCCTGGTATGTATGTCAGCAGCAGTGACATACATACCAGGATGTCACTGCTGCTGAAGACTCCTGCAGGAGTCGACACGGGCCAGTATACTCCTCTCACAGGTGCTGCCAGGAGACACTACTGCTGTTGATCCCACCTACAGGAGTCAGCAGGGGGTTAGGTACACTGGCTGGCAGAAGGTGCTGCCGGAGACATCACTACTACTTGTCTGTGGTGCAGCGTGTGACGCCATGTGGACCATTACCATACCTTTGGACCATTACCATACTTGTGGACCATTACCATACGTGTGGACCATTACCATACATGTGGACCATTACCATACTTGTGGACCATTACCATACCTGTGGACCATTACCATACTTGTGGACCATTACCATACTTGTGGACCATTACCATACCTGTGGACCATTACCATACTTGTGGACCATTACCATACTTGTGGACCATTACCATACGTGTGGACCATTACCATACTTGTGGACCATTACCATACCTGTGGACCATTACCATACTTGTGGACCATTACCATACTTGTGGACCATTACCATACTTGTGGACCATTACCATACTTGTGGACCATTACCATACCTGTGGACCATTACCATACTTGTGGACCATTACCATACCTGTGGACCATTACCATACTTGTGGACCATTACCATACTTGTGGACCATTACCATACTTGTGGACCATTACCATACCTGTGGACCATTACCATACTTGTGAACCATTACCATACCTGTGGACCATTACCATACTTGTGGACCATTACCATACTTGTGGACCATTACCATACCTGTGGACCATTACCATACTTGTGGACCATTACCATACTTGTGGACCATTACCATACCTGTGGACCATTACCATACTTGTGGACCATTACCATACTTGTGGACCATTACCATACCTGTGGACCATTACCATACTTGTGAACCATTACCATACTTGTGGACCATTACCATACATGTGGACCATTACCATACTTGTGGACCATTACCATACCTGTGGACCATTACCATACTTGTGGACCATTACCATACTTGTGGACCATTACCATACCTGTGGACCATTACCATACTTGTGGACCATTAACATACCTGTGGACCATTACCATACTTGTGGACCATTACCATACCTGTGGACCATTACCATACTTGTGGACCATTACCATACCTGTGTACCATTACCATACTTGTGGACCATTACCATACCTGTGAACCATTATCATACTTGTGGACCATTACCATACTTGTGGACCATTACCATACCTGTGGACCATTACCATACTTGTGGACCATTACCATACTTGTGGACCATTACCATACATGTGGACCATTACCATACGTGTGGACCATTACCATACGTGTGGACCATTACCATACTTGTGGACCATTACCATAAGTGTGGACCATTACCATACTTGTGGACCATTACCATAAGTGTGGACCATTCCATACTTGTGGACCATTACCATACTTGTGGACCATTACCATAAGTGTGGACCATTACCATACTTGTGGACCTTTACCATAAGTGTGGACCATTACCATACTTGTGGACCATTACCATACGTGTGGACCATTACCATACTTGTGGACCATTACCATAAGTGTGGACCATTACCATAAGTGTGGACCATACCATAAGTGTGGACCATTACCATACTTGTGGACCATTACCATACTTGTGGACCATTACCATAAGTGTGGACCATTACCATACTTGTGGACCATTACCATAAGTGTGGACCATTACCATAAGTGTGGACCATTACCATCAGTGTGAACCATTACCATAAGTGTGGACCATTACCATACTTGTGGACCATTACCATACTTGTGGACCATTACCATAAGTGTGGACCATTACCATACTTGTGGACCATTACCATAAGTGTGGACCATTACCATAAGTGTGGACCATTACCATAAGTGTGGACCATTACCATACTTGTGGACCATTACCATAAGTGTGGACCATTACCATACTTGTGGACCATTACCGTACGTGTGGACCATTACCATACTTGTGGACCATTACCATAAGTGTGGACTATTACCATAAGTGTGGACCATTACCATACTTGTGGACCATTACCATACTGGTGGACCATTACCATAAGTGTGGACCATTACCATAAGTGTGGACCATTACCATAAGTGTGGACCATTACCATACTTGTGGACCATTACCGTACGTGTGGACCATTACCATACTTGTGGACCATTACCATAAGTGTGGACCATTACCATACTTGTGGACCATTACCATAAGTGTGGACAATTACCATAAGTGTGGACCATTACCATAAGTGTGGACCATTACCATACATGTGGACCATTACCATAAGTGTGGACCATTACCATACTTGTGGACCATTACCGTACGTGTGGACCATTACCATACTTGTGGACCATTACCATAAGTGTGGACCATTACCATACTTGTGGATCATTACCATAAGTGTGGACCATTACCATAAGTGTGGACCATTACCATAAGTGTAGACCATTACCATACTTGTGGACCATTACCATAAGTGTGGACCATTACCATACTTGTGGACCATTACCGTACGTGTGGACCATTACCATACTTGTGGACCATTACCATAAGTGTGGACCATTACCATAAGTGTGGACCATTACCATACTTGTGGACCATTACCATACTGGTGGACCATTACCATACGTGTGGATCATTACCATACTTGTGGACCATTACCGTACGTGTGGACCATTACCATACTTGTGGACCATTACCATACTTGTGGACCATTACCGTACGTGTAGACCATTACCATACTTGTGGACCATTACCATAAGTGTGGACCATTACCATAAGTGTGGACAATTACCATACTTGTGGACCATTACCATACTTGTGGACCATTACCATACGTGTGGATCATTACTATACTTGTGGACCATTACCATACTTGTGGACCATTACCATACGTGTGGACCATTACCATACTTGTGAACCATTACCATACTTATGGACCATTACCATACGTGTGAACCATTACCATACTTGTGGACCATTACCATAAGTGTGGACCATTACCATAAGTGTGGACCATTACCATTCTTGTGGACCATTACCATAAGTGTGGACCATTACCATACTTGTGGACCATTACCATAAGTGTGGACCATTACCATACGTGTGGACCATTACCATAAGTGTGGACCATTACCGTAAGTGTGGGCCATTACCATACTTGTGGACCATTACCATAAGTGTGGACCATTACCATACTTTTGGACCATTACCATAAGTGTGGACCATTACCATACTTGTGGACCATTACCATAAGTGTGGACCATTACCATAAGTGTGGACCATTGCCATAAGTGTGGACCATTACCATACTTGTGGACCATTACCATAAGTGTGGACCATTACCATACTTGTGAACCATTACCATACATGTGGACCAGTACCATACTTGTGGACCATTACCATAAGTGTGGACCATTACCATACTTGTGGACCATTACCATAAGTGTGGACCATTACCATAAGTGTGGACCATTACCATAAGTGTGGACCATTACCATAAGTGTGGACCATTACCATCCTTGTGGACCATTACCATAAGTGTGGACCATTACCATACTTGTGGACCATTACCATACTTGTGGACCATTACCATAAGTGTGGACCATTACCATACTTGTGGACCATTACCATACTTGTGGACCATTACCATACTTGTGGACCATTACCATACTTGTGGACCATTACCATAAGTGTGGACCATTACCATAAGTGTGGACCATTACCATAAGTGTGGACCATTACCATACTTGTGGACCATTACCATACTTGTGGACCATTACCATAAGTGTGGACCATTACCATACTTGTGGACCATTACCATACATGTGGACCATTACCATAAGTGTGGACCATTACTCTAAGTGTGGACCATTACCATAAGTGTGGACCATTACCATTCGTGTGGACCATTACCATACTTGTGGACCATTACCATAAGTGTGGACCATTACCATAAGTGTGGACCATTACCATAAGTGTGGACCATTACCATACTTGTGGACCATTACCATAAGTGTGGACCATTACCATACATGTGGACCATTACCATACTTGTGGACCATTACCATACATGTGGACCATTACCATACATGTGGACCATTACCATACGTGTGGACCATTACCATACATGTGGACCATTACCATACGTGTGGACCATTACCATAAGTGTGGACCATTACTATAAGTGTGGACCATTACCATAAATGTGGACCATTACCATAAGTGTGGATCATTACCATAAGTGTGGACCATTACCATAAGTGTGGATCATTACCATAAGTGTGGACCATTACCATAAGTGTGGACTATTACCATACTTGTGGACCATTTCCATACTTGTGGACCATTACCATACATGTGGACCATTACTATACTTGTGGACCATTACCATACATGTGGATCATTACCATACATGTGGACCATTACCATAAGTGTGGACCATTACCATAAGTGTGGACCATTACCATACTTGTGGACCATTACCGTACATGTGGACCATTACCATACTTGTGGACCATTACCATACATGTGGACTATTACCATACATGTGGACCATTACCATACTTGTGGACCATTACCATAAGTGTGGATCATTACCATAAGTGTGGACCATTACCATAAGTGTGGACCATTACCATAAGTGTGGACCATTACCATAAGTGTGGACCATTACCATAAGTGTGGACCATTACCATAAGTGTGGACCATTACCATACACGTGGACCATTACCAAACATGTGGACCATTACCATACTTGTGGACCATTACCATACTTGTGGACCATTACCATAAGTGTGGACCATTATCATACTTGTGGACCATTACCATAAGTGTGGACCATTACCGTAAGTGTAGACCATTACCATACGTGTGGACCATTACCATAAGTGTGGACCATTACCATACGTGTGGACCATTACCATACGTGTGGACCATTACCATACTTGTGGACCATTACCAAACATGTGGACCATTACCATACTTGTGGACCATTACCATACTTGTGGACCATTACCATAAGTGTGGACCATTATCATACTTGTGGACCATTACCATAAGTGTGGACCATTACCATAAGTGTGGACCATTACCATACTTGTGGACCATTACCATAAGTGTGGACCATTACCATAAGTGTGGACCATTACCGTAAGTGTAGACCATTACCATACGTGTGGACCATTACCATAAGTGTGGACCATTACCATACGTGTGGACCATTACCATACTTGTGGACCATTACCATAAGTGTGGACCATTACCATAAGTGTGGACCATTACCATCAGTGTGGACCATACCATAAGTGTGGACCATTACCATAAGTGTGGACCATTACCATAAGTGTGGACCATTACCATAAGTGTGGACCATTACCATACGTGTGGACCATTACCATACTTGTGGACCATTACCATAAGTGTGGACCATTACCATAAGTGTGGACCATTACCATCAGTGTGGACCATACCATAAGTGTGGACCATTACCGTAAGTGTGGACCATTACCATTAGTGTGGACCATTACCATAAGTGTGGACCATTACCATAAGTGTGGACCATTACCATCAGTGTGGACCATTACCATACTTGTGGACCATTACCATAAGTGTGGACCATTACCATAAGTGTGGACCATTACCATAAGTGTGGACCATTACCATAAGTGTGGACCATTACCATAAGTGTGGACCATTACCATAAGTATAGACCATTACCATAATTGTGGACCATTACCATAAGTGTGGACCATTACCATACTTGTGGACCATTACCATAAGTGTGGACCATTACCATACTTGTGGACCATTACCATAATTGTGGACCATTACCATAAGTGTGGACCATTACCATAAGTATGGACCATTACCATAATTGTGGACCATTACCATAAGTGTGGCCAGAGCTCCTGGAGAAGACGCAGGCGGAGCCAACAACACTAATCGGTTCTGAAGCAGATGCTGTCAGGGCTAATCTCAGCAGGTAACTCCCAGGCGTGATAGACCCTTCAGTGTCCGCTCGTGGCCATCAGTGGTATCTGGACACTACCTGGACATGTTAAACCAGGATCACACGCCTGGATTTACTTGGGTGGTTCCGCCGCCAAACCAGACCCTGGTCAGAACTCAGGCCAGACCCAGGCCAGATGCCAGGCCAGACCCTGGTCAGAACTCAGGCCAGATGCCAGGCCAGACCCTGGCCAGATGC
>WNGS01167104.1:8519082-8532676 GCA_020271785.1 Procambarus virginalis | reverse complement strand
CACTTGACCTCTCCCCTCTATACAAGATAACAACAGTACACTTGGCCTCTCTCCTCTATACAAGATAACAACAGCACACTTGGCCTCTCTCCTCATACAAGATAACAACAGCACACCTGGCCTCTCCCTTCTATACAAGATAACAACAGCACACCTGGCCCTCCCTTCTATACAAGATAACAACAGTACACATGGCCTCTCTCCTCTATACAAGATAACACAGCACACCTGGCCTCTCCCCTCTATACAAGATAAACAGCGTAACTTGGCCTCTCCCCTCTATACAAGATAACAACAGCGCACTTGGCCTCTCTCCTCTATACAAGATAACACAGCACACTTGGCCTCTCCCCTCTATACAAGATAACATCAGCACACCTGGCCTCTCCCCTCTATACAAGATAACAACAGCTCACTTGGCCAGAGAAATTAAGGTGTTATTTTATCATCGTGTTGACCTTTTTAATCAGCTTTTCTTTTTAATTTATAATGTCAATTGCCAGATAAAATTATTTACTTTTGTGTGAATATCTGATATCGAGACCGAGAATTGAAGATACGTCAGAGATAGCAACTTAAAATGCCTCTCTTTCTTCAAGTCATTGGCCCAAATAGCCTCAGTAACTTGTTTGAAATATTTTAAGTAAGAATAATGACTGGTCTTGTAATCACAGTATTTAAGCATGTTATGTCTATAATGACTGAAGTCATAATCTTGGAGTATACACTGAGAGTATACTATAATATACTCACTGGTTGGTCAGTAGGCTGTTGTGTCGGCCTTGATATCCCACCTGCGGTTGATAGGCTTTAATTAATTAACTTTTATCGTTTGAGAGTTTTCACCGTATGTTTCTAAAGTTAATTAAAATAAAGCATCATTTTTTTTACGGCATTTAGTCATATTGTGTTTGCATGTTCTCTTATGACAGCTGCCAAACATAACATATAAGCGGAATCAATAATATGAAACAAAGAGTCCAGTCAGTTGAGACAAATTAATATTGGCGATTCTGAAAAAAAATCCAAGCTGAAACTATGTAAAAAAAACTGTATTTTATATGTCCTTTTCTTCAACCCGTTCTCGCACTTTCGTACAGTCAATATTGACTTATTAAATAAGTGCATATGTGACATACTAATTTATTGTGAATATTTTAGTTTACCTTGAAAAGCTTCATAAAAAAACACCGACCTTACCTAACCTTCTTAGAATGTTAAGATAAGCATCTTATTGTTTCGTAATTACAATTATTACTTAACCTATACCTATAATAGGTTAAGTAATAATTGTAATTAATAAGAAGCAATAAGATGCTTATCTTAACATACTAAGAAGATTAGGTAAGGTCGGTGTTTTCTATGAAGCTTTTCAAGGTAAACTAAAATATTCACAATAAATTAGTATGTCACATATGCACTTATTTAATAAGTCAATATTGACTGTACGAAAGTGCGAGAACGGGTTGTTTTCTTACGGCGTGTTACAAGTCCTCTTCTACCTCTCGGGAGAAGAGAGCCTCGGCCCCCGTCTTGGAAAAATGGCACCAAAAATTATACAGACGACGACAAGTCACAATATTGTAACTGAAGATACAATGACCAAACCAAACATCAGAAAATGTGGAAAGAACGTTTCGCTCCATCTTGGACCATTATCTGACTTGTCCCTGTCTCCCCGTGGTGAAGTGGTAAGACACTCGCCTGGCGTTTTGCGAACGCTTTGTCCTGGGTTCGTAT
This sequence comes from Procambarus virginalis, assembly GCA_020271785.1. Lineage (NCBI taxonomy): Eukaryota > Metazoa > Arthropoda > Malacostraca > Decapoda > Cambaridae > Procambarus > Procambarus virginalis. The sequence goes on along the minus strand of WNGS01167104.1, from coordinate 8,530,936 downwards.
TCTGGCCGGGGGAGGATTGACTGGGCGCCAATCTTTAAATGTAGCCTCTATTTAACTCAACAGTAAAATGTGTACTTGGTTGTTTAACTATTTGGCGGGTCGTATTCTGGGAAATATTAAGATTAAGGACCTGCGTGACATGCTACGCGTGCTGGTCGCTGTACATGAATCTCCGTGGTGCAGTGGTAAGACACTCGCCTGGCGTTCCGCGAGCGCTTTGTCCTGGGGTTCGTATCCTGGTCGGGGGAGGATTTACTGGGCGCAATTCCTTAACTGTAGCCTCTGTTTAACGCAACAGTAAAATGTGTACTTGGATGAAAAAACGATTCTTCGCGGCGGGGATCGTATTCCAGGGACCTGCCCGAAACGCTACGCGTACTAGTGGCTCTACAAGAATGTAACAACTCTTGTATACATAAATGAATAAATCCAAACTTAACCTATCATCCTGTTTATATAGTAGCTGTTGTGAGGGTCGTCAGTAGTCACGAACTCGTACGTACTTTTACACAGTAGTGTACTGACTAGTAAGGAATTCTTTAAAAAAAATGAAGTTTAAAAACAAACCTAAATATTCCTAGTCCTATTATAGCACACATATGTACTGTAATAGGCCTCAGATAGGTGTATTAGGCCTAGGAAGGTTAGTTTTGTTTGTCTTTGCAACACAAGTCAAAAATAGTTTTCCGGTTTGTCCAACTCAATAGTGCCGATTTCGACTTTCTAATTTCGTTGAATGTCGGTATATATACTATGGTCCTCATTGTTACTATGAGTACTACCCACAACAGGATGATGAGCTGTCAAGTCGTATTCATTATCGTTCCTCCATTTTCTGACGTAACTTGGTCATCATCCTCGAACATTATCCGTCAAATATCTCCTTTCCTGTCTGTCTTAGCTAAATCTGTAACTACGACAACTTGTAAGGGAAAATAATTTTCATCAAAAAAGGTCCTATGCTTTTTTGTAGAGAATTATATTTCTCCACAACTTTGTAGAGTTGACGGTTTATAAGGAAAAGGTCCTCGAGTGTCGAGAGACATCTGCATAATGTGCATAGAATAAAGATTCACGAAACATAGTGATTATTAAAACAGTTATCTTGAGATGATTTCGGGGCTTAGCGTCCCCGCGGCCCGGTCCTCGACCAGGCCTCCTTTTTGTTACACATCCCCTTCAGGAAGCAGCCCGTAGCAGCTGTCTAACTCCCAGGTACCTATTTACTGTAAGGTATCAGAGGCATAAGGGTGAAAGAAACTCTGCCTATTTGTTTCCGCCTCCACCGGGGATCGAACCCGGAACCTCAGGACTACGAATCTTGAACGCTGTCCATTCAGGTGTCAGGCCTTGTGTCCTTCGTTGGAAAACTTTCTGTATTCCCATAATAAATGGCTATCTTGAGGTTATCTTGAAGTGATTTCGGGGCTTTTAGTGTCCCCGCGGCCCGGTCCTCGACCAGGCCTCCACCCCCAGGAAGCAGCCCGTGACAGCTGACTAACACCCAGGTACCTATTTTACTGCTAGGTAACAGGGGCATAGGGTGAAAGAAACTCTGCCCATTGTTTCTCGCCGGCGCCTGGGATCGAACCCGCGACCACAGGATCACAAGTCCAGTGTGCTGTCCGCTCGGCCGACCGGCTCCCTTTGGCTGGAGTACATTGGAAAAGGGGAGTACTCACCTAATTGTGCTTGCGGGGGTTGAGCTTTGGCTCTTTGTCCCGCCTCTCAACTGTCAATCAACAGTTGTACAGGTTCCTGAGCCTATTGGGCTCTATCATATCTACACTTAAAACTGTGTATGGAGTCAGCCTCCACCACATTACTTCCTAATGCATTCCATTTTTAACTACTCTGACAGAGTGTAGTGAGAGTAGTGGTGGCTTCAGATTACAGACACTTCAGCGTTTGCCATCTTATGAAATAAACTTTTTATTTTAAATAAACAAATTCTGAACCTGTCCCCGACTCAAGTCCATTCCATCCAGCGGTCGACCCCGCAGACGCATTCAGCAATTTTTACATGCTGTTCACTCAAACGGGAATTTTCCCAAACATAAATTAATATTATAATAGCATATTGTACATATATAGGCATAGGTTAGGTGTTTAGGTTAGGTTAGGTGTTTAGTTCTGTTGGCGATTATTTGTATTTGTAGTACGTGGTGAAGCATTTACAGCGTTGTGGTTCGAACACCAGTCGTCAGTGAAGCACTTGTTCCGGAAGTGTTCGAACGTCAGCAGTTGTGAGTCGTGTGTAAACCGTTTTTCATTCATAAACAGCGGGTTTGGCGGTGGATTGAATCACTTTCGGGTCTTTGTTTGGAAGACGGGCTGAAAATTCTAACTCAACTCTTCACAGTTGGATATCCCAGTTCAGCCCGTCCTCCAAACAAAGATCCAGAAGTGATTCCATGCACCCGCCAACCCCCTGTTTATGAATGAAAAGCGGTTTACACACGACTCACAACTGCTGACGTTCGAACATATCCGGAACAAGTGCTTCACTGACGAATTTTGTTCGAATCACAACGCATAAATGCTTCACCCACGTACTACAAATACAAATAATCGCCAACAGAACCTAAACACCTAACCTAACCTATCCTATGCCTATACATACACAATATGCTAATATATTATAATATTATTTATACTTGAGAAAATTCCCGTTTGAATGAACAGCATGTTAACATTTATGAATGCGTCTGTGGGGTCGACCGCTGGATGTAATGGACTTGAGTCGAGGACGGGTTGAGTTGTGAGTCGTGTGTAAACCATTTTTCATTCAAAACATCGGGGGGATGGCGGGTGGATGGAATCGCTTTTGGGTCTTTGTTTGGAGGACGGGCTGAAAATTCTAAACTCAACTCTACACAATTGGATATCCAGTTGGTACTTCAGTGAAGCTTTGATAATGGCTGAATAAAAAGTTTATAAGACTCTCACTACGGACAGCTTGACATAGTATAGCTTTGTTATACCAATATTATAAGCATACAGTCTACGCTATAAATGAAAGTAGAGAAGAAAAAAGAAAACAATTCAATTACCTTTATAAAGTTGATAATTAATAAACCAATTTCCCCAGAAAAAAATTGTTGATATCGCAGGTGTTGAGAAGACAAGATACATTCTTGATGCATTCTTAAGAACACAACATGTCAAGAATGCATCAAAGTTTACAACAGTCAGACAGGCAGCGCCTAAGAAACTGATATTTTTAAACACACAACATCTATCCCATGCGAACCACAAAGTTCAGATTGATACAAGCACGTAAAGTGTGATCGACGAACACATTTTGATCAAATGCCCGAAGCTTTCGGCTCCTACCCGAAACGCTGTGCGTACTAGTGACCTTAAACATAGTATATACTAGCTGTATCTAGCAAACCAAAATTTAGTTTGTAACTTATTTTTATATGTATACACTTGTACCTGAATAAACATTATTAATTTTTTGTATAATACGATCTTGTAATGATCACAGGAAATATCCTTGCTCAGTCATTGTTAGCAGAAGTGGTGTGTGGGTATGTAACAAGAGGAATATTACTTGCTGTTTTTAATTGTTTCTCAGGACACCCGTGAGTTCTTGTTCATCCAAAAAAAATATCCGCAAATCCTTGAGTGAAATGTTCCAATGGTGTTATAGAAATGTTATATTACATGAGAGGAGAGAGGGGTGGCCAGGGGGGAGGGTGGATGGTATTAGGGGAGAGAGAGGGGGGCAGAGAAGAAAGAGAATGGTGAAACAGGGGAGAGACGGTGGAAGAGGGTGAAGAAGGGAGAGAAGGAAGGAGTGAGAGGTATAGGAGGAAGAAGTGAAGGGAGACGAAGAGGAGGAAGGAGAGAAAGTTGTCATTCGCACTAAAGAGACAGTGTTGTCTTGCCTTTATATATAAATCACTTAGGCTGACAGGGCCCCAAAGAGGTCATGTAAAGACGGAATGGGTGAGTTACAGGACGTATTGCTTGATGTTGCAAGAACTCTTGATGAGAAAGTCGGCTTACTAGTTTGTGAGCCACATAAAAGAAGTTCTTGCTAAATACTGCATTTGGTCGGACAGATTGTGTAATAGTGTTAAGTGTTTCATGCAAAGCAGCATGGCGGCTCGCCTTACTATTAATGTTATATCTTATATATATTAAAGTATTCATTATTCACAAAGACCTGCCTTTATTGAGCTCGTAAACCTCCTCCCAAGTGGAGGTGAGTGTGAGTGATTGAAAACAGCTCTCACGTACCAGTCAACATTTGTGTATTATAGGAAATTATAAAGGGATCGAGGAGATACAAGTCAGGACTGACATTCAGGTTTTTAGGGGCAATGACTAATTAGGGCCGACTCATTCACGTTTCGTTCATCAAAGCCGCTGCACTGAACTGTGTCCTTCGAGGCATTTTAATCGATGGAGTGGTCTGCTAACCTAACGTGGAATAGAAGGGAATTATCAGGGGGCAGCACCAAGCTATTACGACTATATAGCACTGGGAAAGGGGTCAGGATAAGGATTTGGGATGGGACGGATGGGGAAGGAATGGTGCCCAACCACTTGGATGGGTCGGGGATTGAACGCCAACCTGCATGAAGCGAGACCGGCGCTTTACCGTCCAGACCAAGTGGTTGGGCAGGGGTGAGGATGGTATGAACCTCACATGGAGATGTAAAACATTCGATTGCTCTGCAATACTAATTGAATACCGGTGCTGAGATAGACGGGAGTTGATTCGTTTTCCAGTCTGTCCAATGTATTTGAAATCACAATTAATCTTAGCAAGGAATCGACTATACACAACCTGTTGAGGCAATTGGTGAGTTCGTAATTAAAATGGATTTCACTGTAGTATTGGTTTTCGAACACTAAGTTGATATTACAAATCTTGAATGTCTGGGAAACAGGGGATAAGGGATTACACACGACATACCAAAGATCTGTAAAATGTTTTTTACATTGAAGCACAAGTAATGTTCTTTAATATGGAGTTTAATTAAGGCAACAATGGTATTAGTGGTTTACATTAATTATATTTTGGAACATTATCGCACAAAAACAACAGTATTTCATGAACTGGGTCGTCACAAGCACCCTTCCCACTTCTCCTCCTCTTCATTGCACACTATCTACATCACTGTATTGAAAAGGTTTGTCCAGAAAGCAAATCTGTCGTCTGAATATTCGTTTTGCATGGCAATATCTGCTTGCACAAATATTTAAACCTAATGCAAAACTCTACGGATGTTTGGTTGCGCATTTCACCCCCCCCCCCTCCAAGGACTGCATGAATGGGGTTGCAGAAGCCGATTCTGTGGGAAAATGACTTGTGGGATTTATATTTATTTACTTATATTAATTTATATAGTAATTTATATTTTACATCAATTTAGATATTTCTGTAACAAACTGTATGATGTTTAAAGTGGACTGCATGATTTAAAAATTCCCACAAATATTTTTCTACACATTCTGGGGGGGGGGGGAGATAATTGTTTACACATATAGTCTCGGCCGGCCGGCGAGCGGATAACACGCTGGACTTGTGATCCTGTGGTCCTGGGTTCGATCCCAGGCGTCGGCGAGAAACAATTGGCAGAGTTTCTTTCACCCTATGCCCCTGTTACCTAGCAGTAAAATAGGTACCTGGGTGTTAGTCAGCTGTCACGGGCTGCTTCCTGGGGGTGGAGGCCTGGTCAAGGACCTGGCCGCGGGGACACTAAAGCCCCGAAATCATCTCAAGATAACCTCAAGAAGATCAATATAAGTTAGTAGACATTCACTACAGTATTAGACTACATATCAGTAACTAAATTCAATACAGCTTCTCTGTATGGATGATTATGGGCTTGGTTCACCAGTTAGGAACACGGATGATCACACCAAATAACCCTGGTGGGTAAGGCTGGTAGATGTACAGGTAGATGCTATTCTACTTCTACCTGTGTAGGTACAGGTAGATGCTATTCTACTTCTTCTTCCCCCTTCAAATACACCTGTCAGAAGGCACTCATAATAATATAGTAGTAACTTAAATATGACACCTTTATCAGGGGGGAAATATTGTCGATTCAAATAAAGATATGAGATCATTGTTCACCCTATTGTTCACGCTATTGTTCACGCTATTGTTCACGCTATTGTTCACGCTATTGTTCACGCTATTCATTCTTACCGGGTCAACCCTAATCTACCTCCACCACTGGCTAGAACTGTGGAGATTTATAACGGGATTTGGCTTGAACACTTTCCTTATAATAGATGTAGATCATGTTGATAATGGGAGCACTTTACTTCCCATAGCACTTGTGTGCAAGGAAAATTAGTGGAGCTGTATTTGCCCGAGGGAGACTGTTGTTGTTTTAAAGTGGCGACTGCTACTGGCCCTCCTCCCACTGACGCCTGGGCGTTGGTGTTGTTATAGATTCAGCTACTCGGAACAAGTCCCAAGTAGCACGGGCTATGGTGATCCCGTAGTGGACTTACCTGGCACAGTGGTGTGTCCTGTCCAGGGTTGTGTCCTGTCTATGGTTGTATCCTGTCCAGCGTTGTCCTGTCTATGGTTGTGTCCTGTCCAGGGTTGTGTCTTGTCTATGGTTGTGTCCTGTCCACCTTATCTTGAGGTTACCTTGAGGTGCTTCCGGGGCTTAGCGTCCCCGCGGCCCGGTCATCGACCAGGCCTCCTGGTTGCTGGACTGATCAACCAGGCTGTTAGACGCGGCTGCTCGCAGCCTGACGTATGAGTCAAAGCCTGGTTGATCAGGTATCCTTTGGAGGTGCTTATCCAGTTCTCTCTTGAACACTGTGAGGGGTTTGCCAGCTATGTCCCTTATGTGTAGTGGAAGCGTGTTGAACAGTCTCGGACCTCTGATGTTGATAGTTCTCTCTTGAACACTGTGAGGGGTCGGCCAGTTATGTCCCTTACGTGTAGCGGAAGCGTGTTGAACAGTCTCGGGCCTCTGATGTTGATAGTTCTCTCTTGAACACTGTGAGGGGTCGGCCAGTTATGTCCCTTATGTGTAGTGGAAGCGTGTTGAACAGTCTCGGGCCTCTGATGTTGATAGTTCTCTCTTGAACACTGTGAGGGGTCGGCCAGTTATGTCCCTTATGTGTAGCGGAAGCGTGTTGAACAGTCTCGGGCCCCTGATGTTGATAGAGTTCTCTCTCAGAGTACCAGTTGCACCTCTGTTTTTCAACGGGGGTATTCTGCACATCCTGCCATGTCTTCTGGTCTCATGTGATGTTATTTCTGTGTGAAGGTTTGGGACCAGCCCCTCTAATATTTTCCATGTGTAAATTATTATGTATCTCTCCCGCCTGCGCTCAAGGGAGTACAGATTTAGGCTCTTTAGTCGGTCCCAATAGTTTACATGTTTTACCAAGTGGATTCTAGCAGTAAAGAATCTCTGCACGCTCTCCAGGTCAGCAATTTCTCCAGCTTTGAAAGGGGCTGTCATTGTGCAGCAGTACTCCACTCTAGAGAGCACAAGCGTTTTGAAAAGTATCATCATCGGTATAGCATCTCTAGTGTGAAAAGTTCTTGTTATCCAACCTGTCATTTTTCTTGCAGTTGTGACGGCCACTTTATTGTGTTCTTTAAAGGTAAGGTCTTCCGACATGAGTACACCCAGATCCTTTACATTGCCTTTTCGTTCTATGTTATGATTTGCCTGAGTTTTGTGCGTGGTTTCCGTTTTTATACTTTCATTTTTTCCATAGCGCATGAGCTGGAACTTATCTTCGTTAAACACCATATTATTTTCTGTAGCCCATAGAAAGACCTGATCTACATCTGACTGGAGGTTCGCCGTGTCCTCTATGTTGCCTACTCTCATGAAGATCCTAGTGTCATCTGCAAAGGATGATACAGTGCTATAGGTTGTGTTCTTGTCTATATCCGATATGAGGATGAGAAAAAGTACTGGAGCAAGCACAGTACCCTGGGGGACTGAGCTCTTAACGGTTGATGGGCTGGATTTTATTTTGTTGACTATTACACAGAGGGTTTTGTTAGTCAGGAAATTGTAGATCCATCTGCCTATTTTTCCGGTAATTCCTTTTGAACGATTTTATGTGCAATAACACCATGGTCACATTTATTAAAAGCTTTTACGAAATCTGTGTAAATTACATCAGCGTTTTGTTTGTCTTCCATAGCATCTAATGCCATGTCATAGTGGTCCAGCAACTGCGACAGGCAAGAGCGTCCTGTTCTGAAACCATGTTGTCCGGGGTTATGGAGATGCTGTGATTCCATGTATTTTGTGATCTTACTTCTTAGCACTCTCTCAAAAATTTTTATGATGTGCGATGTTAGTGCTATCGGTCTGTAATTTTTTGCCTCTGCCTTATTTCCTCCTTTATGTAGGAAATAAGGTGTCCAGCCTGTGTCCAGGGTTGTCCTGTCCAGGGTTGTGTCCTGTCCAGGGTTGTGTCCTCTTCAGGGTTGTGTCCTGTCCAGGGTTGAATGCAGAAGTCTGTCATTCAACCACTGACAGGAAAAATAGACTGACTTCCTCTTAGATAGATGGGGGTTGCTGCACGTGTCCGGATGTCTATCTGTTTGTCTCTGTCTCTCGTTCTCCCCCCCCCCCATACCTCTCTCCCATTCTTCCTCCATTGCTCTCTTCTTTAATCCCTCTCACCCCTATTCTACCTCTCTCCCATTGCTCTTCTCCTATCCCTCTCTACATCTTGATCCTCTTCATGTTGTTTCAACGTAGATAACAGCCTGATAAGAATCGTTTTGTTTTAACTCTATGGAAACACCAACCCGTATTTCAGGCTTCACAGGAGTCGTTGGTTGCCGCAATAGGAGCCTGTGCTACTTAAGGAGGGGCATGGGGTTAACCTCATCCACTCTGTGACATCCATCATACATTCACCATCGAAAGTTGCGTGAGGCTCACTACAAAAGTTTGGCCACCATCCTTGACCAGACACAGACAGACAGACAGACAGACAGGTATTCTCCTGTTTTTTTTTTTGCTTTAATCAAGCAAGATTAATTGATGTTTATCCCTTGTTCTGGGTCGCGTCTCTCGTATAATGTGACTTGTTTTGTTCTTGTTTGTCTGGGCCAAACAGGTGAGGCATCAGCAGGTGGGGATACTAGCAGCTGTCATCACAATGACAACTTGAGACCACTCATGTTGTCTGCAGTTGTCAGTGTGGTGGACATGGCGGCCACCACCACCACCACCGCCAACACCACCACAACCACCACCAACACCACCACCACCCCCACCCACCAACACCACCACCACAGCGTGGATCACCGCAATAGGATTCATCTGTGTGAGGATGAGTAATGGGGAGATGTTCAACTAGACTACTGGAGCAGAAATAAGATATCCCAGGATAGTCTCTGTGAGCCCCTCATCACACCTCGGCACGATAACTTATCCCAAACGTCACCATTTACCTGGAAAGATTCGCCATTCAAATGGGAGGATTTACCTGGAAGGATTCGCAGTGGTGAATGGTGGCTTCACGAGCTGGTGTTGTGAAGTCTTAATTAAAGCAGAACATTAAACTATTTAAGCCACATAAAGTGAAGTGTTGAACTGACAGAACACAGTACAATGTTTAATACTAATTGTCACTAGTGTTGAGGCCAGTGATAACTTGAGAAAATCAGATCATAGTATTTTTACCTGAATAATTTAGCGTTGGCAAGTTGTTCATTTGTAGCTGAAGTCACCAGCAAGGTGAAGTCACCAGTGAGAGTAACAGGTGAAGTCACCAGTGAGAGTAGCAGTGTGAAGTCACTAGTGAGAGTAGCAGTGTGAAGTCACCAGTGAGAGTAGCAGTGTGAAGTCACCAGTGAGAGTAGCAGTGTGAAGTCACCAGTGAGAGTAGCAGTGTGAAGTCACCAGTGAGAGTAGCAGGTGAAGTCACCAGTGAGAGTAGCAGTGTGAAGTCACCAGTGAGAGTAGCAGTGTGAAGTCACCAGTGAGAGTAGCAGGTGAAGTCACCAGTGAGAGTAGCAGTGTGAAGTCACCAGTGAGAGTAGCAGTGTGAAGTCACCAGTGAGAGTAGCAGGTGAAGTCACCAGTGAGAGTAGCAGGTGAAGTCACCAGTGAGAGTAGCAGTGTGAAGTCACCAGTGAGAGTAGCAGGTGAAGTCACCAGTGAGAGTAGCAGGTGAAGTCACCAGTGAGAGTAGCAGGTGAAGTCACCAGTGAGAGTAGCAGGTGAAGTCACCAGTGAGAGTAGCAGTGTGAAGTCACCAGTGAGAGTAGCAGGTGAAGTCACCAGTGAGAGTAGCAGTGTGAAGTCACCAGTGAGAGTAGCAGGTGAAGTCACCAGTGAGAGTAGCAGTGTGAAGTCACCAGTGAGAGTAGCAGTGTGAAGTCACCAGTGAGAGTAGCAGGTGAAGTCACCAGTGAGAGTAGCAGTGTGAAGTCACCAACAAGATACCAGGTGAAGTCACCAGCAAGGTACCAGGTGAAGTCACCAGCAAGGTAGCAGTGGGATGTAAATACTCAGATACTTCGCATAAGTTTTCACTCATTATTTAACATGTGGTCTAGTTACGGTCGGGATTGGGCATTCGGGCTCATTGTCGACCTACAATCGGGAATTCCGGGTTCGAATCCGGGCGAGATAGAAATGGTTGGGCGCTTTTCCTATGGCCTAATGTCCCTGTTCACCAGGTAGTTAAATAGGCATCCAGGAGTTAGTTAGCTTCTTATTGTGCTGCATCATGGATGGATTAGGAGGCCTGGTCGACGACCGGGCCGTGGGGTCGCTGAGCCCCGGAATCACCTCAAGGTAACCACCTCAAGAGGGGGGTGGGAAGGGATCTCAATATAAGCCTAACGTGTATAAATACCCAGGCTGCCTGTCCCAAACTCACAGTGACTTACAGGTTCTCATGAAGCATTAAACGAGGTGATTAAATCAACACAGTACTAACTCCCGCCGCCAGAGCCTCGAGGCAAAGACGGGTTTGTCCGCCAATATTCATGTATGATTCCAAATAACATACGACTTAGCGCGAGCACCAACAGGTCTGTTGATCCACACTCGGCTCGTTTATATCCACCTCCTCTCAATTATCATTATCTGTCATTATCTTTATCCTCCGATAATGATAGTACTTGTAGCCACTATTTTGATCAAACGTTCAAAAGTGGACTTTTTTTTTAACTCTGAAAAAAATTCATGTTGGGATTTATTGAGTTAGTCCAAATGACAGACTAAGAGAATGGAAAGTAACCAAAGACTGAAGCCTTCACAGCGAGTTCCTAAGTCTATATATACGCAATCTTAGGCCTTTCGAAGCATATGTATGTCCTGTAGGCCTACGAATAATTAAATTTTGTTTTTTTGGGGACTTTTGGGACGTTTTGGGACTTTTTTCACCATTCTGCAAAATTTGCCGAGTTTTGCACAAGATTCTACAAAAGGGGAACAGTGTTGGCCGCAACAGTCCGCTTTTGTACGTTCGACCAAATAGTTGCTGTTAGTACCATCATTTTAGGAGGATGGGATGTTCTCATCTATATACCACTCTGATCATTTGGACTCGTCGTCCTTGCTTCTTGGTGGGTCGGCGATCGAGCCTGAACCCGGATTCACGAAGCAGTTACGCAAGTACTCACGACGTGTACATCTTTCCTCAATCTTTGACGGCTTGAGGTTACATTTATTAAGCAGTTTACAAGCATGAAAACTTGCCAATCAACTGCTGTTATTGTTATAAACAGCTCCTGGTGTTTCCGAGCACATTAACTGTTTAATAATTGTAAACAAAGCTGTCAAATATTGAGAAAAAGATGAACAGGTTCGTAAGTGCTTGCGTAACTGCTTCGTGAATCTGGCCCCAGGTTCGTAAGTACTTGCGTAAA
>WNGS01167104.1:8447079-8498045 GCA_020271785.1 Procambarus virginalis | reverse complement strand
ACCTACTGGGAGGGGGGGGGGTATTGACAGCATCTTAATTACACCTTAACTTTGTTCACAAATTCCTAAAGCAGTTGTGTGCCTATTTGCAGCAGAAAGGTATTCAGAAGATGAATACTTTCCTTACTGACGTAAAGATGAATTGTACCATCACTGATGCCCCAGCCACCATCACTGATGCCCCGCCACCACCACTGATGCCCCACCACCACCACTGATGCCCCAGCCACCACCACTGATGCCCCGCCACCACCACTGATGCCCCGGCCACCATCACTGATGCCCCAGCCACCACCACTGATGCCCCAGCCACCATCACTGATGCCCCAGCCACCACCACTGATGCCCCAGCCACCACCACTGATGCCCCGGCCACCACCACTGATGCCCCGGCCACCATCACTGATGCCCCAGCCACCACCACTGATGCCCCGGCCACCACCACTGATGCCCCCGGCCACACCACTGATGCCCCGGCCACCACCACTGATGCCCCGGCCACCACCACTGATGCCCAGCCACCACCACTGATGCCCCGGCCACCACCACTGATGCCCCAGCCACCACCACTGATGCCCCAGCCACCACCACTGATGCCCCAGCCACCACCACTGATGCCCCGGCCACCACCACCACTGATGCCCCGGCCACCATCACTGATTGCCCCAGCCACCACCACTGATGCCCCCGGCCACCACCACTGATGCCCCAGCCACCACCACTGATGCCCCGGCCACCACCCACTGATGCCCAGCCACCACCACTGATGCCCCGGCACCACCACTGATGCCCCGGCCACCACCACTGATGCCCCAGCCACCACCACTGATGCCCCGGCCACCACCACTGATGCCCCAGCCACCACCACTGATGCCCCAGCCACCACCACTGATGCCCCGGCCACCATCACTGATGCCCCGGCCACCACCACTGATGCCCCGGCCACCACCACTGATGCCCCGGCCACCATCACTGATGCCCCAGCCACCACCACTGATGCCCCGGCCACACCACTGATGACCCGGCCACCATCACTGATGCCCCAGCCACACCACTGATGCCCCGGCCACCACCACTGATGCCCCAGCCACCACCACTGATGCCCGGCCACCACCACTGATGCCCCAGCCACCACCACTGATGCCCCTGCCACCACCACTGATGCCCCGGCCACCACCACTGATGCCCCAGCCACCATCACTGATGCCCCGGCCACCACCACTGATGCCCCGGCCACCACCACTGATGCCCCGGCCACCATCACTGATGCCCCAGCCACCACCACTGATGCCCCGGCCACCACCACTGATGACCCGCCACCACCACTGATGCCCCAGCCACCCCACTGATGCCCGGCCACCATCACTGATGCCCCGGCCACCACCACTGATGCCCCGGCCACCACTGATGCCCCGGCCACCACCACTGATGCCCCGGCCACCACCACTGATGCCCCGGCCACCACCACTGATGCCCCAGCCACCATCACTGATGCCCCAGCCACCACCACTGATGCCCCGGCCACCACCACTGATGCCCCGGCCACCACCACTGATGCCCCAGCCACCACCACTGATGCCCCGGCCACCACCACTGATGCCCCGGCCACCACCACTGATGCCCCAGCCACCACCACTGATGCCCCGGCCACCACCACTGATGCCCCAGCCACCACCACTACAGGGTGGACTGTGCCACGGGATTCCTACAAGAATGCCGTAGGAATTCCTTAGGGACCCAAATGTCCCAGACCTGGGACTACTGTCTCTTCAAGACTCAGAGGTGTACAAAGCCATCCCATTCCGCCAGACTCAGCCGTTGTGTACACTGGCTTAAGACATCAGCTGCTCATGGAATTAAACGCCTCAGCAGGGCATCTCTCTGGGCTGGTCATAATTATACCCTTCTTCTTCTCCGGAGGATCCCTTTGTGCCCTTAAGAAGAAGGATGGTGGAGTCAGACCCATTGTCGTGGTTAGTGCAGACTCCGGCGCCTTGTTGCCAGGGCGGCTGTCAGTGCAGAACTTGCAACGATGCTTCGACCCCATCAACTAGGTTTTGGTGTCCCCCATGGTTGTGAAGGAGCAGCTCATGCATGAACCGTGCTGTTAGGAGCCTCGGTGATCACTCCCGCCAACAGTGTGCTGCTAGGGGCACCTCTGGGCTCGAGCGCCATTGGGGTAATCCTCGAAGAAAAGCTCAAAGATCTGAGGAGCATGGAGGGAAGAATAGGGACTTTGGACGCTCACGATGCTTTGTTCCTCCTCACAACGTGCCTGGCTTTGGCCAGGCTTTCCTATTTACCTATACTTCTCTTTCGATAACCCAAAGTTATCAGAATATGACAAACTACTAAAGTAAAACATTAACGTGTTAGACCTCTCCCTGCAAGATGACCAGTGGGACCAAGCAACACTCCCAGTTAGACTCGGGGATGTAGGTATCTGTAAGGCGACACAGTTAGCATTGCCGGCATTCTTATTCTTGACCAGTCCTACAAGTGATCCAGTGACAGAGATCCTCAAAGACTCCATTGGGATATATGATCCAAAATTCCGTGAAGGAGCCAGCTTGTAGAGTTATCACTGCAACCAACTTTACCAAATAACTGCAAACCGGTCAAATGGGTCATATCAACCTATACACTTACTCTTTCTTGAGTATGTTCAGTAGTCTTTCTTAATATCTCTCTGATAATGAATGGTTTCTTCTTCCTGGAAATAACTATGCCGTCCTGTTCTGTTCAGGACAAAGAGTATTGATGTTGCTTCTATGATGAGGAGACAGAAACATACACTTGTTAAACAGTGACTAACGAGGCAAGATAAAGATGAATAGTCACAACAAATATATTACTGCCAATAATTCTCGAATGGTTGTCTGTTGTAGGTCTGTTTAGTTTGAACAATGAACACATTGAACAGGTGCGCTTAATATTCCTCCTATTAATGACTCCTATATACTTTTTTTCACGTTCAGTTTCGAATGTTCCGTCGATTGTTATTAAGGGGAAACAGCTTTGTATTAGTGGACTGCCGTCGGTAACAAGCGCGCATTGATGTCTTCTTTTATAATGTGGTTTGTTAGTTTAAGCAGTCGCCGCGGCGCAATGGTAAGACACTCGCTCGGCGATTCGCGAGTGCTTCGGATTGAGTTCGTATCCTGGCCGGGGGAGGATTGACTGAGCGCCAGTCCTTAACTGTAGCCTCTGTTCACCCAGCAGTGAATGGTTACATGATTGTTAAACGATTTGCCTGGTCGTATTGCGGGGAATATTAGGATTAAAGACCTGCCTGAGACGCTGTTCGTGCTGGTGGCTGTACAAGGTTGTAACAACTCTTGTACATGTAACTAATAATACAAAGTTATTGAGTAATTGACTAATTAGATTATGGCTGTTTCTTAGGTTCATGGGAGCGCTCCCTACACCCACATCCTCAAGTTTGACCTAAAACTCAAGCTACCTCAAGGTAGCTTAGAAAGCTTAACCTTACCCCAACTTAACCTAACACATTCTAACCTTACGACACATGCCTGGCACATACTAACTTTACCACACCAAACTTCGGTCCAAACCTGACCTAACCTAATCATATTTATCTGAATTTATTGACCTGAGGGTCATTAATACTATTGGCCTCGACGAGGACAGGAAGCCGTTGGGTTGTCAAAAGGTCCCCCCCTCCATTTTCTCTAATGATCTTTTCCAGCTGTATTTTAAATCCCCAGCAGAGTTTTGACGTTTGCGGCTATGGCGGGTAGGCGGTTCCTCGGGTTTACTACCCTATGGGTGAAAAAAGCATCTCCTGTTTTCTGTCCAACATTGTGGCTTGTTGAGCTTGAAGCCGTTGCTTCTCGTTCGTGTTACATCTGATGTCTTGAAGAAATTATCCGGATCAACATCTTCTTGAGGTTATCTTGAGATGATTTCGAGGCTTTAGTGTCCCCGCGGCCCGGTCCTCGACCAGGCCTCCACCCCCAGGAAGCAGCCCGTGACAGCTTACTAACACCCAGGTACCTATTTTACTGCTAGGTAACAGGGGCATAGGGTGAAAGAAACTCTGCCCATTGTTTCTCGCCGGCACCTGGGATCGAACCCAGGACCACAGGATCACAAGTCCAGCGTGCTATCCGCTCGGCCGACCGGCTCCTCTCTGTGACCCTCGCCTGACAGCTGAGTGGACAGCGCTTCGGATTCGTAGTCCTGAGATTCCGGGTTCGATCCCCAGTGGAGGCGGAGACAAATGGAAAAATGTTTCCTTCACCCTGATGCCCCGGTTACGTAGCAGTAAATAGGTACCTGGGAGTTAGACAGCTGCTATGGGCTGTTTCTTGGGGGGGGGTGGAGGCCTAGTCTAGGACCGGGCCGCGGGGACACTAAGCCCCGAAATGATCTCAAGATAATCTCAACCGTTTCTGATACGAGAGATGACTAAGCTCTGGAATGATTTTTATTGCCCGGTATTGCACCTTCTCCAGAGTAGCTGTGTCTTGCTGAAGACGAGGTCTCCATGCCAAGATGCTATAATCCAGATGGCGCCGCACCACCTATAATTTACTTATATAATTGAACGACTTATATAATTGAACGACTTATATAATTGAACGACTTATATAATTGAACGACACATTTCTTTTCCTTGAAGGTAAAGGTACGCTTGATTTTGCCCAGGGGTTTGGTTAGCTTTTTTTTACTGTGGCTCTCACTTGTTGTGTAACTGTTAGTGAATGATGCACTCTGACTCTAAGGTGTTTTCCTTCATCTATCTGTTGTAAGGGAGCATCTAACGTGTTAAGCTAGTACCTTATCTTATCTAACCTAACCTAACCTGTTAAGCTAGTACCTTATCTTATCTAACCTAACCTAACCTAACCTAACCTAACCTAAACTGTTAAGCTAGTACCTTATCTTATCTAACCTAACCTAACCTAACCTGTTAAGTTAGTACCTTATCTTACCTAACCTAACCTAACCTAACATAACCTAACCTGACCTAACCTAACCTGACCTAACCTAACCTAACATAACCTAACCTAACCTAACATAACCTAACCTAACCTAACCTAACCTAACATAACCTAACCTAACATAACCTAACCTAACCTAACCTGACCTAACCTAACCTAACCTAGCCTAACCTAACCTAACCTAACCTAACCTAACCAAATATAATTTAGTCTAAAATAACCTTATCTGACCTGAATGTATCCAACCTTTTATTTCTGCTGATGTATATTTCTGCTGTCCAGCAAAAGCTGACTTTTTGCTGTTGTGTTATTTGTTGCCCCAACAAAAGTCGAGTTTTTGATATTTTTTGTTTTTCCAGCTGTCACGACTATACTTTAGTCACCTCCAGCTCAAACTTGTTTTGTTTGAGCTGTTTAAGATCTCCCCGCAGCTGTTGTGGTGACGGCGGAGGCCACGCACACCCAAAAAAGTTCTGCAGTGTTCTGTAAAAAGGAAAAAAAATCTCCCTCAGAAAGAATGGCGACAATTTAGCGTTTCTCAAAGCCCTTCCTTCCTTCCTTGACCTAGAAGACACCTTGTATTTTCTCGAGACAGCGAGAGCAGCTTTAAGTCTGTCTGTCCACCGCACTGATGCCTCTTCCACCGTCCTCCCTGTCTATCCGTCTGTCTGTCTGTCTGTCTGGCTTTGTTATAGATCTTGAGAAGACACGTTCTTTATGAAATGAGATAAATCCCGTTTTCTTTCCACCTGTCATCTGGGTTCTCGTGGCTCACAGGGGCTACCTGGTGGCTCACAGAGAAAAGATACTCTCTGACTGTGCTTCCTGGGAGAAAAGATACTCTGTGACTGTGCTTCCTGGAAGAAAAGATACTCTCTGACTGTGCTTCCTGGGAGAAAAGATACTCTGTGACTGTGCTTCCTGGAAGAAAAGATACTCTCTGACTGGAAAGTAAGAATCTCTTCAGTTTTTCTCTTCTCTAGGGTCTAGAGCATCTAGAACAACGACTGTTCTCTGGCTGCATGCCACAACAGTTGGATCACTCACATGTTCCCTATATACACTGCCAGAACGGTTGCATCAGTTGCAAGGAAACGTGTCCAAACGCTTCGTCTACTCGGGAATCGAACTCGGATCCATATTGTTGTGAATACGAATACGTCGACCACTGTGTAGAAGGTCACAAGACAGTAGTGCAAGGAACACCATAAAAGACTTTTTTTTAACTTAAAATTATACTTTTGTATAATTCTATGTTAACAAAATTATATGTTAACTAAACATAGAATTATACTGTGTTTGTATTTAAATTCACTTTCCTGATTTCTGACGTTTGATCTCCATTCAATTTTTCACTACCATAAATATTATAGAAAGAATTATTTTTATCCAGTGGAAGGTCCGTGCCGAAATTTACATAAAAAGTCTGCTTGTAGTGTTTGTGAAACACGAGTTACGTGTTTGATGTAAAATGATATGATGCCATAATCTTATTATGAGATTTGAAGCAAAAATATATATTTCGAAATTCCAGGTCTGGGTCATGTTTACCTGGAAACATGTCTGTGTGTCTGTGTGTCTGTGTGTCTGTGTGTCTGTGTGTCTGTGAGTCTGTGTGTCTGTGTGTCTGTGTGTCTGTGTGTCTGTGTGTCTGTGTGTCTGTGTGTCTGTGTGTTTGTGTGTCTGTGTGTCTGTGAGTCTGTGTGTCTGTGTGTGTGTGTGTGTGTGTCTGTGTGTCTGTGTGTCTGTGTGTCTGTGTGTTTGTGAGTCTGTGTGTCTGTGTGTCTGTGTGTCTGTGTGTCTGTGTGTCTGTGAGTCTGTGTGTTTGTGTGTCTGTGAGTCTGTGTGTGTGTGTGTCTGTGAGTCTGTGTGTGTCTGTGTATCTGTGAGTCTGTGAGTCTGTGTGTCTGTGAGTCTGTGTGTCTGTGTGTCTGTGAGTCTGTGTCTGTGTGTCTGTATGTCTGTGTGTCTGTGTGTCTGTGAATCTGTGTGTCTGTGTGTCTGTGAGTCTGTGTGTTTGTGTGTCTGTGAGTCTGTGTGTCTGTGTGTCTGTGTGTCTGTGTGTCTGTGTGTCTGTGAGTCTGTGTGTTTGTGTGTCTGTGAGTCTGTGTGTCTGTATGCCTGTGAGTCTGTATGCCTGTGAGTCTGTGAGTCTGTGAGTCTGTGTGTCTGTGTGTCTGTGTGTCTGTGTGTCTGTATGTCTGTGAGTCTGTGAGTCTGTACTCACCTAGTTGTACTCACCTAGTTGTGCTTGCGGGGGTTGAGCTCTGGCTCTTTGGTCCCGCCTCTCAACCGTCAATCAACAGGTGTACAGTTTCCTGAGCCTAATGGGCTCTATCATATCTACATTTGAAACTGTGTATGGAGTCAGCCTCCACCACATCGCTTCCTAATGCATTCCATTTGTCAACCACTCTGACACTAAAAAAGTTCTTTCTAATATCTCTGTGGCTCATTTGGGCACTCAGCTTCCACCTGTGTCCCCTAGTGCGTGTGCCCCTTGTGTTAAACAGCCTGTCTTTATCAACCCTGTCGATTCCCCTGAGAATCTTGAATGTGGTGATCATGTCCCCCCTAACTCTTCTGTCTTCCAACGAAGTGAGGTTTAATTCCTGCAGTCGCTCCTCGTAGCTCATACCTCTCAGCTCGGGTACTAGTCTGGTGGCAAACCTTTGAACCTTTTCCAGTTTAGTCTTATGCTTGACTAGATAGGGTGAGTCTGTGAGTCTGTGAGTCTGTGTGTCTGTGTGTCTGTGTGTCTGTGAGTCTGTGTGTGTGTGAGTCTGTGTGTCTGTGTGTCTGTGTGTCTGTGAGTCTGTGTGTGTGTGTGTGTGTGTGTGTGTGTGTGTGTGTGTGAGTCTGTGTGTCTGTATTCACTTAGTTGTATTCACTTAGTTGTATTTTACGGGGGTTGAGCTTTGCTCTTTCGGCCCGCCTCTCAACTGTCAATCAACTGTTTACTAACTACACTAACTACTTTTTTTTTTTTCCACACCACACACACACACACACACACACCCCAGGAAGCAGCCCGTGACAGCTGACTAACTCCCAGGTACCTATTTACTGCTAGGTAACAGGGGCTTTCAGGGTGAAAGAAACTTTGCCCATTTGTTTCTGCCGGGTGCGGGAATCGAACCCGCGCCACAGAATTACAAGTCCTGCACGCTATCCACCAGGCTACCTGGCCCCTATCTGTGTGTCTGTGAGTCTGTGAGTCTGTGAATCTGTGTGTGTGTGTGTTTGTGAGTCTGTGTGTCTGTGTGTCTGTGAGTCTGTGAGTCTGTGAGTCTGTGTGTCTGTGAGTCTGTGTGTCTGTGTGTCTGTGTGTCTGTGTGTCTGTGAATCTGTGTGTCTGTGTGTCTGTGTGTCTGTGAGTCTGTGTGTCTGTGTGTCTGTGAGTCTGTGAGTCTGTGAGTCTGTGTGTCTGTGAGTCTGTGAGTCTGTGTGTCTGTGTGTCTGTGAGTCTGTGTGTCTGTGTGTCTGTGAGTCTGTGAGTCTGTGAGTCTGTGTGTCTGTGAGTCTGTGAGTCTGTGTGTCTGTGAGTCTGTGTGTCTGTGAGTCTGTGTGTCTGTGAGTCTGTGTGTGTGAGTCTGTGTGTGTGTGAGTCTGTGAGTCTGTGAGTCTGTGAGTCTGTGAGTCTGTGAGTCTGTGTGTCTGTGAGTCTGTGAGTCTGGACGGTTGTGTCTGTGAGTCTCTGAATCTGTGAGTCTGGACGGTTGTGTCTGTGAGTCTCTGAATCTGTGAGTCTGGACGGTTGTGTCTGTGAGTCTGGATGTTTGTCTATTATCACAAAAGCGCCCAAACAGCTCTGCTGCTTTTAATACAAAATTAGATATCGCTTTCCAATAGTTTTTTTAGTGCCCATAAGATCTTGGAGCAGTTTAGTAACAGTACTTGTGCCTCAGCTACGACCCAACTGTATGTTATTTTCTCCATTCAATTAAACTGTTTTAATTTCGATCATTGAAGACACTTTAAATTTAGCGAGTGACTTCTTACGTCTTGAAGGGTTTTATGCAGGTCGGCGTTCAATCCCGATCGCCTGCAAGTGGTTGGGCACTATTCCTTCCCTCTCCGTCCCATCCCAAATCCTTATCCTGACCCCTTCCCAGTGCTATGTAGTCGTGATGGCTTGGTGCTTTCCCCCTGATATATTCCCTTCCTTAAGGCACATTGTCCGGAGATGCTGTCTGTGTTGAGATGTTTTCTTTGTGCCGAAACCTTGCAATAGCTTTCAAGTTATTCAATGGACGTGTGGGGTACTACCGGAAAGTTTGAAAAGGGCTAAATTTAGTGTGTTGCGTGTATATCATAAAGGCGGAAAACAGGAGCCAGTGAATTATGCATTAATATCACTATCAAATATCTTTTGTAAATTACTAGGCTGCTCCTCGAACACAGGGAATTTATATTTAATTTTGTCTCCAAATGTCAATGTATATTCAGCATTAGAAAATTCAGCCTAATCGATGTGTTGAGTTCTTTGAGATGTCTGCAATGAAACAGGAGATGGGTGCAGACTGCATCTTCCTGCAAGGCCAAAAATGCTCATCATCATCTTCCTGTTTACACAGGTAGATGAATTTTGCCATCCACGTTAGTCACAATTTAGTCAATATGTTTTATTTAGCTTAGTCACCTCGTGATGAGTCACAATAGCGGGGTTGAAGATATGATGACCCACCCACACATGGTTCAAGTCGTGTCTTCCTCATCTGGTGTCTGGGTCGCTTTCTTATGATCTTGTGACGTATCCCTGGAAACACAAACCGAGACTGTCTCTATTTTCCGCTTGTTACAACTTGTAATGAAGCTGTTACATCTTGGCTTAACGTGTTTATGACGTATTAGAACGTTGTTACATCTTGGCTTAACGTGTTTATGACGTATTAGAACGTTGTTACAACTTGCTATATGGGTTGTTATAACTGGTTAGGAGGTGTTAAAACTTGTTCGAACGTTGCACCAACGTCGTAGTTTGGGTGTGTGTTAGGCGTATGGTTTGGTCACCACTGTTGACATGATTCATCACCAGGAGCCTCCATGCGCACCAGGCCAGCCGGGGCTGGTGTCTTGCAGAGACGAGTGAGTTGAGGTTAGCACCACCTGCCTCGAAGACAACAGCTAAAGCACCAGAAGAGACAACAGAATTGTGAACGGTAACTTCAATGGTCGGTTCTAAGGCTCACACTCTTCCTAATATACACTCAGCGCCCCCTCCCTCACGGAAAAGGGGAGAGGGGGGGGGTTGCAGCCCTGGGGCATAGGGGGGTAGCCGTCAACATGCCTCTTTGGTAAGGAAAAGGGGGGAAAAGGCGCCTCTCTTCTCTGTCTGCCAGTGGTGAGAACTCAGCCTCGATGTCTCCAATAATATCTTATAGAACACCACCATAAGCAGACTCCTTCTTCTGCCCCGCTGTTGACACGAGGACAGAGATCTTAATAACTGCCTTGAGGATATTCAAGACGTGTTCAAGGTCCAGGGCTTATCTTAGGCCTTGAGGGTCACCCAGTTACTCGGCCCCACTCGCAGTCGTCGTCCTCAGCCCCTTAAGGTGGTCACGGTGTCCCTTGATAACTGACTTGGTTCAGTCTTCACTATATATCATGTTGGTGCGAGATACTCAACACAGAAATACGCCCCCCCCTTCTCCACTTCTCAGCAATGGCAGATGCAAACTCAAGTGTCTCGAAGTGTCTCGAAGTCGAAGAAAATCGAAGTCGAAGATTCGAAGTCGAAGAATCTGGAAGTCGAAGAATGTGTAAGTGTGGAAGTAAGATGTGTTGTTGCCCCGTAGATGGTTCGTCAGAGTGTTCTAAGCCAGTGTTCTTCTCTCACTACAACACCTGCAGTGATATCCGACCTTGTTATATTTTTGTAACGTTCTTGTCTATATATTATAAGTTTTTTACAGGTCATTATCCTTTCTTGTCTTCTCTTCCTCTGTTGGAGTACCTTGCTATAGGGGTACCAGTCACCTGACCTTGCTATACTGGCACCAGTCACCTGACCTTGCTATACTGGCACCAGTCACCTGACCTTGCTATACTGGCACCAGTCACCTGACCTTGCTATACTGGCACCAGTCACCTGACCTTGCTATACTGGCACCAGTCACCTGACCTTGCTATACTGGCACCAGTCACCTGACCTTGCTATACTGGCACCAGTCACCTGACCTTGCTATACTGGCACCAGTCACCTGACCTTGCTATACTGGCACCAGTCACCTGACCATGCTATACTGGCACCAGTCACCTGACCTTACTATAGTAGTACCAGTCACCTGACCTTGCTATACTGGCACCAGTCACCTGACCTTGCTATACTGGCACCAGTCACCTGACCTTACTATAGTAGTACCAGTCACCTGACCTTGTTATACTAGCACCAGTCACCTGACCTTGCTATACTGGCACCAGTCACCTGACCTTACTATAGTAGTACCAGTCACCTGACCTTGTTATACTAGCACCAGTCACCTGACCTTGCTATACTAGCACCAGTCACCTGACCTTGCTATAGTAGCACCAGTCACCTGACCTTGCTATACTAGCACCAGTCACCTGACCTTGCTATAATAGCACCAGTCACCTGACCTTGCTATACTAGCACCAGTCACCTGACCTTACTATAGTAGCACCAGTCACCTGACCTTACTATAGTAGTACCAGTCACCTGACCTTACTATAGTAGTACCAGTCACCTGACCTTACTATAGTAGCACCAGTCACCTGACCTTACTATAGTAGCACCAGTCACCTGACCTTGCTATACTAGCACCAGTCACCTGACCTTGCTATACTAGCACCAGTCACCTGACCTTACTATAGTAGTACCAGTCACCTGACCTTACTATAGTAGTACCAGTCACCTGACCTTGTTATAGTAGTACCAGTCACCTGACCTTACTATAGTAGTACCAGTCACCTGACCTTGTTATAGTAGTACCAGTCACCTGACCTTGCTATAGTAGCACCAGTCACCTGACCTTACTATAGTAGTACCAGTCACCTGACCTTGTTATAGTAGTACCAGTCACCTGACCTTACTATAGTAGCACCAGTCACCTGACCTTGCTATAGGAGTACCAGTCACCTGACCTTGCTATAGCAGTTCCCTTCAGCCCTTGTTCTATCCTGTGGTACTGGTCTGGAACACACGATCAAGGTCTCTACCTGGCCACGCGACCTGCTCCTGGTCCGAAAAGACGTTAATGTACTCAAAGAAGGGACATGAAAACAAAACTCTAGCATTCCGTAAGGGAAACTATGAGGAGATAAGAAAATTATCCACCAGATATAACTTGGGAAACAGAGCTCAGGGGAAAGACGGCCCAAGACTTGATGGACTTCATCACGCAGAAGTGCATGGACGCAGCAAACAAGTTTGTCCCAGTCCAAAATGAAAATAGTGAAATGAAGATGAGAAACCCATGGTTTAATCAGAGATGTAGGCTACCTAAGCAGCAAAGTTAAAGGGCTTGGAGAAACTATAGGAATAACAGGACACTGGAGAGCAGAGAAAGATACCAGAATGCCAGGAATTAATATGTCAGGATGAGAAGAGAGGCAGACAGACAATATGAAAATGACATTGCAAGCAAGGCAAAGACTCAACCCAAATTGCTGCATAGCCACATCAGGAGAAAAGCAACAGTAAAGGAACAGATAATGAAACTAAGGATAGGGGCAAAAAGATTCACTACAAACGACAAGGAAGTGTGTGAGGAACTGAGTAATTAATTTCCATTAGGTCTTCACAGTAGAGCAAGGAGAAGTTCCAGAGATTAGAGAGGGAATAGTTAACCAGGAACGACTAGAGGTGTTCGGGATTACTAGTAGGAATGTAAGGAAGCTTTTGCTAGAGCTGGATGTGACAAAGGCTATAGGCCTGGATGGAATATCGACATGGATACTAAAGGAAGGAGCAGAAGCACTGTGCCTGCCACTCTCCAAAGTGTATAACACACTGCCAACACCTGGAGCTGTGTCAGGCCACACTGCCAACACCTGGAGCTGTGTCAGGCCACACTGCCAACACCTGGGGCTGTGTCCGGTCACACTACCAACACTTGAGGCTGTGTCAGGCCACACTGCCAACACCTGGAGCTGTGTCAGGCCACACTGCCAACACCTGGGGCTGTGTCAGGTCACACTACCAACACCTGAGGCTGTGTCAGGCCACACTGCCAACACCTGGGGCTGTGTCAGGCCACACTGCCAACACCTGGAGCTGTGTCAAGCCACACTGCCAACACCTGGGCTGTGTCAGGCCACACTGCCAACACCTGGACCTGTGTCAGGCCACACTACCAACACCTGGAGCTGTGTCAGGCCACACTACCAACACCTGGAGCTGTGTCAGGCCACACTGCCAACCCTGGAGCTGTGTCAGGCCACACTGCCAACACCTGGACCTGTGTCAGGCCACACTGCCAACACCTGGAGCTGTGTCAGGCCACACTGCCAACACCTGGACCTGTGTCAGGCCACACTGCCAACACCTGGGCTGTGTCAGGCCACACTGCCAACACCTGGACCTGTGTCAGGCCACACTGCCAACACCTGGGCTGTGTCAGGCCACACTGCCAACACCTGGAGCTGTGTCAGGCCACACTGCCAACACCTGGAGCTGTGTCAGGACACACTACCAACACCAGGTCCTGTGTCAGGCACACTGCCAACACCTAGACCTGTGTCAGGCCACACTGCCAACACCTGGACCTGTGTCAGGCCACACTACCAACACCTGGACCTGTGTCAGGCCACACTACCAACACCTGGACCTGTGTCAGGCCACACTACCAACACCTGGACCTGTGTCAGGCCACACTACCAACACCTGGACCTGTGTCAGGCCACACTACCAACACCTGGAGCTGTGTCAGGCCACACTACCAACACCTGGAGCTGTGTCACGCCACACTGCCAACACCTGGACCTGTGTCAGGCCACACTACCAACACCTGGAGCTGTGTCAGGCCACACTGCCAACACCTGGACCTGTGTCAGGCCACACTGCCAACACCTGGACCTGTGTCAGGCCACACTACCAACACCTGGACCTGTGTCAGGCCACACTGCCAACACCTGGACCTGTGTCAGGCCACACTACCAACACCTGGACCTGTGTCAGGCCACGCTGCCAACACCTGGACCTGTGTCAGGCCACACTACCAACACCTGGAGCTGTGTCAGGCCACGCTGCCAACACCTGGACCTGTGTCAGGCCACACTACCAACACCTGGAGCTGTGTCAGGCCACACTGCCAACACCTGGACCTGTGTCAGGCCACGCTGCCAACACCTGGACCTGTGTCAGGCCACACTACCAACACCTGGAGCTGTGTCAGGCCACACTGCCAACACCTGGAGCTGTATCAGGCCACACTGCCAACACCTGGACCTGTGTCAGGTCACACTACCAACACCTGGAGCTGTGTCAGGCCACACTACCAACACCTGGAGCTGTGTCAGGCCACACTGCCAACACCTAGACCTGTGTCAGGCCACGCTGCCAACACCTGGACCTGTGTCAGGCCACACTACCAACACCTGGACCTGTGTCAGGCCACGCTGCCAACACCTGGACCTGTGTCAGGCCACACTACCAACACCTGGAGCTGTGTCAGGCCACACTGCCAACACCTGGACCTGTGTCAGGGCACACTGCCAACACCTGGACCTGTGTCAGGGCACACTGCCAACACCTGGACCTTTGTCAAGCATCACTACCAACAAACAAGTACCAACCCAGCTATACTGCGCCATTGGTCAGAATGATGGGTTATAAACTTCAATCAGAACAAATGCAAAGTATTGAGGACCTGACGTTGGGTTCAGAAGATCACACTGGACAGTTCTGGACAAAAGTGAGATCGGTCTCACGAGTGAGAAACAGAAAATGAGAAAGATCTGGTCATTTATATATCTCTATCCTTGGCACCTGAGAATCATTATAGAGAAGGCACTATATTAAAGGCACTATATTAAAGGCACTATATTAAAGGATTAGTAGGCAACCACGACGTTTCGGTCCGTCCTGGACCATTATCAAGGGACCGACGTTTCGGTCCGTCCTGGACCATTCTCAAGTCGATTCTCGTCGACTTGAGAATGGTCCAGGACGGACCGAAACGTCGTCGTCCCTTCACCTTCTAGTGTGTGGTCTGGTTCATCTTATCTTCAACCACGTTATTGTGACTAATCAACCAATCTTAAAAGACATTAATCTTGATATTCTCTGTGATATTCTTAATATTCTCTTGTTAAATCTGAGATATTCTTGATATTCTGTTATTAGATCTGAGATATTCTTGATATTCTCTTGTTAAATCTGAGATATTCTTGATATTCTCTTGTTAAATCTGAGATATTCTTGATATTCTCTTGTTAAATCTGAGATATTCTTGATATTCTCTCAATTCTCTGTTAAATCTCTTCGTGTGCGATATCCAACAGGTGAGGTATGATATCTTTCAGACTATTCCTGGTGACTTGGGTGATATCGTCCTCAATTTGATTGTGTGTTCCCTATTTACGACTTACTAAAATTGGTTTTAGGTTAGGTTAGGTTAGGTTAGGTTAGGTTAGGTTAGGTTTTACGGGGCTGACCTCTGCAGCAGAATAGCGGCGGGGGGGGGGGGGGTGCCCATTGTCATAATGACCCCCCACAATTGGGGGGTGAGCCCCCCTAGTGTAGGGGGGGGGCGGTGTTTACTGTCTTCTAAGTCTGAGAGCGCCTACTGCTCTATGGCTCTAAATATATATATTTGTTTTTCTGCAAAACGTCTCTGTCTCAGTTTCCTCCTCTTTTGTTTGATGCTGACAGCTCTATAGCTGGCTCTTTTTCCTGACGGCTCTATTTAGTTATTTCTTTATCTGACAGATCTATAACTACCATTTTCCTCCGGCGGCTCTATTGCTCCATTTTTCTCTAACAGCTCTATTGCTTCCTTCCTCTTTCTCTAGCTCCTCTATTGCTACTTATTCCGTTGACGTTTCTATAGCTACCTCTCCCTCTAGCTGCTCTATAGCTGTCCCTTCTTCCGAGGGCTCTAAACTTGCCACTTCACATAGGTGCTCTATATAGGTGCTCTATATAGGTGCTCTATATAGGTGCTCTATATAGGGGCTCTATATAGGTGCTCTCATCACTGAGAGCTCTTTATATGCATCTGCCTCTAGCTCTAATGACTCTTGCCTCTTGCTCTACTCGCCCATACGAGGCAGCTCTAATGTATATATCCACACCAAATCATTCATATATGTGTCTGTCCTGCGCTTGAAACAGTCCCTCGCTCTCACGTCTGTTGTCTTGCGTTTGTTTATACAATTCCTGTATAATCTGCCGGATACAGTATAATACATGTTATACATCATCATGAATGTATGTTTGAATACATACAGAGTATACTCAACTCTGGCACAGGTAAGATCCAGGCAAGATCCAGCATATACGTATGATCAGTCGGGCACAGCGTATTAAACGCTTCGCTCTTGGTGGTATGATTGAATGTATAGGAGCCGGTTGGCCGAGCGGACAGCACGCTGGACTTGTGTTCCTGTGGTCCTGGGTTCGATCCCAGGCGCCGGCGAGAAACAATGGGCAGAGTTTCTTTCACCCTATGCCCCTGTTACCTAGCAGTAAAATAGGTGCCTGGGTGTTAGTCAGCTGTCACGGGCTGCTTCCTGGGGTGGAGGCCTGGTCGAGGACCGGGCCGCGGGGACACTAAAGCCCCGAAATAATCTCAAGATAACCTCAAGATGATTGATCATATTCACCGTATTAATCCGAGTATGATCGTCGCGTACTGAACGCTCACCTGCGTATGATTGGCCCAAACAGAGAACCGGGTATACTTGGTGTATGATCGGCCGAACAGACCACCAGGTATACTTGGTGTATGATCGGCCGAACAGAACAGCAGGTATACTTGGTGTATGATCAGCCGAACAGAGCACCAGGTATACTTGGTGTATGATCGGCCGAACAGAACACCAGGTATACTTGGTGTATGATCGGCCGAACAGACCAGCAGGTATACTTGATGTATGATCGGCCGAACAGAACACCAGGTATACTTGGTGTATGATCGGCCGAACAGAACACCAGGTATACTTGGTGTATGATCGGCCGAACAGACCAGCAGGTATACTTGGTGTATGATCGGCCGAACAGAACACCAGGTATACTTGGTGTATGATCGGCCGAACAGAACACCAGGTATACTTGGTGTATGACCGGCCAAACAGAACACCAGGTATACTTGGTGTATGATCGGCCGAACAGACCAGCAGGTATACTTGGTGTATGATCGGCCGAACAGAACACCAGGTATACTTGGTGTATGATCGGCCGAACAGAACACCAGGTATACTTGGTGTATGACCGGCCAAACAGAACACCAGGTATACTGGTGTATGATCGGCCGAACAGACCAGCAGGTATACTTGGTGTATGATCGGCCGAACAGACCAGCAGTATACTTGGTGTATGATCGGCCGCGTATAGTTGTATGATCCCGACATAGACTTTAGGCTTTGTTGTTAAAGGTGAAGGTTGGGTCCAGCCGCTCAGGGACCACTCATGACGCTTGACCGCAGTGTGGGGGCGTCCCTGGGCCACTTTATGGCGTCCCTGGGCCACTTTATGGCGTCCCTGGGCCACTTTATGGCGTCCCTGGGCCACTTTAGGGCGTCCCTGGGCCACTTTATGGCGTCCCTGGGCCACTTTAGGGCGTCCCTGGGCCACATTAGGGCGTCCATGGCCACTTAAGGGCGTCCATGGCTACTTTAGGGCGTCCCTGGGCCACTTTACGGCGTCCTGGTCACTTTAGGACGGTTTTGGGCACTTTAGGGTGTCCCTAGTCCACTTTAGGGCGTCGCTAGTCACTTTAGGGCGTCCCTAGTCACTTTAGGGCGTCCCTGGTCACTTTAGGGCGTCCCTGGCTACATTAGGGCGTCCCTGGCTACATTAGGGCGTCCCTGGTCACTTTAGGGCGTCCCTGGCCACTTTAGGGCGTCCCTGGGCCACTTTATGGCGTCCCTGGGCCACTTTAGGGCGTCCCTGGGCCACTTTAGGGCGTCCCTGGCCACTTTAGGGCGTCCCTGGGCCACTTTAGTGCGTCCCTGGGCCACTTTAGGGCGTCCCGGGCCACTTTATGGCGTCCCTGGGCCACTTTAGGGCGTCCCTGGGCCACTTTAGGGCGTCCCCCCTGGGGCCACTTTAGGGCGTCCCTGGGCCACTTATAGGGCGTCCCTGGGGCCACTTTAGGGCGTCCATGGCCCTTAAGGGCGTCCATGGCTACTTGTAGGGCGTCCCTGGGCCACTTAACGGCGTCCCTGGTCACTTTAGGACGGTTTTTGGGCACTTTAGGGCGTCCCTGGGCCACTTTAGGGCGTCCCTGGGCCACTTTAGGGCGTCCCTGGGCCACTTTAGGGCGTCCCTGGCTACATTAGGGCGTCCCCTGGCTACATTAGGGCGTCCCTGGCCACTTTAGGGCGTCCCTGGGCCACTTTATGGCGTCCCTGGCCACTTAGGGCGTCCATGGCTACTTCAGGGCGTCCCTGGGCCACTTTACGGCGTCCCTGGTCACTTTAGGACGGTTTTGGGCACTTTAGGGTGTCCCTAGTCACTTTAGGGCGTCGCTAGTCACTTTTAGGGGCGTCCCTAGTCACTTTAGGGGCGTCCCTGGTCACTTTAGGGCGCCCTGGCTACATTAGGGCGTCTCTGGCTCATTAGGGCGTCCCTGGTCACTTTAGGGCGTCCCCGGTCACTTTAGNTGTCGTTGCTACTGCTGCAGCAGCTGCTGCTGTTGTTGCTACTGCTGCAGCAGCTGCTGTTGTCGTGCTACTGCTGCAGCAGCTGCTGTTGTTGTTGCTACTGCTGCAGCTGCTGCTGTTGTTGCTGCTACTGCTGCAGCAGCTGCTGGTGTTGTTGCTACTGCTGCAGCAGCTGCTGGTGTTGTTGCTACTGCTGCAGCAGCTGCTGGTGTTGTTGCTACTGCTGCAGCAGCTGCTGGTGTTGCTGCTACTGCTGCAACAGCTGCTGGTGTTGTTGCTACTGCTGCAGCAGCTGCTGTTGTTGCTGCTACTGCTGCAGCAGCTGCTGGTGTTGTTGCTACTGCTGCAGCAGCTGCTGGTGTTGCTGCTACTGCTGCAGCAGCTGCTGTTGTTGCTGCTACTGCTGCAGCAGCTGCTGGTGTTGCTGCTACTGCTGCAGCTGCTGCTGGTGTTGTTGCTACTGCTTCAGCTGCTGTTGTTGTTGTTGCTACTGCTGCACCAGCTGCTGGTGTTGTTGCTGCTACTGCTGCAGCAGCTGCTGGTGTTGTTGCTGCTACTGCTGCACCAGCTGCTGGTGTTGTTGCTACTGCTGCACCAGCTGCTGCTGGTGTTGTTGCTACTGCTGCAGCAGCTGCTGGTGTTGTTGCTACTGCTGCAGCGGCTGCTGTTGTTGTTGCTACTGCTGCAGCAGCTGCTGGTGTTGTTGCTACTGCTGCACCAGCTGCTGGTGTTGTTGCTACTGCTGCAGCAGCTGCTGTTGTTGTTGCTACTGCTGCACCAGCTGCTGTTGTCGTTGCTACTGCTGCAGCAGCTGCTGCAGCAGCTGCTGCTGTTGTTGCTACTGCTGCAGCAGCTGCTGTTGTCGTTGCTACTGCTGCAGCAGCTGCTGTTGTTGTTGCTACTGCTGCAGCTGCTGCTGTTGTTGCTGCTACTGCTGCAGCAGCTGCTGGTGTTGTTGCTACTGCTGCAGCAGCTGCTGGTGTTGTTGCTACTGCTGCAGCAGCTGCTGGTGTTGTTGCTACTGCTGCAGCAGCTGCTGGTGTTGCTGCTACTGCTGCAACAGCTGCTGGTGTTGTTGCTACTGCTGCAGCAGCTGCTGTTGTTGCTGCTACTGCTGCAGCAGCTGCTGGTGTTGTTGCTACTGCTGCAGCAGCTGCTGGTGTTGCTGCTACTGCTGCAGCAGCTGCTGTTGTTGCTGCTACTGCTGCAGCAGCTGCTGGTGTTGCTGCTACTGCTGCAGCTGCTGCTGGTGTTGTTGCTACTGCTGCAGCTGCTGTTGTTGTTGTTGCTACTGCTGCACCAGCTGCTGGTGTTGTTGCTGCTACTGCTGCACCAGCTGCTGGTGTTGTTGTTGCTACTGCTGCAGCTGCTGTTGTTGTTGCTACTGCTGCACCAGCTGCTGGTGTTGTTGTTGCTACTGCTGCAGCTGCTGTTGTTGTTGCTACTGCTGCAGCTGCTGGTGTTGTTGCTACTGCTGCACCAGCTGCTGGTGTTGTTGCTACTGCTGCACCAGCTGCTGCTGTTGTTGCTACTGCTGCACCAGCTGCTGCTGTTGTTGCTACTACTGCACCAGCTGCTGGTGTTGTTGCTACTGCTGCACCAGCTGCTGTTGTTGTTGCTACTGCTGCACCAGCTGCTGCTGATGTTGTTGCTACTGCTGCAGCTGCTGCTGTTGTTGTTGCTACTGCTGCAGCTGCTGCTGTTGTTGCTGCTACTGCTGCAGCAGCTGCTGGTGTTATTGCTACTGCTGCAGCTGCTGCTGTTGTTGTTGCTACTGCTGCAGCAGCTGCTGGTGTTGTTGCTACTGCTGCAGCTGCTGGTGTTGCTGCTACTGCTGCACCAGCTGCTGGTGTTGTTGCTGCTACTGCTGCACCAGCTGCTGGTGTTGTTGCTACTGCTGCAGCACCTGCTGGTGTTGTTGCTACTGCTGCAGCTGCTGCTGTTGTTGTTGCTACTGCTGCAGCAGCTGCTGGTGCTGTTGCTGCTACTGCTGCAGCTGCTGCTGTTGTTGCTACTGCTGCAGCAGCTGCTGGTGTTGTTGCTGCTACTGCTGCAGCTGCTGCTGGTGTTGTTGCTACTGCTGCACCAGCTGCTGGTGTTGTTGTTGCTACTACTGCAGCTGCTGTTGTTGTTGCTACTGCTGCACCAGCTGCTGGTGTTGTTGTTGCTACTGCTGCACCAGCTGCTGGTGTTGCTGCTACTGCTGCACCAGCTGCTGGTGTTGCTGCTACTGCTGCACCAGCTGCTGGTGTTATTGCTACTGCTGCAGCTGCTGCTGGTGTTGTTGCTACTGCTGCAGCAGCTGCTGGTGCTGTTGCTGCTACTGCTGCAGCTGCTGCTGTTGTTGCTACTGCTGCAGCAGCTGTGTTGTTGCTGCTACTGCTGCAGCAGCTGCTGGTGTTGTTGCTACTGCTGCACCAGCTGCTGGTGTTGTTGTTGCTACTGCTGCAGCTGCTGTGTTGTTGCTACTACTGCTGCACCAGCTGCTGTTGTTGCTGCTACTGCTGCACCAGCTGCTGTTGTTGCTGCTACTGCTGCACCAGCTGCTGGTGTTGTTGTTGCTACTGCTGCAGCTGCTGCTGGCTGTTGTTGTTGTTGCTACTGCTGCACCAGCTGCTGGTTTGTGCTACTGCTGCACCAGCTGCTGCTGTTGTGCTACTGCTGCAGCTGCTGCTGTTGTTGCTACTGCTGCACCAGCTGCTGGTGTTGTTGCTGCTACTGCTGCAGCTGCTGTTGTTGTTGCTACTGCTGCACCAGCTGCTGGTGTTGTTGCTACTGCTGCAGCTGCAGTTGTTGTTGCTACTGCTGCAGCAGCTGCTGATGTTGTTGTTGCTACTGCTGCACCAGCTGCTGGTGTTGTTGTTGCTACTGCTGCACCAGCTGCTGATGTTGTTGCTGCTACTGCTGCACCAGCTGCTGATGTTGTTGCTGCTACTGCTGCACCAGCTGCTGATGTTGTTGTTGCTACTGCTGCACCAGCTGCTGATGTTGCTGCTGCTACTGCTGCACCAGCTGCTGGTGTTGGTGTTGCTACTGCTGCACCAGCTGCTGGTGTTGTTGCTACTGCTGCACCAGCTGCTGTTGTTGTTGCTACTGCTGCACCAGCTGCTGGTGTTGTGTTGCTACTGCTGCACCAGCTGATGGTGTTGTTCCTACTGCTGCACCAGCTGCTGGTGTTGTGTTGCTGCTGCTGCACCAGCTGCTGGTGTTGTTGCTACTGCTGCACCAGCTGCTGTTGTTGTTGCTACTGCTGCACCAGCTGCTGTTGTTGTTGCTACTGCTGCACCAGCTGCTGGTGTTGGTGTTGCTACTGCTGCACCAGCTGCTGGTGTTGTTGCTACTCTGCACCAGCTGCTGTTGTTGTTGCTACTGCTGCACCAGCTGCTGGTGTTGGTGTTGCTACTGCTGCACCAGCTGCTGCTGTTGTTGGTGTTGCTACTGCTGCACCAGCTGCTGTTGTTGTTGCTACTGCTGCACCAGCTGCTGGTGTTGGTGTTGCTACTGCTGCACCAGCTGCTGGTGTTGGTGTTGCTACTGCTGCACTAGCTGCTGGTGTTGTTGTTGCTACTGCTGCAGCAGCTGCTGGTGTTGTTGTTGCTACTGCTGCAGCTGCTGCTGGTGTTGTTGCTACTGCTGCACCAGCTGCTGGTGTTGTTGTTGCTACTGCTGCAGCAGCTGCTGCTGTTGGTGTTGCTACTGCTGCAGCTGCTGCTGGTGTTGTTGCTACTGCTGCACCAGCTGTTGGTGTTGTTGTTGCTACTGCTGCAGCAGCTGCTGGTGTTGTTGTTGCTACTGCTGCAGCTGCTGCTGGTGTTGTTGTTGCTACTGCTGCAGCTGCTGCTGTGTTGTTGCTACTGCTGCAGCAGCTGCTGGTGTTGTTGTTGCTACTGCTGCACCAGCTGCTGCTGCTGTTGTTGCTACTGCTGCAGCTGCTGCTGGTGTTGTTGCTACTGCTGCACCAGCTGCTGTTGTTGCTGCTACTGCTGCACCAGCTGCTGGTGTTGTTGCTACTACTGCACCAGCTGCTGGTGTTGTTGCTACTGCTGCACCAGCTGCTGTTGTTGTTGCTGCTACTGCTGCACCAGCTGCTGGTGTTGTGTTGCTACTGCTGCAGCAGCTGCTGTTGTTGTTGCTACTGCTGCACCAGCTGCTGGTGTTGTTGCTACTGCTGCACCAGCTGCTGGTGTTGTTGCTACTGCTGCACCAGCTGCTGGTGTTGTTGCTACTGCTGCACCAGCTGCTGGTGTTGGTGTTGCTACTGCTGCACCAGCTGCTGGTGTTGGTGTTGCTACTGCTGCAGCAGCAGCTGCTGTTGTTGATGCTACTGCTGCAGCAGCTGCTGGTGTTGCTGCTACTGCTGCACCAGCTGCTGGTGTTGTTGCTGCTACTGCTGCACCAGCTGCTGGTGTTGTTGTTGCTACTGCTGCACCAGCTGCTGGTGTTGTTGCTGCTACTGCTGCACCAGCTGCTGGTGTTGTTGCTGCTACTGCTGCACCAGCTGCTGGTGTTGTTGCTGCTACTGCTGCACCAGCTGCTGTTGTTGTTGTTGCTACTGCTGCAGCTGCTGCTGATGTTGCTGCTACTGCTGCACCAGCTGTTGTTGCTGCTACTGCTGCACCAGCTGCTGGTGTTGTTGTTGCTACTGCTGCACCAGCTGCTGGTGTTGTTGTTGCTACTGCTGCACCAGCTGCTTTTGTTGTTGCTACTGCTGCACCAGCTGCTGGTGTTGTTGTTGCTACTGCTGCACCAGCTGCTGTTGTTGTTGTTGCTACTGCTGCAGCTGCTGCTGATGTTGCTGCTACTGCTGCACCAGCTGTTGTTGTTGCTACTGCTGCACCAGCTGTTGTTGTTGCTACTGCTGCACCAGCTGTTGTTCTTGCTACTGCTGCACCAGCTGTTGTTGTTGCTACTGTTGCAGCAGCTGTTGTTGTTGCTACTGCTGCACCAGCTGCTGTTGTTGTTGCTACTGCTGCACCAGCTGCTGTTGTTGTTGCTGCTACTGCACCAGCTGCTGGTGTTGTTGCTACTGCTGCACCAGCTGCTGTTGTTGTTGTTGCTACTGCTGCACCAGCTGCTGGTGTTGGTGTTACTACTACTGCAGCAGCTGCTGGTGTTGTTGCTACTGCTGCACCAGCTGCTGTTGTTGTTGTTGCTACTGCTGCACCAGCTGCTGGTGTTGGTGTTACTACTACTGCAGCAGCTGCTGGTGTTGTTGTTGCTACTGCTGCACCAGCTGCTGTTTGCTGTTGCTACTGCTGCACCAGCTGCTGGTGTTGGTGTTACTACTACTGCACCAGCTGCTGTGTTGTTGTTGCTACTGCTGCACCAGCTGCTGTTGTTGTTGTTGCTACTGCTGCACCAGCTGCTGGTGTTGGTGTTACTACTACTGCAGCAGCTGCTGGTGTTGTTGTTGCTACTGCTGCACCAGCTGCTGGTGTTGTTGTTGCTACTGCTGCACCAGCTGCTGGTGTTGTTGTTGCTACTACTGCACCAGCTGCTGGTGTTGTTGTTGCTACTGCTGCACCAGCTGCTGGTGTTGTTGTTGCTACTGCTGCACCAGCTGCTGGTGTTGTTGTTGCTACTGCTGCACCAGCTGCTGGTGTTGTTGTTGCTACTGCTGCACCAGCTGCTGGTGTTGTTGTTGCTACTGCTGCACCAGCTGCTGGTGTTGTTGCTACTGCTGCACCAGCTGCTTTTGTTGTTGCTACTGCTGCACCAGCTGCTGGTGTTGTTGTTGCTACTGCTGCACCAGCTGCTGGTGTTGTTGCTGCTGCTGCACCAGCTGATGTTGTTGCTACTGCTGCAGCAGCTGCTGTGTTGTTGCTACTGCTGCACCAGCAGCTGGTGTTGTTTTGCTACTGCTGCACCAGCTGCTGTTGTTGCTACTGCTGCACCAGCTGCTGTTGTTGCTACTGCTGCACCAGCTGCTGGTGTTGTTGCTACTGCTGCACCAGCTGCTGTTGTTGCTACTGCTGCAGCAGCTGCTGGTGTTGTTGCTACTGCTGCACAGCTGCTGGTGTTGTTGTTGCTACTGCTGCACCAGCTGCTGGTGTTGTTGTTGCTACTGCTGCACCAGCTGCTTTTGTTGTTGCTACTGCTGCACCAGCTGCTGGTGTTGTTGCTACTGCTGCATCAGCTGCTGGTGTTGCTGCTACTGCTGCACCAGCTGTTGTTGTTGTTGCTACTGCTGCACCAGCTGCTGGTGTTGTTGTTGCTACTGCTGCACCAGCTGCTGGTGTGTTGTTGCTACTGCTGCACAGCTGCTGGTGTTGTTGTTGCTACTACTGCACCAGCTGCTGGTGTTGTTGTTGCTACTGCTGCACCAGCTGCTGGTGTTGTTGTGCTACTGC
Organism: Procambarus virginalis; assembly: GCA_020271785.1. Taxonomy (NCBI): domain Eukaryota; kingdom Metazoa; phylum Arthropoda; class Malacostraca; order Decapoda; family Cambaridae; genus Procambarus; species Procambarus virginalis. The sequence continues at coordinate 8,472,937 of WNGS01167104.1, read as the reverse complement.
TGCACCAGCTGCTGGTGTTGTTGTTGCTACTGCTGCACCAGCTGCTGGTGTTGTTGCTACTGCTGCACCAGCTGCTTTTGTTGTTGCTACTGCTGCACCAGCTGCTGGTGTTGTTGTTGCTACTGCTGCACCAGCTGCTGTTGTTGTTACTACTGCTGCACCAGCTGCTGGTGTTGTTGCTGCTGCTGCACCAGCTGCTGTTGTTGCTACTGCTGCAGCAGCTGCTGTTGTTGCTACTTCTGCACCAGCAGCTGGTGTTGTTTTGCTACTGCTGCACCAGCTGCTGTTGTTGCTACTGCTGCACCAGCTGCTGTTGTTGCTACTGCTGCACCAGCTGCTGGTGTTGTTGCTACTGCTGCACCAGCTGCTGTTGTTGCTACTGCTGCAGCAGCTGCTGGTGTTGTTGCTACTGCTGCACCAGCTGCTGTTGTTGTTGCTACTGCTGCACCAGCTGCTGGTGTTGTTGTTGCTACTGCTGCACCAGCTGCTTTTGTTGTTGCTACTGCTGCACCAGCTGCTGGTGTTGTTGCTACTGCTGCATCAGCTGCTGGTGTTGCTGCTACTGCTGCACCAGCTGTTGTTGTTGTTGCTACTGCTGCACCAGCTGCTGGTGTTGTTGCTACTGCTGCACCAGCTGTTGTTGTTGCTGCTACTGCCCCAGCTGCTGATGTTTTTGTTGCTGCTACTGCACCAGCTGCTGGTGTTGTTGCTGCTACTGCTGCACCAGCTGCTGGTGTTGTTGCTACTGCTGCACAGCTGGTGTTGTTGCTACTGCTGCACCAGCTGTTTTGTTGTTGCTACTGCTGCGCACCAGCTGCTGGTGTTGTTGCTACTGCTGCACCAGCTGCTGGTGTTGCTGCTACTGCTCACACCAGCTTTGTTGTTGTTGCTACTGCTGCACACTGCTGGTGTTGTTTTGCTACTGCTGCCCAGCTGCTGGTGTGTTGCTACTGCTGCACCAGCTGTTGTGTTGTTGGTGCTACTGCTGCACCAGCTGCTGGTGTTGTTGTTGCTACTGCTGCACCAGCTGCTGGTTTGTTGTTGCTACTGCTGCTGCAGCTGCTGCTGTTGTTGTTGCTACTGCTGCGCAACAGCTGTTGTTGTTGCTACTGCTGCCCAGCTGCTGCTGTGTTGTTGCTACTGCTGCACCAGCTGCTGGTGTTGTTGTTGCTACTGCTGCACCAGCTGCTGGTGTTGTTGTTGCTACTGCTGCACCAGCTGCTGGTGTTGTTGTTGCTACTGCTGCAGCTGCTGCTGGTGTTGTTGCTACTGCTGCAGCAGCTGCTGGTGTTGTTGCTACTGCTGCACCAGCTGTTGTTGTTGCTACTGCTGCAGCAGCTGTTGTTGTTGCTGCTACTGCTGCACCAGCTGCTGGTGTTGTTGTTGCTACTGCTGCACCAGCTGCTGGTGTTGTTGCTACTGCTGCACCAGCTGTTGTTGTTGCTACTGCTGCAGCAGCTGTTGTTGTTGCTGCTACTGCTGCACCAGCTGCTGGTGTTGTTGTTGCTACTGCTGCACCAGCTGCTGGTGTTGTTGTTGCTACTGCTGCACCAGCTGCTGGTGTTGTTGTTGCTACTGCTGCACCAGCTGCTGGTGTTGTTGTTGCTACTGCTGCAGCAGCTGCTGGTGTTGTTGCTACTGCTGCACCAGCTGCTGCTGTTGTTGCTACTGCTGCACCAGCTGCTGGTGTTGTTGCTACTGCTGCAGCAGCTGCTGTTGTTGATGCTACTGCTGCAGCAGCTGCTGGTGTTGTGTACTGCTGCTGCAGCACTGCTGGTGTTGTGTTGCTACTGCTGCAGCAGCTGCTGGTGTTGTTGTTGCTACTGCTGCAGCAGCTGCTGGTGTTGTTGCTACTGCTGCACCAGCTGCTGCTGTTGTTGCTACTGCTGCACCAGCTGTTGTTGTTGCTACTGCTGCACCAGCTGCTGGTGTTGTTGCTGCTACTGCTGCACCAGCTGCTGGTGTTGTTGCTGCTACGCTACACCAGCTGCTGGTGTTGTTGTTGCTACTGCTGCACCAGCTGCTGGTGTTGTTGTTGCTACTGCTGCACCAGCTGCTGTTGTTGTTGCTACTGCTGCACCAGCTGCTGGTGTTGTTGTTGCTACTGCTGCACCAGCTGCTGTTGTTGTTGTTGCTACTGCTGCAGCTGCTGCTGATGTTGCTGCTACTGCTGCACAGCTGCTGGTGTTGTTGCTACTGCTGCACCAGCTGTTGTTGTTGCTACTGCTGCACCAGCTGTTGTTCTTGCTACTGCTGCACCAGCTGTTGTTGTTGGTACTGCTGCAGCAGCTGTTGTTGTTGCTACTGCTGCACCAGCTGCTGTTGTTGTTGCTACTGCTGCACCAGCTGCTGGTGTTGTTGTTGCTACTGCTGCACCAGCTGCTGTTGTGTTGTTGCTACTGCTGCACCAGCTGCTGGTGTTGGTGTTACTACTACTGCACCAGCTGCTGGTGTTGTTGTTGCTACTGCTGCACCAGCTGCTGTTGTTGTTGTTGCTACTGCTGCACCAGCTGCTGGTGTTGTTGTTGCTGCTACTGCACCAGCTGCTGGTGTTGTTGCTACTGCTGCACCAGCTGCTGTTGTTGTTGTTGCTACTGCTGCACCAGCTGCTGGTGTTGGTGTTACTACTACTGCACCAGCTGCTGGTGTTGTTGTTGCTACTGCTGCACCAGCTGCTGGTGTTGTTGTTGCTACTGCTGCACCAGCTGCTGGTGTTGTTGTTGCTACTGCTGCACCAGCTGCTGGTGTTGTTGTTGCTACTGCTGCACCAGCTGCTGGTGTTGTTGCTACTGCTGCACCAGCTGCTGTTGTTGTTGTTGCTACTGCTGCACCAGCTGCTGGTGTTGTTGCTACTGCTGCACCAGCTGCTGGTGTTGTTGTTGCTACTGCTGCACCAGCTGCTGGTGTTGCTGCTACTACTGAAGCAGCTGCTGTTGTTGTTGCTACTACTGCACCAGCTGCTATTGTTGCTGTTACTGCTGTCTGTCAGGCTGGCTTTCTCCTGATAATCACCTCGCCATAACATTCAATAACTCTCACTGCTGACATGTTGTTCTGACGCCTCGAGTGTTCTGTGTTCTGCACGACCCGGCAGGCGTCGTGCAGAACACAACATGAACACAAGTCGTTCAGGTGCAGCTGATCACATATAGTATCCTGCTTGGTCGTTCATGGGTCGTGTTTGGCTAGTCTGAGAGGTCGTGCTCTAGTAGGACGTTCATATGTTACGTCTCATCTTTACTTTGTAAAAGCTGAGTAAAGATTTACAACTTTTTTACAACTTTGTAAAGCTGAGCTAAGTGCTCAGCTTTGTAAAGCTGGGCACTTAGTAGCACTTATGAAACTACTTTGCAATTGAGTCTGTGGCTATGTGAGTCTGTTACTGTGAGTGTGGGACTTTGAAACTGTGACTCTAACTGTGGAGTCTGTGGCTCGGAGTCTGTGGCTCGGAGTCTGTGGCTCGGGGTCTGTGGCTCGGAGTCTGTGGCTCGGAGTCTGTGGCTCAGAGTCTGTGGCTCGGGGTCTGTGGCTCGGGGTCTGTGGCTCGGAGTCTGTGGCTCGGAGTCTGTGGCTCGGAGTCTGTGGCTGTGAGTCTGTGGCTCGGAGTCTGTGGCTGTGAGTCTGTGGCTCGGAGTCTGTGGCTCGGGGTCTGTGGCTCGGAGTCTGTGGCTCGGAGTCTACGTGTGGGTTACTTGTAAATCAGTGTGTCTGTAAGCCAGAGTGTCTTTCGGTCTGTGAGTCAGAGAGTCTGTTTGTCTGTGTGTCTGTGAGTCTGTCTGTCTGTGAGTCCTTGAGTCACAGAATCTGTCTGTGATCACTCAACCCTATAAAAGGACAATTTTATAAAAAACAATTTATAGTTTGGGCGCCAACAAAAGAGGTTGACTACAGCTGTAGTCAATTGTATTTGAAAGGAAATGACTGGGCCCAAAGTGAGCAATTCTGTTGTTGCATCTAATTTACTGCCATCATTGCATCATTGCCTGCCATGTTGCACAAGTTTACCTGTTAAGATGCTTATCAACCTTCTCAAGGTCACTTTCAGACCAAGCATGTTCACCATCTTTCTTGATCACTTTCAGATATTACCATAAACAGTAATTAGTCTCCCACACAGTAATTAGACTGTCACACGGTAATTAGTCTTCCACACAGTAATTAGACTTCCACACAGTAATTAGTCTTCAACACAGTAATTAGACTTCCTCACAGTAATTAGACTTCCACACAGTAATTAGTCTTCCACACAGTAATTAGACTCCCACACAGTAATTAGTCTTCAACACAGTAATTAGACTTCCTCACAGTAATTAGACTTCCACACAGTAATTAGTCTTCCACACAGTAATTAGTCTTCCACACAGTAATTAGACTTCCACACAGTAATTAGACTTCCACACAGTAATTAGTCTTCCACACAGTAGTTATCTGTACAATAAAATGATATCCAAAGCATATTACATATTATACAAAACATTCCATAAGATATACCAAACTCTCATGACAACATACATAGAATACTCAAAACTATACAAAGTATATTGGTTATACCAAAAAGCGTGTAAGTTTTTAGAAAGTAGTATATTGGCCAATTAATATATATATATACCAAAAGTTATATATTTCGGGCTTGGATGAGGCATTAGACTTAGTGAAAATGAAACCAAGAATATTGAATGAGCTAAACTCACAATCACTTTACTGAAAGCTATTCTGATATAAGGAGATGTTATACCAGGCATACCTGCTGTTGCAACATTGCTAGCAACGACGACGTGTGTGTGTATGTGAGCATTGTAGCACAAGTTGCAAAAAGATGTATGTTGAATTGTATTGTATGTGAGCCTTGGGTGTGAGCAGGAGAATACATTTTGTGAGGCAGGAAAATGTGATATTTTTCATTTTTCAAATATATATCAGATCTGTGTTTGTTTTTGATCTGTGTGATATTTTTTCCAGTCAGGTTTTTTTCTCAGCAGTGATTTATATTGGTTAAGTCCTTTACCGGCTGTGATAATTGTGTTATATATATTGTTTGTTTTCCATCTGCATATATATATATATATATATATATATATATATATATATATATATATATATATATATGTATATATATATATATATATATATATATATATATATATATATATATATATATATATATATATATATATATATATCTGCCTGCTAACAAGAATCAGTAGTCTTATGCTCCTGTGTAAAAGAAAAATATCCGTCCCACCTTACACAAAAATAAATATCAGATCTGTGTTTGTTTTCTGTTCTAGAAAAAACTCGAATCTATTCTTCGCAAAACTGACATGCACTCAATACTTTTATTTTAATAATGACGTTCTTCGCGAGAGATGTCTTTTGAAATATATATATCTCATGTTAAACATGTTTGCAAAAGATGCATTGCATGACTTGACAAATTATTGTTGCAGATTACATACCCTTCAAAAGACATATTGCAAATGTTGCCTTGCAAAAGGTATCTTTACAAATAATCATATGGGAAGTGGACTTACAAATGATGTTGAGGAGTAGATGTCTTGCAACAGATGTTTTTTTGCAGCAGGTGTCTTGCAGCAGATGTTTTTGCAGCAGGTGTCTTGCAGCAGATGTTTTTTTGCAGCAGGTGTCTTGCAGCAGATGTTTTTTTGCAGCAGGTGTTTTGCAGCATATGTTTTTTTGCAGCAGGTGTGTTGCAGCAGATGTTTTTTGCAGCAGGTGTCTTGCAGCAGATGTTTTTGCAGCAGGTGTCTTGCAGCAGATGTTTTTTTGCAGCAGGTGTCTTGCAGCAGATGTTTTTTTGCAGCAGGTGTCTTGTAGCAGATGTTTTTTGCAGCAGGTGTCTTGCAGCAGATGTTTTTGCAGCAGGTGTCTTGCAACAGATGTTTTTGCAGCAGGTGTCTTGCAGCAGATGTTTTTGCAGCAGGTGTCTTGCAGCAGATGTTTTTGCAGCAGGTGTCTTGCAGCAGATGTTTTTGCAGCAGGTGTCTTGCAGCAGATGTTTTTGCAGCAGGTGCCTTGCAGCAGATGTTTTTGCAGCAGGTGTCTTTTGCTAAAAGCGTCCGTGTCTGCCTGTCTGCCTGTCTGCCTGTCTGCCTGTCTGCCTGTCTGGCTGTCTTCCTGTCTGCCTGTCTTCCTGTCGGCCTGTCTGCCTGGCTACCTGTCTGCCTGTCTGCCTGTCTGCCTGTCTGCCTGTCTGCCTTTCTGCCTGTCTGCCTGTCTTCCTGTCTGCCTGTCTTCCTGTCGGCCTGTCTGCCTGGCTACCTGTCTGCCTGTCTGCCTGTCTGCCTGTCTGCCTTTCTGCCTGTCTGCCTGTCTGCCTGTCAGCCTGTCTGCCTGTCTGCCTGTCTGTTTGCCGTCTCATTTGCAATTTCTTCCCCCCCTTTATTCCGTTTGAATTCGAACCCTCATCTGTTACTGTCTGATCATTTTCCGTGTTCGAATATTTTTCCCCCTCAGTGACGGGTGTTCGTTCATTTAGCGCGAAGACACTTTTACCGAGAAAACTAATTGAATTCCGTCACAGGTAAGTTCCGCGTAATCATTTCGGGGCGCGTTGCCCCCCACGAGGGTGGCGGTGTTCCAGTTTCCCCCCCAGGCTGTCCAGTGACCTGACGGACGTAAATTCTGTCGCTCCGGAGGTGTCCTCGAATTGAACCTCGACCTGCATGAAGCGAGACCGTCGCTCTACCGTCCTGCCCAAGTGGTTGCAGACGAAGCCTAGGAAGGGTCTCCACTTGTGTGAGAGTTGTTCCCACTCTATAGCCATTGATTTATTCTTTATTCGTTCGTGCCGGAATGTCTTAGCCAGGCGGAATGAGGAAGGATAAGTGTGGGTGTGTTTTGCGGCGTTAATGAGGTGATTATACGGTGAGGAGGCGTGAGGGCGGCCTGGACACTTTCCCGCCATCCTGTGAGTTCTATCTCCCGTCAACCCTTTGGTATCATAACCTGTGTACTGCCTCAACTCCTGGCCTCCGCCTCTCCACATAGTGCACGAAGACCTCCCCTCCAGGGCGCCATGGCCCTCAGTTTGGGAGCCAATGATCTAGCAGCTCACGACACGAGGCCACTATGACCCCCAAGACGACCCTACCTGTAGGAACCAATCAGCGCCAAGCAGGCCAGTGAAGTCTTGCAAGGAAGGTGTGGAGACTGGCTGAGGCGGGTCACTTCTCCCTACAGTGTGACAGGGTCACCCTGCCGACACTCTCCGCCACTCTTACACGGATATCGTCACCCTAATGCTTGGACCAGGAGAACATACGGGCGACATCCAGCAGAGTTCGAGCCAATGAGCAGACTTGAAGGACAGATTCACGAAGCAGTTACGCAAGCACTTACGAACCTGTACATCTTTTCTCAATATTTGGCGGCTTTGTTTACAATTATTAAACAGATAATGAGCTCCGAAGCACCAGGAGGCTGTTTATAACAATAACAACAGTTGATTGGCAAGTTTTCATGCTTGTAAACTGTTTAATAAATGTAACCAAAGCCGTCAAAGATTGAGGAAAGATGTACACGTTCGTAAGTACTTGCGTAACTGCTTCGTGAATCTAGCCCCAGGTTGTAAGCGGTTTCGTCAGAGATGTGCAGAAGAAGGCCAAGAAGAGTGACCAGCAGCGTGAGAGACACCTGAAGGGAGAGATCTTCGTCGTCACTGAAGGACCACCTTGTTAGAAGCGACAGGCGAGGATCGGGCGCCTCTTCCTAGACGCCCAAAGAAGGACACCAAACTGCTAGTCCACCAGGAGGTCCTCCACGGTACCCTGTGGAGTCCGCTGGTGCAGCCTCAACTCTTGAAGGAGACTCGAGGTGATGTGAAGTCAAGATGGAAGTTCTGAGTTAGTGAGTCTCTTGAATTGTAGGCTCCCCGTGTGGGAGGATCACCAGCTAGCAGGCGGGCCCAAGAGCTACACCCCACACTTGTGATGTCGTCTATAGCCGCCTCTGAAGGTAAGGAAGGGCCCCTCTAGTGTCTTTAGAGAACATTGCTGAAGGGAGCCGCGAGGTGCAGTAGGCTATTCTCTATTTATTCTTTATTATTCTTTATTTATTCTTTATAACCGGTGCAGTAGACCCAAGCAACAAGAGGTGACCCAAATATTCAGGCAGAGAGTTACATATTCAGCAGCAGTTACAGGCAGAGGTTAAGACCTGGTGGTTATGTGAGACTCGAATCTTTACAGTAACAGATGTTTATGAAACAGTGAGTCGGTCGTGGGGAAGCGGCCTGTATTTAGTGTAGCAGAAACTGGGGTCCAAGAGCTTAGATCCCCGGGCGATCATGTAAGGTTCGGCCCATTGAAGTAGCAGTCTTTGGGGCCAATCTTTGACGCTCAGGCTGGCTGTCCAATATTGAATAATTGGCATTGATTTGAGGATGACTACTTCAAGGCGACCACATGTGAGGTGGGGCCCCTGAAGTGAAGACCAGATTGCAAGTTAATTGGTACATGCGATTCGAGACAAATTGGCAATACACCGGCAGTTTAATCCGTGAATGAGTTGTGAAACAGAACTGCAAATGTAGCGAGCCAGGAGCGCATGTGTCTCCCTCCAGCGTCGTCGACACACTGACGCTCTCAGGCGTCAGTCTAAGAGCTCTGGAGCAGTTACCAGAGGTCGTCGGACCGACATTAGAAACAATAAACTTAAATATAGTCTGATTGTTATTTTCCTCTTGAGTCAGTGCCACGTAGGTTTACAAGCGCCAATCAGGGCGCAGTAATGATCGCCTCGTTGAGCCCCATCTAACGATACCCCACAAGCCCATGGTTAAAACATAGCCGCAATAATAGCTATTATTTGGCTATTACTTCGTAACTAGTAGCGGGAACCGCTTGATGTTGAAGGGTGATTTTCTTTTGAGCAGCTATTTTCTCGTGATATTCCAGTGTCATCATATCTGCATCATTGATTATCATTGTCCTTTATTCTCAGCTTTACTACTGTATTTATATGTATCATTATCTACGGGTTAGATTATATTAAGAGCTCTCTAGTGGGTAGATAGTAAATGTGGATAGGCTATAGCAAGTGGATAGTAAAAACCAGACTAGGATAGTTTTCAATTCCGCAATGATTCCCAGAACTTTTGGGTTGACATATTATTTTTTATCATGTCCCACTCTGTCCCCACCATCCCATCTCCCTCGTCCCCTCGTCCTCCCTCGTCCCCTCGTCCTCAGTACCAGTGGTGGATAACAGGGCTAGAGCCAGCAACAACAGGGAGAGATGGATAACAGATGTCTGTCTGGTTCTCGCTCTCTCTCTCTCTCTCTCTCTCTCTCTCTCTCTCTCTCTCTCTCTCTCTCTCTCTCTCTCTCTCTCTCTCTGCCCCTCAGCTCTCTCTTTCCCAGTGTGGAGAACGTGCTCGAGTGACGCTGACTCAGCACTCAACGTCGATAAGGGCTGTAAAATAAGTCTTAACACTCTACGGAATATCAGACCCACATTTGAGGCGACATAGCAGTCGTTGGTAACCGCAATATAAGGAAATTTTTACTTTGAAGAAAGTCCTGGTGGGTCCCTGCCACCCTATGTCAGTCACCATACATCCAGTGGTCATGATGCAAAGTTGTGTGTGAGGCTAGCGGCGAAAGTCTGACCTTATACGTATGGCTATTTTATACGTACGGTATAATTATACACGTGTAAGTATAGTTATATACAGGTACGCAGGCGAGGAGTCACAATAACGGGCTGAAGTATGTTGACCTGACCACACACTAGAAGGTGAAGGGACGACGACGTTTCGGTCCGTCCTGGACCATTCTCAAGTTGATAGTGGACCATTCTCAAGTTGATAGTGGACCATTCTCAAGTCGATTGTGGACCATTCTCAAGTTGATAGTGGACCATTCTCATGTCGATTGTGGACCATTCTCAAGTTGATAGTGGACCATTCTCAAGTCGATTGTGGACCATTCTCAAGTTGATAGTGGACCATTCTCATGTCGATTGTGGACCATTCTCAAGTTGATAGTGGACCATTCTCAAGTCGATTGTGGACCATTCTCAAGTCGATTGGGACCATTCTCAAGTCGATTGTGGACCATTCTCAAGTTGATTGTGGACCATTCTCAAGTTGATTGTGGACCATTCTCAAGTTAATTGTGGACCATTCTCAAGTTGATTGTGGACCATTCTCAAGTTGATTGTGGACCATTCTCAAGTTAATTGTGGACCATTCTCAAGTTGATTGTGGACCATTCTCAAGTTGATTGTGGACCATTCTCAAGTTGATAGTGGACCATTCTCAAGTTGATTGTGGACCATTCTCAAGTTAATTGTGGACCATCTCAAGTTAATTGTGGACCATTCTCAAGTTGATAGTGGACCATTCTNTCCTCTTTCAAGCCTGGCAAAAGATATCCAGAGAAATTTCAGGAGCCATACACAGACTCAGTCTTGGTGACAAGTGCTGCTGGGAGGTAATGAACCCAATAGTTAAAGAGTGTCACATCTGTGGAACAGAAGCAGAGGCGCCTGAGGGAGCCGGTCGGCCGAGCGGACAGCACGCTGGACTTGTGATCCTGTGGTCCTGGGTTCGATCCCAGGCGCCGGCGAAAAACAATGTGCAGAGTTTCTTTCACCCTATGCCCCTGTTACCTAGCAGTAAAATAGGTACCTGGGTGTTAGTCAGCTGTCACGGGGCTGCTTCCTGGGGGTGGAGGCCTGGTCGAGGACCGGGCCGCGGGACACTAAAAGCCCCGAATCATCTCAAGATAACCTCAAGAAGAAGAGGCGCCACTATTGCACTACTTACTGAAATGTCAAGCAACGTTTACAATGGGATTACCATGCAACATTCTTACAAACTAGTTAAACAAAAAATGTTCTTGTTATCTTGTAGGTTAGGATAGTATGAAGAAGAAGCAAAACCTCGATCGGGATCAGCATTGGGACCGACCTCCAGAGGCCTATGACAGTCCCATACCACTATCGTGTCATCCTGAAAAGTCCCATGATGCTAACCCCCAAATATCTGATAAAATAGGAAGGCATCCAGCGTTGCCCGGGTCTATCGGTCTCCCATCTATCCATTTATCTAACCTACGATCTGTCCATCTATCTATCTATCCATCCAACTATTTATCTATTATCTATCCATCGATTCATCCATCCATATATTAATCTATGTATCCATATATGTAACCATCTGCCCTTTATCCATCCATCTACCCATTCACGTATCCATCTATGTATCTATCAGTCTACCCACCAGTCAATTCATCTATGTATCTATCAATCTATCCATCAATCTATCCATCAATCTATCATTCAATCTATCCATCAATATATCGATCAACCTATCCATCAATCCATCCATTAATGCATCTATTCATTAATCTACCAATTTTTACATTTGCCTATCCATCTATTCATCTATCTAGCCATTTATGTATCTCAGCATCTATCCAACATCCATTCAACTCTCCTTCCATCTAGCTATATATTCCTCTATCTATCCATATATCCGTTCATCTATCTATTTATCTATCCATCATCTATCTATTCCATTGTCTACCCCTCCCTTCCTACTTCAACCATCTTCCCTTTTCTCAGAAATGTATATATATTTTTTTATTAATACATTAGGTATATCTTCATTTGTGCAGCTGCCCTAGACTATATGAAGGGGAGTACAGTGTCAAAAAGCTAACTACGTGATGCTAAAAAATCCCCATCACACAGGATGGTTTAGTCATACAGAGGCATGTGATAAGCAGTCTGCACTGGCAGACTCCGGATGCATTTTGAAGATATCATCAACACAAGATTGATTTAGATAGCGTGGTAATCTGCACCATCTCGCAGGATGGTTAGTCATACAGGGCCATATGTTTAGTAGCCTGCACTGGCAAATTGTGGGTACACTGTGAGGATATCGTCAAGAACACGAGCGTTAATAAAGTAATTGCAAAGCTCCAGGTACCTCATGCCAACTGGTCTGAAAGGTCTAATAACTGGGCATTCAGTGATGTAGTGCGGGAGATCGTGCCGTAGTTCCTGCTCACAGAGTTTGCAACTGGAGTGCTCAGGATTGGGAGATCCGTCACCTGTAGCCACCTGCCTCAGGTAACGGTAACCTAACATGATCCTGGCAGAAAATATATTGATTGCTATATTGAAAAACTCTTGGGAAATCACGACTCATGTTTCAACTTTCTCCTTACTTATATTTCATGATAATAGGATGAACGGTGTGTAATGCCAATATTTCTTAAAACATTTAATCTAGGCTTACTCAGAACATCCTATGTCCATCCCATACCCTTGTACCATCTCCCTTTCAAACTCGGGTGAGCCCAGATTTGCATCTGGCCTAAAACTTTGAACACCCAGACGAAACATTATCTCACAGAGTGTAGGTCTATGGAAAAACACATAAATGATCCCATATATTACCATGCAGATGTCATCTAGGCGGGGTTGAGCTGGTACTCTTGTATATCACCAGCTTTTTAAACTATTTGGACCTGATATTTGTGTATATATATATATTAGGCTTTTTTTGGTTTTCCCCTCGCTGTAGTGGAGCTGTTTTGGGATTTGTGGTTTTGTTTTGTTTACTGAGAGAGTTGTTATCGAGGCTCTACCCGACCTCATCTGAGGAGGTTATATTTCTGTCTCATGATAACTTTAGGGGGAGAGGTGAGGAGTTGGGTACACTAGCAAGGGGCCTCGAACCAGGGGCCTCGAACCAGCGGCCTCGAACCAGGGGCCTCGAACCCGGGGCCTCGAACCAGGGGCCTCGAACCAGGGGCCTCGAACCAGGGGCCTCGAACAAGGCGGGAAGTAGTGAGCTTCGCTTAAATCTACACTCCGCGCTCTTAATAAAAGTGCCGGTCGTAAGTGTTCCTCGCGTGGATATCTCGTGCACTATAACTGGCTTCGTTATCGCCACTCACTAACGAGGAACCGGGGTTCGATTCTTCGAGCGGGACAGAAACGGTTCGGCGCGTTTCCTTTCACCTCATGCTCCTCACGACCTCTTGGGTTAGGTGAACCTGGAGTTAGTTATCTTGAACTTTTGATATCCTTCCTCGACCTAGTTAAATTCATTGCATTGCAATCATCCTTATTGATTGCACTTAATGATTGCAGTGCAATTTAGGTAAATGGGTAGGAGAAAGAAGGAAGCAAGCAATCAGGGGGAAAGCGCCAAGCCACCACGACTATACAGCACTGGGAAGGGGTCAGGATATCAGGATTTGGGATGGGACGGTGGGAAAGGAATGGTGCCCCAACCACTTGTATGGACGGTCGGGGACGGGGGTAGGGGGTCTAACACGATAGCATGGGGAGCACCACACGAGCAGGTTCGAATCCACTTCACGGCTCATACTCATGTTCAGCGTGGTGTTATATAATGCCTCCCTCAGTGCATATACACTGTGTGTGTATATGCAGTGTAGCGTATATCCCAAAGTGGGATTACAGCCTGGTATATCCCAAAGTGGTAGTGCATCCTGGTATATTCCAAAGTGGGAGTACATCCTGGTATATTCCAAAGTGGGAGTACATCTTGGTATATTCCAAAGTGTGAGTACATCCTGGTATATTCCAAAGTGTGAGTACATCCTGGTATATTCCAAAGTGGGAGTACATCTTGGTATATTCCAAAGTGTGAGTACATCCTGGTATATTCCAAAGTGTGAGTACATCCTGGTATATTCCAAAGTGGGAGTACATCTTGGTATATTCCAAAGTGTGAGTACATCCTGGTATATTCCAAAGTGGGAGTTCATCCTGGTATATCCCAAAGTGGTAGTGCATCCTGGTATATTCCAAAGTGGAAGTACATCCTGGTATATTCCAAAGTGGAAGTACATCCTGGTATATTCCAAAGTGGGAGTACATCCTGGTATATCCCAAAGTGGTAGTGCATCCTGGTATATTCCAAAGTGGGAGTACATCCTGGTATATCCCAAAGTGGGAGTACATCCTGGTACATCCCAAAGTGGGAGTACATCCTGGTATATTCCAAAGTGGGTGTACATCCTGGTATATTCCAAAGTGGGAGTACATCCTGGTATATTCCAAAGTGGGAGTACATCCTGGTATATTCCAAAGTGGTAGTGCATCCTGGTATATCCAAAGTGGAAGTACATCCTGGTATATCCCAAAGTGGGAGTACATCCTGGTATATCCCAAGTGGTAGTGCATCCTGGTATATTCCAAAGTGGGTGTACATCCTGGTATATTCCAAAGTGGGAGTACATCCTGGTATATTCCAAAGTGGGAGTACATCCTGGTATATTCCAAACTGGGAGTACATCCTGGTATATTCCAAAGTGGGAGTGCATCCTGGTATATTCCAAAGTGGTAATGCATCCTGGTATATTCCAAAGTGGGAGTACATCCTGGTATATTCCAAAGTGGGAGTACATCCTGGTATATTCCAAAGTGGGAGTACATCCTGGTATATTCCAAAGTGGGAGTACATTCTGGTATATTCCAAAGTGGGAGTACATCTTGGTATATTCCAAAGTGGGAGTACATCCTGGTATATTCCAAAGTAGGAGTTCATCCTGGTATATCCCAAAGTGGGAGTTCATCCTGGTATATTCCAAAGTGGGAGTTCATCCTGCTATATTCCAAAGTGGGAGTACATCCTGGTATATTCCAAAGTGGTAATGCATCCTGATATATTCCAAAGTGGTAATGCATCCTGGTATATCCCAAAGTAGTAATGCATCCTGGTATATCCCAAAGTGGTAATGCATCCTGGTATATTCCAAAGTGGTAATGCATCCTGGTATATCCCAAAGTGGTAATGCATCCTGGTATATCCCAAAGTGGTAATGCATCCTGGTATATTCCAAAGTGGTAATGCATCCTGGTATATCCCAAAGTGGTAATGCATCCTGGTATATCCCAAAGTGGTAATACATCCTGGTATATCCCAAAGTGGTAATACATCCTGGTATATCCCAAAGTGGTAATGCATCCTGGTATATCCCAAAGTGGTAATGCATCCTGGTATATTCCAAAGTGGTAATGCATTCTGGTATATTCCAAAGTGGTAATGCATTCTGGTATATCCCAAAGTGGTAATGCATCCTGGTATATCCCAAAGTGGGAGTACATCCTGGTATATCCCAAAGTGGTAATGCATCCTGGTATATTCCAAAGTGGTAATGCATCCTGGTATATCCCAAAGTGGGAATGCATCCTGGTATATCCCAAAGTGGTAATGCATCCTGGTATATCCCAAAGTGGTAATGCATCCTGGTATATCCCAAAGTGGTAATACATCCTGGTATATCCCAAAGTGGTAATGCATCCTGGTATATCCAAAGTGGTAATGCATCCTGGTATATCCCAAAGTGGTAATGCATCCTGGTATATCCCAAAGTGGTAATGCATCCTGGTATATCCCAAAGTGGTAATGCATCCTGGTATATCCCAAAGTGGTAATGCATCCTGGTATATTCCAAAGTGGTAATGCATCCTGGTATATCCCAAAGTGGTAATACATCCTGGTATATTCCAAAGTGGTAATGCATCCTGGTATATTCCAAAGTAGGAGTGCTTCCTGGTATATTCCAAAGTGGGAGTCCATCCTGGTATACTCTCCAGAATTTCACTTATATTTATATTCTACATAAGTACACTTCAGCGTGTCGGAAGATGCTTGAACTATTGTATTTCATGATAAAGTAAGATGGTTAAGAGTTGTTGAAAACGTTTCAACTTCTTGTAACAATTTGCTGGACGAATCCGGATGTTTTCACTGTAATGTTCACAGTTCTTGTGTGTGATGTGACAAGTAGAGCATCAGGGAACGGTGTTCTGCTTCACACACACACACATCTCAACAGTGAATCCTAAGTCTCAACCTTCGTCAAGCTTCGTACGAAGCCTCTCTGATGTAAGTACTTAAGTAAGTAGTGTAAGTAATTAAGTGGCTTNTGTTTTTAAATACGCAAAACAGGGTCACACTGAGATTGTCTTCATGTATCCACGTTCGGTCTTGCCCGGTCTCTGACCAGTCCGCCTGGTAAGAGACCGGGCCGCGAAGACCGTGACCCCACGGAATCACCGCAAGATATCCTGGAAAATATTTAATTTGACCATTTTGGGAAGAAAACCCTTGTTTTTTCATTCATTTTCCTCTTTGTTTTCTTAAATGTGTGTGATACTTTTCTGTCTGACAGCTGCTAAACTAGTCACATATTTGTGTTCGACACCTACATATGGCTCTAATCTTACATATATATGTAGAAAACACATAATAAAGTCGTCCTTGAATACAATCTCTATGTTATAGTTCTACTTTATCATATCTTTATCTTTCTGATTTCTTCTTTAACATTTCTTAAGAATTTGCAACTTTCTTGTTTTAGAGATACTGTTTTTGTCTTATTCCTTTTGCATATTTTTTGTTATATTATATATATATTATATTATATATATTATATATATATATATATATATATATATATATATATATATATATTATAGATATATATTTGAAAATGTAATTAGTTATATATTATATATTATATATATAGATATAATATATTATATATAATATATATATATATATATATATATATACAAATATATGTCAAAAGTCATGTCATCCACCGCTGGTCCTCCTCAGTACACCTCACATCCACTATCCAGCTCTGCCTATCCACGCCTATCCACGCTGCTTAAGAACCTTCACAATCCATCACAATCAGCGCTTTCTATAAGCTGGCTCCCCCCCCCCCCCTGGAAGAGTATTAGTCTACACAATCTTTCCAAGCTGTGATAAAGCTGACTCTCTTGGGGATTACTAATCCTTACCTATCCTTTCCTATTTCGAGGATTTCTACCTATACCAACATCAATAATGTCTAAAGAGTCGTTCCACTATTACCTAACATCAATAATATTTGAAGATACTGCTTCAACATTTTCTATTTCGTCTACTTGATTATCAACCGTAAATTAAGTCAATGATAACACATAGAGGGACCAATAGGCATATATGTGTCTCCTGCACCACATGTTTCCACTCATGTATCCACTGGGGATACATGTGGCCGCATACATGGCTCTCCCAGTCTTTGGTGGCGCGCTTAATCCGTAATTAGTGACTACAGAATGGCTTCTATGTTCAGCTGTCATCCGCTTCCGTGTCCTCACTCAGGTCTCATAAACACCTGCCAGGTACTCACAGGTCTCATAAACACCTGCCAGATACTCACATGTCTCATAAAACACCTGCCAGGTACTCACAGGTCTCATAAATACGTGTCAGGTACTCACAGGTCTCATAAACACCTGCCAGATACTCACAGGTCTCATAAACACGTGTCAGGTACTCACAGGTCTCATAAACACGTGTCAGGTACTCACAGGTCTCATAAAACACCTGCCAGATACTCACAGGTCTTATAAACACGTGTCAGGTACTCACAGGTCTCATAAAACACCTGCCAGGTACTCACAGGTCTCATAAACACGTGTCAGGTACTCACAGGTCTCATAAAACACCTGCCAGGTACTCACAGGCATTTTAAACACCTGCCTGGTACTCACAGATCTCATAAACACCTGCCAGGTACTCATAGATATCATAAACATCTGTCAGGTACTCACAGGTCTCATAAACACCTGCCAGGTACTCAGAGATCTCATAAACACCTGCCAGGTACTCACAGGTCTCATAAACACCTGTCAGGTACTCACAGATCTCATAAACACCCGCCAGGTAATCACAGGTCTCATAAAACACCTTCCTGGTACTCACAGGTCTCATAAAACACCTGCCAATTACTCACAAACACCTGTCAGGTACTCACAGGTCTCATAAAACACCTGCCAGGTACTCATAGATATCATAAACACCTGCCAGATACTCACAGATCTCATAAACACCTGCCAGGTACTCACAGATATCATAAACACCTGCCAGGTACTCACAGGTCTCGTAAACACCTGCCTGGTACTCACAGATCTCATAAACACCTGCCAGGTACTCATAGATATCATAAACACCTGCCAGGTATTCCCAGATCTCATAAACACCTACCAGGTACTCACAGATCTCATAAACACATGCCAGGTACTCACAGGTCTCATAAAACACCCTCCAGGTCTCATAAACACCTGCCAGGTACTCACAGGTCTCATAAAACACCCTCCAGGTCTCATAAACACCTGCCAGGTACTCACAGGTCTCATAAACACCTTCCAGGTCTCATAAACACCTGCCAGGTACTCACAGGTCTCATAAAACACCCTCCAGGTCTCATAAACACCTGCCAGGTACTCACAGATCTCATAAACACCTGCCAGGTACGAGGTGACTCCCAGGTTCGGTAATTACCTCCCAGACACAATGAGGCGGTGCAGTGAACGTGAAGATGTGGGGGAAGTCTTGCAAGATATTGATCAAGAGAGTGAGGCAGACTGTGTGTGTGTTGCTCGCGAGGTACAGTGTGACCTGGGAGGTGGAGGGGGTGTCTTGGGGTGGGGTGTGGGGGTGTGGTGGGGGTGGGGTAGGGTGGAGGGAAGTCTTGGGTGGCAGACTTGATATGCAGATATTTCTGCATATCAAGAAATTTAGGCCAGCAAGCAATAACTTGCTAAGACACAATTATATTCTTCCTTCTTCAAGACCCCGAGCCAACGTAGAGGCTGGACCGAATGGCCCTGTAACAGGAACGGAAGCAACCAGGAGAATATAAACTGCTAACGTGTCTCAGTCTTATGTTGGTACATTTAATACCTTATCAATATCCCCCCATGTAATGTCATTATATTATGTCACTTAACCACCTCACCATGAGAGGATATAACCAGGTGCTAACACAGTAGAATTACGGGATCGCCATAGCCCGTGCTACATGGACACTTCGTTCTAAGTAGCTAAATCTCAAACAACAACAGTTGAATTTGTCTTTGAGAATGTTAGGAGAGACCTTACGAAACGCACCAATAGGCGTCAGACCCAAATAAAAAGTAAAAAATGAACTTTGGAGAGTTAGTTTTTCAACTAACCCTGAACCTGGGCAAGCAAGGGTCACCTCAATGGCTGCCGCAGCACTGTGACACACTACCGTCAATTACCTGCAAAGCATCGAGTCTTCCGGAGACCACATGCTTCCACGACCATCCATTTCCCGGCAACACACGTGGTGCTCATTGGGTACAATTTTCATCAATTCCTTGAACATGTTGAGATCGTGCTGAGCATACGTACGTGAGACCAAACTTTTACACCCTTTTCCAAGTTTGATCACTTACTTTTACGAGTTCGTACCCCACCTAAACCAATTATTTTAATGTGTTCCTTATTCCTTGATACCCATCCACTTGGGCTGGACGGTAGAGCGACCGTCTCGCTTCATGCAGATCGGCGTTCAATCCCCGACCGTCCAAGTGCTTGGACACCATTCCTTTCCCTCCGTCCCATCCCAAATCCTTATCCTGACCCCTTCCCAGTGCTATATAGTCGTAATGGCTTGGCGCTTTCCCCTGAAAAACTCATTCCCTCCCTATTCCTTGATGCAGTTACGTTCATCCTGTAAATGTTGATGAAACTATATAAAATTGTAGCAATTATTTTATATATAATTTTTGCTCGATTTTTAGATCAATTAACAAATAGGGTGGACAGCCTCCTCATCTCTGACAAGCAGAGATAAAATGGGGGAATCTGCGAGCCATTTTCCAGCCTCCGGAAAATATATAATATTCGGTGATCGACACGGAGGTTGACGGGGCGTGTTCGGTCAACCGCTGACTGACAGGGAGCCGGTCGGCCAAGCGGACAGCACACTGGACTCGTGTTCCTGTGGTCGCGGGTTCGATCCCGGGCGCCGGCGAGGAACAATGGGCAGAGTTTCTTTCACCCTATGCCCCTGTTACCTAGCAGTAAAATAGGTACCTGGGTGTTAGTCAGCTGTCACGGGTTGCTTCCTGGGGGTGGAGGCGTGGTCGAGGACCGGGCCGCGGGGACACTAAAAAAAAAAAGCCCCGAATAGATATGTCACATGTCACAAGGAAGATTTGTGATGTGAGATGCTCACTAATCACCAAAGATCATCACTTCCTCCTCCGGAAAGGAAGAAAGTGATGATCTAGACCAATCAGCAGACACAGAGCAGATTCGCAGAACACAGGGCAGACCCGCAGAACACAGAGCAGACCCACAGAACACAGGGCAGACCCGCAGAACACAAAGCAGACCCGCAGGACACAGGGCAGACCCGCAGAACACAGGGCAGACCCGCAAAACACAAAGCAGACCCGCAGGACACACGACAGACCCGCAGAACACAGAGCAGACTGGCAGAACACAGGGCAGACCCGCAGGACACAGGGCAGACCCGCAGGACACAGGGCAGACCCGCAGAACACAGAGCAGACCCTCAGAATACAGAGCAGACCCTCAGAATACAGAGCAGACCCTCAGAACACAGAACAGACCCGCACAACACAGAGCAGACCCGCAGAACACAGAGCAGACCGCCACCAGACACGGAGCAGCCCGTCCTCCTAACACCCGTCGCATGTGTGACGTATACACCAAAGCCAAAAAAAAATCGTCGTACGAGAAAATCGAAGCGGCGTGCGTAATTGACATTCTGTCCCGTTTTCTGTTTTGGGTCCTCTGGATAGGTTAGGATTACGGCATTTCAGTACGACGGTTTCTTGACGTTTGGGGAGACTTACGACGACGGGCTGCAGGGAAATGGGTCCCTCCGGGCGTGTTCCCATTTCCCTAATTGTTTCGTCAAAAAATACGGAGATTAACTTTGCTTGTAACGATGATATTTGATACGAATTTTGGGTAATTGTGAATAAGGTGCCCTAACAGCTGAGTGGACAGCGCTCGGGACTCGTAGTCGTATGGTTCCGAGTTCGATCCCGGTGGAGGCGGAAACAAATGGGCAGAGTTTCTTTCACCCTGATGGATCTGTTCAGCTAGCAGTAAATTACACACACCCCAGGAAGCAGCCCGTAGCAGCTGTCTAACTCCCAGGTACCTATTTACTGCTTGGTGAACAGGGAAGGGCATCAGGGTGAAAGAAACTTTGCCCATTTGTTTCCGTCTTCATCGAGGATCGAACCCGGAACCTTAGAACTACGAATCCCGATCGCTGTCCACTCAGCCGCCAGGGCCCTATCAAGTGAACAATGCACTACACTCTATGTGAACCACAAAATGCTATACCACATCCTTAGATAAATATTCCCTTTGATGGAAACCCAAAGGCGAAACCGTGCAATCACGCCCCTCCCCCCCCCCCCGGCCATTGCAACACAAGAGGCCTGCAAGGTGCACTGCAAAACGAGGTCCAAAAAGCATAAAACAATTTTCCAGACAGGTAGGAACGAGCGTATTGGCAGCCTACAATGCGAGACCCCTCGTATATAACCCGGAATTGGACGGGTCTCTTCGAGGAGCAGAATTTATCGGCTTGAGGAGGAGGAGGAAGAGTAGCACCTCGGAGGTTCACCTGGGACAACGTTCACCGCACCCGAACAGGTAATGGTTCGAACCCGAGCGAGTACCTACCTGCTGGAACACTGAGTGCCGGCGAGCGGCGCAACTATATGAGGAGAGATCTTCATCGGCCGCACCACGTGTTGTAAACATTATAAGCCGCACCACTTACCTTGAGGTTATCTTGAGGTTATCTTGAGGTTATCTTGGGGTTTGACGCGGCTGCTCACAACCTGACGTATGAATCACAGCCTGGTTGATCAGGTATAATTTGGAGGTTGCTGTTGTTTAAGATACGCTACCCGCAACACAAAAAATTCCAAGTAGCACGGGCTATGGTGAGCCCGTAGTAAAGGTGTTTACCAAGTTGAGAAACCGGCCAGTTATGCCGGCACATGTGATATTATTTCTGTGTGCAGGTTTGGGACCAGCCCCTCTAATATTTTCCACGTGTAAATTATTATGTATCTCTCCCGCCTGCGCTCAAGGGAATACAGATTTAGGCTCTTAAGTCGGTCCCAATAGTTTAGATGTTTTACTGAGTGGATTCTAGCAGTAAAGGATCTCTGCACGCTCTCCAGGTCAGCAATTTCTCCAGCTTTGAAAGGGGCTGTCATTGGGCAGCAGTACTCCACTCTAGAGAGTCAAAGAAGAAGTCAAAATCGCCGCCGCAGAAGTCAAATCAGTTATGGAAATTTCCCCACCTTGTGTGAAGAGCAGGTGTGTGAAGCCAAGGCTATTACAACACTGGTCTGTAGCAGGTGTGTGAAGCCAAGGCTATTATAACACTGGTCTGTAGCAGGTGTGTGAAGCCAAGGCTATTATAACACTGGTCTGTAGCAGGTGTGTGAAGCCAAGGTTATTATAACACTGATCTGTAGCAGGTGTGTGAAGCCAAGGTTATTATAACACTGGTCTGTAGCAGGTGTGTGAAGCCAAGGCTATTATAACACTGGCCTGTAGCAGGTGTGTGAAGCCAAGGCTATTATAATAATGGTCTGTAGCAGGTGTGTGAAGCCAAGGCTATTATAACACTGGTCTGTAGCAGGTGTGTGAAGCCAAGGCTACTATAACACTGGTCTGTAGCAGGTGTGTGAAGCCAAGGCTATTACAACACTGGTCTGTAGCAGGTGTGTGAAGCCAAGGCTATTACAACACTGGTCTGTAGCAGGTGTGTAAAGCCAAGGCTATTATAACACTGGTCTGTAGCAGGTGTGTGAAGCCAAGGTTATTATAACACTGGTCTGTAGCAGGTGTGTGAAGCCAAGGCTATTACAACACTGGTCTGTAGCAGGTGTGTGAAGCCAAGGCTATTATAACACTGGTCTGTAGCAGGTGTGTGAAGCCAAGGCTACTATAACACTGGTCTGTAGCAGGTGTGTGAAGCCAAGGCTATTACAACACTGGTCTGTAGCAGGTGTGTGAAGCCAAGGCTATTACAACACTGGTCTGTAGCAGGTGTGTAAAGCCAAGGCTATTATAACACTGGTCTGTAGCAGGTGTGTGAAGCCAAGGCTATTATAACACTGATCTGTAGCAGGTGTGTGAAGCCAAGGCTATTATAACACTGGTCTGTAGCAGGTGTGTGAAGCCAAGGCTATTATAACACTGGTCTGTAGCAGGTGTGTGAAGCCAAGGGTATTATAACACTGGTCTGTAGCAGTGTGTGAAGCCAAGGCTATTATAACACTGGTCTGTAGCAGGTGTGTGAAGCCAAGGCTATTATAACACTGGCCTGTAGCAGGTGTGTGAAGCCAAGGCTATTATAATAATGGTCTGTAGCAGGTGTGTGAAGCCAAGGCTATTATAACACTGGTCTGTAGCAGGTGTGTGAAGCCAAGGCTATTATAACACTGGTCTGTAGCAGGTGTGTGAAGCCAAGGCTATTACAACACTGGTCTGTAGCAGGTGTGTGAAGCCAAGGCTATTACAACACTGGTCTGTAGCAGGTGTGTGAAGCCAAGGCTATTACAACACTGGTCTGTAGCAGGTGGTAAAGCCATGGCTATTACAACACTGGTCTATAGCAGGTGTGTGAAGCCAAGGCTATTAAAACACTGGTCTGTAGCAGGTGTGTGAAGCCAAGGCTATTAAAACACTGGTCTGTAGCAGGTGTGTGAAGCCAAGGCTATTACAACACTGGTCTGTAGCAGGTGTGTGGCATCATTGTGTGGCTGTGTGTGGCTGTGTTGACTGGTGGTGTGGCTGTGTGTGGCAGAGGGGTCAGAGGGGTCAGAGGGGTCAGAGGGGTCAGAAAATAGCTACCTAGACAGGATTCAAACCGGCATAGACCAAGTCTGTTGACTCAATCAGATGATGGGAAGACACAGTATGAAAAGCTGTTTGTGTGATGGCAAACCTTGCCATTCAGATCAGGTGAGGTTGTGCCTCTGGCAACTGGTGGAGAGGCAATCGTGTGGGGTGGAAGAGTGTATGTGTGTGTGTGTTTGTGAGAGGGGGGAGGGGGGGGGTTGTGGCAGCGGTTATTGATTGTGGTAGTTGATGCTATACCTGGTTAATTGTGGCCATTTGTGCTTCCCTGAGAGAGTCTCCTGCTGGCACTAGAGCGTATTGTGTGTGTGTGTGTGTGTGTGTGTGTGGAGTGTGTGTGTGTGGGAGTGTGTGTGTGGGAGTGTGTGTGTGTGGGAGTGTGTGTGTGTGTGGGAGTGTGTGTGTGTGGGAGTGTGTGTGTGGAGTGTGTGTGTGTGGGAGTGTGGTGTGTGGAGGTGTGTGTGTGTGGGGGAGTGTGTGTGTGTGTGGGAGTGTGTGTGTGTGTGGGAGTGCGTGTGTGTGGGAGTGTGTGTGTGGGAGTGTGTGTGTGTGGGAGTGTGTGTGTGGGAGTGTGTGTGTGTGGGAGTGTGTGTGTGTGTGGGAGTGTGTGTGTGTGAGTGTGTGTGTGGGAGTGTGTGTGTGTGGGAGTGTGTGTGTGAGTGTGTGTGTGTGTGGGGAGTGTGTGTGTGTGTGGGAGGTGTGTGTGTGTGGGAGTGCGTGTGTGTGGGAGTGTGTGTGTGGGAGTGTGTGTGTGTGGGAGGTGTGGTGTGTGGGAGTACTCACCTAGTTGTACTCACCTAGTTGTGCTTGCGGGGGTTGAGCTCTGGCTCTTTGGTCCCGCCTCTCAACCGTCAATCAACAGGTGTACAGTTTCCTGAGCCTAATGGGCTCTATCATATCTACATTTGAAACTGTGTATGGAGTCAGCCTCCACCACATCGCTTCCTAATGCATTCCATTTGTCAACCACTCTGACACTAAAAAAGTTCTTTCTAATATCTCTGTGGCTCATTTGGGCACTCAGCTTCCACCTGTGTCCCCTAGTGCGTGTGCCCCTTGTGTTAAACAGCCTGTCTTTATCACCCTGTCGATTCCCCTGAGAATCTTGAATGTGGTGATCATGTCCCCCCTAACTCTTCTGTCTTCCAACGAAGTGAGGTTTAATTCCTGCAGTCGCTCCTCGTAGCTCATACCTCTCAGCTCGGGTACTAGTCTGGTGGCAAACCTTTGAACCTTTTCCAGTTTAGTCTTATGCTTGACTAGTAGGGACTCCATGCTGGAGCCGCATACTCCAGGATTGGTCTGACATATGTGGTATATAATGTTCTGAAAGATTCCTTACACAAGTTTCTAAAGGCCGTTCTTATGTTAGCCAACCTGGCATATGCTGCTGATGTTATCCTCTTGATATGAGCTTCAGGGACAGGTCTGGCGTGATATCAACCCCAGGTCTTTCTCTCTCTCTGACTCTTGAAGTATTTCATCTCCCAAATGATACCTTGAACTGGTCTCCTGCTTCCTACCCCTATCTTCATTACATTACATTTGCTTGGGTTAAACTCTAACAGCCATTTGTTCGACCATTCCTGCAGCTTGTCCAGGTCTTCTTGAAGTCTCAAGCTGTCCTCCTCTGTCTTAATCCTTCTCATATTTTGGCGTCGTCAGCAAACATTGAGAGGAATGAGTCTATACCCTCTGGGAGATCATTTACGTATATCAGAACAGGATAGGTCCAAGTACAGAGCCCTGTGGGACTCCACTGGTGACTTCACGCCAGTCTGAGGTCTCCCCTCACTGTAACTCTCTGTTTCCTATTGCTTAGGTACTCCCTTATCCACTGGAGCGCCCTACCTGTTACTCCTGCCTGTCCTCCAGCTTATGCATCAACCTTTTATGGGGTACTGTGTCAAAGGCTTTCCGACAGTCCAAAAAAATGCAGTCCGCCCACCCTTCTCTTTCTTGCTTAATTCTTGTCACCTGATCGTAGAATTCTATCAATCCTGTAAGGCAAGATTTACCCTCCCTGAACCCATGTTGATGGGTTGTCACGAAGTCTCTTCTCTCCAGATGTGTTACTAGGTTTTCCTAGGTGTTTTTTACTAGTGTTAC
>WNGS01167104.1:8406039-8416498 GCA_020271785.1 Procambarus virginalis | reverse complement strand
ACCATATTGTGCATATATAGTGTCACGTGAATCCCCTGCATAGCAGTGGAACTGCCTTTTCCCTTCACCTTGAACCTCTTCACAGAAGACTACATCTACACCAGCCCAGATAAGTCATCAGTCCTGCCACCTCTCCATACCCCCCCCCCAGGGCCTGGCACGGCCTGGCACGGCCTGGCACGGCCTGGCACGACTCAGAGGCAAGCTGGGCGCTTCTGCTAACCGGTAGATTGCCCCCACAAACAAGCAGTAGCCGCCTTCAAGTGACAGTGGTGCTGCTCAACACAAAGGCACCGCCAGCCACAACGAACACTTTGTTAGTTGACCAGAGGTCCACCGCGTTGACACTGGAGGAGTCATCACCGCTGGAATATATAAAGGGCGCTGCCTCCCTGGAGAGGGAGATTATTGACGGGAGACATCTCCTGTCCACGAGGCTAACCATAGCCCGTGCTTCTTGCCCAGCTCCTGTGCCAGGTAAGTTACGGGCTCACCATAGCCCGTGCTACTTGGAACTTGTTCCGAGTAGCTGAATCTATAACAACAACAACCCTGGAGAGTGGCTGCGGGCTCACCATAGCTCGTGTTACTTGGAACGTTTTGTTCCAGGTAGCGAATCTTTAACAACAACAACAACCTGGAGAGCCAGTCTCACCCTTAGTGCTCAAGGATCACCTTCGTGTCTCACCCGTCGTCCGCCTTCAGCCAACGTCGTGTGACTGATGCCATGGTGGTCTGGTAGCTGTCTTCAGTACACCAGTATATCTTTATGCTTTTCTTCATTGCTTATACTGTAGTTTATTTTTACATTTAAGGTCATACTAACTTGTTCACTTTTGCATTACATGATAGCCAAGTATTTTCAGGGGCATTTATGTTCATTAATATTTCAGTAAATTGTTTAATTATTTCATCCCGTCCTCGACTCAAGTCCATTCCATCCAGCGGTCAACCCCACAGACGCATTCATAAATTTTAACATGCTGTTCATTCAAAACAAGAATCTTCTCAAATATAAATTAATATTATAACATATTAGCATATTGTGCATATATAGGCATAGGTTAGGTTAGGTGTTTAGGTTCTGTTGGCGATTTTTTGTATTTGTAGTACGTGGGTGAAGCATTTATAGCGTTGTGGTTCGAACGAAACTCGTCAGTGAAGCACTTGTTCCGGAAGTGTTCGAACGAAATTAGTTGTGAGTCGTGTATAAACCATTTTCATTCATAAACAGCGGGGGGGTTGGCGGGTGGATGGAATCACTTTTGGGTCTTTGTTTGGAGGACGGTTTGGTCAGTTCTTTTGTTCGAGCCTCCAAACGGGCTGGCCAGCCTGTCCTCCAAGTAACACTGGTTACTTGACTGTTGTCGAGTCTCTTGGGACTAAGATTACTCCTTAGTGACTTTGCTTTCGAATAACGTCACTATTAATCCACTTTGTCCTCAAATTAGATGCACTTGTTGTCTAGAGTACACCATGTTGTTACAGTTTGTCGCCTGGTTAACATGGTAACATCTAGTTACAGTGACTATAATTCTCTTGGAGATTAACTTTGTTATATGATTATTAACTTTGTTGTGGTGTATATATCTTGTGAATAGTTGTTGTTATGTAGACTACGTTCACCGCTGTAAACTGGTGGCTTGTATTGTAGACCGTTGGAGTTGTGATTGTGTTTTGAAGTTGTGAAGTTGTGATTTGCTCATTCAGAGCCAATCATTGAGTGGGGAGGGAAAGTTTATACCACAACCTTTACTTATGGGTCACAACATGGTCTATGGTACTCATGTTTGCTCCACAGTACTCATGTTTGTTCCATTGTACTCATGTTTGTTCCATTGTACTCATGTTTGTTCCACAGTACTCATGTTTGTTCCATTGTACTCATGTTTGTTCCATTGTACTCATGTTTGTTCCACTGTACTCATGTTTGTTCCACAGTACTCAAGTTTGTTCCACTGTACTCATGTTTGTTCCATTGTACTCATGTTTGTTCCATTGTACTCATGTTTGTTCCACTGTACTCATGTTTGTTCCACTGTACTCATGTTTGTTCCACAGTACTCATGTTTGTTCCACTGTACTCATGTTTGTTCCATTGTACTCATGTTTGTTCCATTGTACTCATGTTTGTTCCACCGTACTCATGTTTGTTCCACCGTACTCGTGTTTGTTCTACAGTACTCATGTTTGTTCACTGTACTCATGTTTGTTCCACTGTACTCATGTTTGTTCCACCGTACTCGTGTTTGTTCCACTGTACTCGTTCCACTGTACTCATGTTTGTTCCACCGTACTCGTGTTTGTTCCACTGTACTCGTGTTTGTTCCACTGTACTCGTGTTTGTTCCACTGTACTCATGTTTGTTCCACTGTACTCGTGTTTGTTCCACTGTACTCGTGTTTGTTCCACTGTACTCATGTTTGTTCCACTGTACTCATGTTTGTTCCACTGTACTCATGTTCCACTGTACTCGTGTTTGTTCCACCGTACTCATGTTTGTTCCACCGTACTCATGTTTGTTCCACCGTACTCATGTTTGTTCCACTGTACTCATGTTTGTTCCATTGTACTCATGTTTGTTCCATTGTACTCATGTTTGTTCCACTGTACTCATGTTTGTTCCACTGTACTCATGTTTGTTCCACCGTACTCATGTTTGTTCCACTGTACTCATGTTTGTTCCACCGTACTCATGTTTGTTCCACCGTACTCATGTTTGTTCCACTGTACTCATGTTTGTTCCATTGTACTCATGTTTGTTCCACTGTACTCATGTTTGTTCCACCGTACTCATGTTTGTTCCACTGTACTCATGTTTGTTCCACCGTACTCATGTTTGTTCCACCGTACTCATGTTTGTTCCACTGTACTCATGTTTGTTCCACTGTACTCATGTTTGTTCCATTGTACTCATGTTTGTTCCACTGTACTCATGTTTGTTCCACTGTACTCGTGTTTGTTCCACTGTACTCATGTTTGTTCCACTGTACTCGTGTTTGTTCCACTGTACTCATGTTTGTTCCACTGTACTCGTGTTTGTTCCACTGTACTCATGTTTGTTCCACTGTACTCGTGTTTGTTCCACTGTACTCATGTTTGTTCCACCGTACTCATGTTTGTTCCACCGTACTCATGTTTGTTCCACTGTACTCATGTTTGTTCCACTGTACTCATGTTTGTTCCACTGTACTCATGTTTGTTCCACCGTACTCATATTTGTTCCACCGTACTCATGTTTGTTCCACCGTACTCATGTTTGTTCCACTGTACTCATGTTTGTTCCACTGTACTCATGTTGGTTCCACCGTACTCATGTTTGTTCCACCGTACTCATGTTTGTTCCACTGTACTCATGTTTGTTCTTACGTACACAGCTTTGTCATGAAATTATCAGTAGAATTTTCTGAGAAAGCTCCAATCACTTGGGCTGGACGGTAGAGCAACGGTCTCGCTTCATGCAGGTCGGTGTTCAATCCCCGACCGTCCACAAGTGGTTGGACACCATTCCTTTCTCCCCCGTCCCATCCCAAATCCTTATCATGACTCCTTCCCAGTGCTATATAGTCGTAATGGTTGGGCACTTTCCCCTGATAATTTCCCCCCTCCTTCCCCATCTTAAAGCTAATGTGAAGAGGACTTCCGTTCTGGTTCAAAATATATGTCATATTTTTACAGTAACTCCAGCTCTACCAGAGTCTCCTTGGCTATGGTCCGGATCGCTGTTCTCACATTTGAGGAAGTTATCCCTAAAAAACAAAACTTTTCTCACATTTGAGGAAGTTATCCCTAAAAAAACAAAATTTTCTCACATTTGAGGAAGTATCCCTAAAATACAAAAATTTTCTCACATTTGAGGAAGTTATCCCTAAAATACAAAAATTTCTCACATTTGAGGAAGTTATCCCTAAAATACAAACATTTTCTCACGTTTGAGGAAGTTATCCCTAAAAGACAAAAATGTTCTCACATTTGAGGAAGTTATCCCTAAAATACAGAAATTTCTCACATTTGAGGATTTGAGGAAGTTATCCCTAAAAAAACTAAATTTTTTCTCACATTTGAGGAAGTTATCCCTAAATTCAAAATTATTTAAAGTCAGTGGAATGCAAGTCCTCAGTTAGCCAGCTTGACGTCGCGTCTAAGCGTGCTGTCAGCCTCTCGTTGCAATGTTGCTGTTTTTTCTGTCTTCTGCTGCATCTTTGATGGCTCTTGGTCTGAGGATGTTGCAAGTTTTAGAGCATACTTTAAGGTACGGTTACTTGCACCGTAGCTGTCCACCGTTCCTGTTTATGTCGATCGTACCGTAGCTTCTCACAGTTTCAGTGCTTCTATCACACAACCACTCCTCACAGTTACATTGTCTATCGCATCGTAGCATCTGAGAGTTACTGTTTGATTGTCACACAGTAATATCTTATAATTAATAAATGTCTATCATACATTAGATTCTCACAGTTACTGTGTGTGTGTTGAGAGGTAGCTTTCTGCACATAATCTGTGCCTATTGAAAGTTATTGTGTCTCGCACCGTAGCTTCCCACAGTTACTGTGTGTGTCACTGTAGTTTTTCACTGTTACTATATGTCAATCACAATGTAGCTTCTCAGTTACTTTATGTATTGCACAGTAGCTTGTCACAGTTTCTGTGTATCTGTCTCACCATACCTATTATAGTTACTGTGAGTCTATCGTGAATTCAAACAATGAACACAATTTTTGTTCTATATTCCATCAGATATATTACGGAACTGA
Source organism: Procambarus virginalis (assembly GCA_020271785.1). NCBI lineage: Eukaryota > Metazoa > Arthropoda > Malacostraca > Decapoda > Cambaridae > Procambarus > Procambarus virginalis. The sequence continues at coordinate 8,411,744 of WNGS01167104.1, read as the reverse complement.
CCCAAACACAATGTTTTTTTCCAGAGACTCTCATGATCAACCACTTGGGGTGGACGGTAGAACGACGGTCTCGCTTCATGCAGGTCGGCGTTCAATCCCCCGACCGTCCACCAACCCCAAATGGTTGGGCACCATTCCTCTCCTTCCGTCCCATCCCAAATCCTTATGGCTTTCCCCTTAGCTTCAGCAATTGATGAGTCGTGAGTAATACTTATTCTCCAACTGAGATGTGCCTTCCTCTACCGAGCTAATACACTGTTAAGTGGACGTTGGTCGCATGGGATAACCTATCCTAGATAAAAATGGATGTAGGTATAGAAATATTCTATGGATAACAATGAACGCTGAGTGTGTAAGTTTGGTTGGTATGATGCTCACCTAGTTGTTCTCACCTAGTTATGGCTAGTTATGGCTAGTTATGGCTAGTTATGGTACCATATGTACTCACCTATGGTATTCTCGTGTACATGAACTCAGGTGATGAATTAAGATTTGCTCTATCCACCCATTCCTTCCATTTTTTTCTCCGTCCCTCTTCCTCTCTCAAACCACTTCCCCCTCCCCTCCCCCCACGACCCCCATCACCTCCAACACAGCAGTTATAAGGGGGCATGGTTGCCATGTACGGTACAGTCTTCAGGTCATGTACGGTACAGTCTTCAGGTCATGTACGGTACAGTCTTAAGGGTCGCTAAAGACCGGTCTTCTGCTATTGACAATTTTCCTAAAACACTTCAGTAGACATTTTTTAAGAAATAACAAATCCGTGTTTAACTGTTTGGTAACGATCGAGACGCGTCTTGGACCAGCAGCGGCGTCTGGCCGTTAACGTAAAATGTAATTCGCGAAAAAGACTCCGACTGAGAGCGGAAATAAAGAAGAAGTTTTCTCTCAAGAAACTTGGCAAGTCCGACTCCCAGGAATGAAACTATTTGTTTGAGCTCCGAGACGCTTAATGATTAGGAAGACCTTCTCCAACAGGTCTTCAGAGCTGGACCCGGATTAACGAAGCAGTTACGCAAGCACTTACGAACCTGGGGCCAGATTCACGGAGCAGTTACGCAAGCACTTACGAACCTGTACACCTTTCCTCAATCTTTGGCGGCTTTGTTTACAATTATTAAACAGTTAATGAGCCCCGAAGCACCAGGAGGCTGTTTATAACAATAACAACAGTTGATTGACAAGTTTTCATGCTTGTAAACTGTTTAATAAATGTAACCAAAGCCATCAAAGATTGATGAAAGATGTACACATTTATAAGTACTTGCGTAACGGCTCCGTGAATTCGGGTCCATTCGTACACCGACAGTGGCTGTGAGAATGGTGTTATTATTTTTGTTTATTATTTGTAGCGCGCTGATAATGGTGATGGTTGTGATGGTGTGATGAAGGTAGAGGTGGTGATGGTGGTAGTGGTGGTAACTGGCCATGGTGTACATTGATGAAGGTCACTGTGTGTGGTGATGGTGAGAGCGTATGGTGATGAACGTCCTGCTTTCGGTTATGATGATGGTTGGGTAATAGTGATATTGTGGCACTATTGATGTTTGATGGTGATGCTTTGCATTTCATGGTAATAGTGGTGTGTATATGGTGATGCTCATGGCATACGGTGATGCCAAAGGTGTGTGTTAAGATAGTGAAACGATTGACGGTGCCTGATGATGGTGACGGTATAAGTAGCACTGATAATTGCGGCGTTAATTAGGCCATGGTGAGGATGGTGATGGTAATGATGAGAGGGGTTACAGTTTATGCTTTTGATATTTACTGATGATGGTGAGGTGTTTTTGCTTGACTAAACTTATAAAGTAGAACAGTAAGTAATGTAAATAACTGAAGTACATGGTTGATGTACACAGTCAATTCAGGTTAATATAGTTAGCCTTGTGATATAGATAGCCTTGTGATATAGATAGCCTTGTGATATAGATAGACTTGTGACAGAGATAGCCTTGTGACAAAGATAGCCTTGTGATATAGATAGACTTGTGACAGAGATAGCCTTGTGACAAAGATAGCCTTGTTATATAGATAGCCTTGTGAAAAAGATAGCCTTGTGACAAAGATAGCCTTGTGATATAAATAGCCTTGTGACATAGATAGCCTTGGGTAGTCTTGTACCCCAAGTAGCCTGATGATATGAACATAGAGCAAGGCTTGGGAACTTCACACTCCCAAACTTAACGTTGACTCAGCTACTTCATATTCTTTGAGGACGAATAGTATAAGTTTTCTAGACTAAAGACAGTGGAGGCGAGGTATTGGCAAGACGTCCAGCATGAAGAATCACTCATCATTCAGCCAAGTTGCTCACGTCTCAGCATGAAGAATCACTCATCATTCAGCCAAGTTGCTCACGTCTCAGCATGAAGAATCACTCATCATTCAGCCAAGTTGCTCACGTCTCAGCATGAAGAATCACTCATCATTCAGCCAAGATACTCACGTCTCAGCATGAAGAATCACTCATCATTCAGCCAAGTTGCTCACGTCTTAGCATGAAGAATCACTCATCATTCAGCCAAGTTGCTCACGTCTCAGCATGAAGAATCACTCATCATTCATCCAAGTTGCTCACGTCTTAGCATGAAGAATCACTCATCATTCAGCCAAGTTGCTCACGTCTCAGCATGAAGAATCACTCATCATTCATCCAAGTTGCTCACGTCTCAGCATGAAGAATCACTCATCATTCAGCCAAGATACTCACGTCTCAGCATGACGTGCTTCTGGAAATTATTCATTTAAGGTTCCCTGGGTTACTTCCAGACAGAATTACACAAGTTATAAAGTAAGGTATTTGTATCGATAAATATCCCTGGAGTCAGATGCGCGGATTACCCTTGAAATCGCCAGAAAGAGTCAGGACAGCAAGAATATACAGCTATGCCATGCAGCTGATAGATATCCCTCAGGGTGACGGTGGAGTGGGGAAATAGCTCTCTTTTTTCCATTATCCCACCCCCAGTTAGCTATTCTATAGCTCCCCCCAGAGTCCCAACTACAGCCTCTCTTATTCAACACCTGGTGACCTAGGTATTTGATTACCTAGGTATCACGAACACAAGGATTTGTAGCTTGATCAGCTCCTCGCGACTCTAGAGAACTCTAGAACAGTTCACTGCCACGAACATATAAGAGAAACGAAAGGAAAGAGGTGAATAATGAAGTAATTAGTGAGGGTTTGGGGTGAGGGCGGTAGGGAGGAGGGGGGAGTGGGGGAGAAGTAAGGAGGGTCGTCAGGTGAAAGGGACAGGGGGGAGAGAGGCGGAGGGAGAGGAGAGGGAGTAGGGGAGGTGGTAGTTGAGGTAGAAGGATAGATAAGTAGAATTGGAAAGTAGACTGCCTCCATCCATTCTTGTCCATTACATACAAGACAAGGAATGGAACTTGTCAGTATCACAAAATTCTCAAGGATGTATAAACAGGTCATTATTAGCATTGTTTAACTGGAATCATGTTCCATGTAAGTCATTAAGTCACTAAGTCAAGAGTACTCTACACTCTTGACTTAGTCACTAAGTCATTAAGTCACTAAGTCAAGAGTACTCTACACTCTTGACTTAGTCACTAAGTCACTAAGTCAAGAGCACTCTACACTCTAGTTCGCCTTATATCAGAAATTCCAAGATCTCGGGAACACAATTAAAATCAAATTAAAAGTAAGTGAATCAAGTATTTATTTAGCATTGATAACTATCAGAATTCAAGCAATCGAACTGAAGGTTCATTATGTCCAGATAAACAATGTGAGCCACCACACAGAACTTTGAGAGTCACTACAGCTGGCTGCCTCTAGAGATCCCACAACATCTTAGTACACGAAATAAGTCACCTTTCATGTTCAACTCACCAAGTGTCTGCCTATAGCTGATATAGAGAGGGGGGGTACTGTAGTTGACAGAGGCTGTCCCGCCCCGTCCGGCTGACAGCCTATCTCGGCGGCTGTCTTCTGCCCTGCTCTGCTGTGCTATCTCTGTTGTTCTATTGCTTATCCTTCTCGAATCTACCGCTCCCTCAGTATATATTAGGGGCCAACTAGCTAACTCCGGCCACAAGTAGATAGCCCCAGGCACTCTACCAAGCCACACCTTAAACTGGCGGCTTGTTTGAAGGACTCCCCCCCCCCCCCCGGATACTCGGCTACAATTATGAGCTTAGCGGAGGCCAGGTCAACTTCACGCGACCTGACCTTGGTCACTTGGTGGTCCTTAACACTTAGAGGTGTGACTCTTTTAATTACAAGGGGCCGCCAACCTGGCACCTCTCAAACTTGTCCGTGACTCGTGTACTATGTATATATTAAATACAAAATACCTTTACGGTGTTACAACTAAAACATTATTGACAATCCCGTTAAAACTCAGATCTTAGATACGAATGATTACATGAGATAAATCCGAGATCAGTTTTCAGGCTTGTTAACAAAACAAAACAAAAAATAGCCCTTTCCCTAGCGCGTGAGAAGCGGGCGGGGGGGGGGGGGGGGGTGACGGTTAGTCAATGGTTCATGTTGTCGATACAATCAAAGCTGATCTAAAGTGACACTAGAACTCTCAGACATGAAATTGCTCGATTGTTTTAAGCGTAGGTTAGGTTAGGTTAGTGTGAATGTCTGAGTAGATATAAATATGAACTATCTCGTATGGAACAATGGGCCATCTGCATTGTCCTATATTCTTAGTTATCCTGATGCATAGGCCTTAACTGGACGAGCTTTAGTTTTGGTAGGGACGCGAGTCTTATTTTCCTCGGCGTCACCCCTTTTATATGAAAGAACCATCGGAAATGCATCCATCGGACATGCTTCACACTGGTGAAGAACCTTAAACCTATCAATCCTCGAAACCCTCGCTGTCCCTCACTGGTACGGAGTCTATGAACAGGTTCCACTTTGCTTGCGTGGGGACGTTTGGGTGTCTCCTGCCCCGACTTTGTGGCACCGGAAGCCGTGGCGGCAATGAACACATTGACGCTACCGCCAGACATCCGCCATCAACAGCCTTGTTACATGTAGATTGCCTCCTGCAGCTGGTTTCGAGAGTTGTGCGAGGAAGCTGCAAGCATCGCCCCACAGACGATGGATCACTCACTGCCTCGTCCCGTACTTCCTGCAGGAAGTTATCCAGTTTTTCTTAAAAATATTCTCTTTTTGTTCTACAGTACTTCCGCTGTAAAGTCTAGAAAGGGCTTTGGACCTAAGGCGATATCGTCTGCGGGGGAAGAGAATGGAATTTTCAGGGGAAAGTGCCAAGCCATTGCGACTATATAGCACTTTGAATCCCCGACCATCCACAAGTGTTTGGGCACCATTCCATTCCCCCACCCGTTCCATCCCAAATCCTTACCCTGACCCCCTTCCCAGTACAATATAGTCGTAATGGCTTGGCGCTTTCCTTGATAATTCCCTCCCTTCACTCCACCATTCTCGACCTGAGTACTTTATGCAGCACTTTAGAAGGAACACTTGTCAGTGGCACTGGTCTGTAGTTCAGTGGCTCCTCTTAATCCTCGGTTTCTGAATACTGGGACAACATTTGCATTTGTCCAGACACCCGGGAGCCTTCGTGTCGCAAAGGTTTTATTGCAAACTTTAGACTACGTGCGGCATTGCAGCCTCCCTCAGCAACCATCTTGAGAGATGGTTATCTTGAGATGATTTCGGGGCTTAGCGTCCCCGCGGCCCGGTCTTTAACCAG